>CM076580.1:1308480067-1308808930 GCA_034641835.2 Pinus albicaulis
CCGCCACTTACCTCACCAAGCTCTCCTCACTCAGTCTTTGGCAAGCAATTGGTTCTCTCTCTGGAACCTCCTTTGAGCACTTCTCTTTGCTCTTCCTGGCTTCAACTCATCTGCCTGTTCACAACTGTCTTCCTTATCCAATCTTTATTGGATTTCCTCAAGGTTCTGCCACCTAGAAACTTTCACCAGCTTCCTTTATCTGTTAGCAATTGCCTTTTGGGAGTTGCAATAATATTTCAATGCAAAGACTACAATACTCTATTCTTCAAAAACATATCTTCTTACCTCCAAGATCTCGTCTGATCTTGTCCTTCCATTCTCTCGCACTTCAATCTCATCATTCTTGCAATTCTGTCCAGCAAATCTTTATGCTTCCTCTGCACAAATTCACTATCAATCAGATTTTTAGAATCTGATCCTTTCTTCCAATCTTCCTGCTTTATCCGGCAACTTCAACTGTCAGCAATAATTCCTTTTTTGCTGAGTTTCTTCCTTGCTGCAATCATCAATTCTCATTCCATTTCTTGTCAGTAAAACTCAAATCAAAATTCAACAACACAATACCTGCACGATCCTTCATTCCTTCAGTTGTACTCTGGTTGCTTGACTGTCAGATTAGAATCTGATCTCCCTTGCCTGCATTCTGTTCACTTGCAATTTATATGCTGCATTTCAGATTTCAAATCTGATCTTCATCATTCATCACGCATTCAGAAATACATTTCAGTTCAATAAACCTTCTGTCTTTAAACAAACATTCTTTATTTCAACAGAGCCAAGCTCTGATACCAAAAATGACGCAAGCCTGGAGCTTGCAATACCAGGATCCTCCAACTACCATGCATATAAAACATGCACCTCAAACTTTTTGCTCAATTCAAAATCAAAACATGGCAAATTCACACTTAAATTTGCGGAAGCTTGTTTCATATGGTTCAAAAATTAAATCAAGCAAACTCCTTTTTCAAGGATTCAAATAGCATTAAAATTCCTTATAAAAATTTCATACAGACTCCAACCATCAATTTCATTCTAGGTTCCAAACCCAGCTCACTTATATAATTCAAACCCCAATGTTTTTACCTTCAAATAAACCAACCAGCGCAGCTGGTGCATTCTCCAAGCCATCAGCAATATCTTCAACATATACTATTTTTCCTTCTTTGATATTGTGATATCATCCCACAAGTAGCAATGCGGCCATGGTTGTTCATATTTTCCAGAACTGTGTCAAGCATCGCACCACCCACATTCTCAAAATAGATATCAATCCCGTTGGGCAAATACCTCGTAAGGGCAGCTTTCAAATCTGGTTCCTCCTTGTAATTAAATGCATCACGTTTGTGTATTTATTTCCAGCTATTACAATATTCAGGTTTTGTTACATATCGAATGTCAACAACAACTGGGTTATACAATTCAGAACGCGCCTTAGATTCCAGATCTTAGCATTCGATTCATTATATTATTTCAAAAGACCATTAGTGGTAATAAACCATACCTGGCCTATGCAGCGTTAAGCCAATTGCATCAACTATCATATTGACTGTAATTTTTTTTATGATTCCTTTTCCTAACTGCGCCTTGGAACGCCTTTACAGTCCATTCATGTCTTAGAATTCAGCCAATTCTTCCATCTCTAATTGTATACCTTGTGTCTTTAATAAATCATGACCAAATCTGACTATATCACAGATTCTACAACCTTTAAGTTCTTTTGCTGTTGCGTAGTACCTCCTCTGTCTCTGCTAAGGACTGCAATCGCTCCATTCTGTAAAACGTTAACACATTATTAATATCAGCAAATACAACAGTTGTTTAGATTTTCAAAAATGATTTCACCATTCCGGAAAGTGAAATTGCCCAAGCCGTGGATCAATCTCCTCTTAATTGATGTCCGAACCCATCCTTTTTCTGAGATGTTCGATTTTTCTACGTCCTCTGTTCAAATGTCGATTTGGACTCTGCACCATCCTATTTTGTTCAACTCTGCAATCGATCACATCTATGCCTGCAGCATAGACTTCGATCATAATTATAACATTACATAACACAGAAAACGCCCAATTGCTTCAATCGATTCCTATATGCATCGATTTTTTTTCTTCACAACAATAATCAATCCAGCGCTGGTCAATTACTACTGTAATAACCAATATTCAATTTTATTCAACCAACAACACCATTTATCCACACCATTGACTCGTAACTTCAGCGAAAAGGCTGTTCTATTTCTATTTCGATGCTGGCTTACCAACTACAGATCGATATATAAAATAACCATTCAGAAATAAGCTCGCACAGTGACAATATCAATTCTTACAATTAAGGAGCATAAATCGATCTGTTCATTGCGCCCTTCCTTTAATCAAATCTCTCATAGTAGAAACTTCAACTTCGGCATATGCATTTAATCAGAAACCACACATAACTTTTCGGTGTTATTCTTCATTTAATCAATTTCCACAACTTACATACATAATTTACTTCAAAATTCTCACTCCAGAAATCAAATATACAGTTCCTCAGTCCATCAACCAAAATATATATAGACTGAAACAAAACAATAACTTACAACTTTCTTTTGGCAGGATGTTCAATGGCGTAGCGCTACATTCTTTGAAAGCTTGTTGTATCCAAATACTACTCTCAATCTACTTCTATATGATCTCATCTCTTTTTCTCACAAAAAGCCCTCCTATTTATACAATTTAAAAAATCATTAAATTAAATGCTCAATCCCTTAAAATCCTCAACAAACCTCTAAATCTCTCAACATCCCTAAAGGATAGATGTTTATCCCTAAAATCCTTCAACTAATTAAATTCCCTCATATCCTTTTATTAATAAAAGGATATTTACATAAATCCTCACCTTCTCCTATTTAATTCAAATTAATTAATAAAATATTAAAAATCATCACACCCCATATTTACAAATTAATATTATCACACCCCATATTTACAAATGGAGAAAAAGGTCTTGATGCTCCTGCATCACGATGATGTTGGGTTTGTGAAATCATCTCACAGTATTGGAAACATGACTAACGCTGAAAACAATCCATTGCAAGCGGGCAAGCCTGCAATTGAGCCAAAGAAGTAGGCTCCTCACTAAGATGCTTACCACCTTTTCCACTTTTGTGAGACCTCCGTGGCACTTTACCCTCTGCTGTGGAATCACTGTCATACTCCTGCTCATAAACTGAATCCGTCTCTGACATGGCTTTGAAAACAAGATGTCTGCAATATGTATGTTGATATACGTGTAGTGAAGACAAAAGTTTCAATGTATGCTCAAAACCCAAATATGTCACATATGTATCAAAGTATCATAGGAAAACAAGCCACAGTGGTGATGGCTCTGTCAAGTGGATTGGCATAAAAACAGTCACTGCTTTGATCACAAGGGAATTTGACAAATGAGTAAAAAAGTGTAATGTAGTGTACAGCCTTTGTAATGCTGGCTAAGATTTGTCAAAGGGAAAATGAGTATGGGACTGTGTTTTGTCAATGGAGAATGGGAAACAATGTGAAAATGACCATAGTAAAACAATAGCAATGATAGTGGTAATATAATGGTGATGACAGCAGTGATGAAATAGGAAACTGAGAGCGTGAGGGCCGTGACACTTTGACAGTAGATGTATAAACATATATATCAACAACACAAGCTTGGAAATCCTTCACAAGACCATCAACATGTCTTTCAAAACCCCAAGAAATGAATTTGCAATGAACCTAGGATTTACACATTTCTCCTCATCAAATACTTGTTTCCCCACTTTGAAAACACCACAATCATGTTCAAAAATCACTTAACAACTGTGAAGAACTTACTTGCAAGCCGATTGAGGCGTTTTGCATGAAACTGGACGCAAGGGCAAGAAAAAATTGGCTCTGAGACTATATGTGTAGCGCCCTTACCCAGTGCGTAGCGCGCTGCAAGTGCGTAGCGCACTTGTAAATTTACACAGGCTGGGGAGGCTATATGCGTTACGCGCTTTATATGAGTAGTGTGCCTCCTCTGTGAGTAGCGCGCCTCTTACACCTCCGGTCTTCAGTTTTGAAAACGAGCTTTCGCCCTTCTAACCTGCAATTCGACCTTTGCTTTGGGAATCTATGCAAATGGGTTGTCTCCAATGCTTTATATGGATTGCAAAATATCTCATAAAAATCAACTTTGATTTAAATTTGCTCCATAACCCACTTTAATAATGTTTGGCACTTTGTCATTTGATCACTTAATACAATGCTGTCCTTTGGGTTTTTATTATTTTTCTGAGTCTTGGACTGATGATACTTGGTTGTTTTTGCAGGGATTTGGCATTTGGCTTTGGCAAAGATCAGAGGCTGCCTTCAAATTTCTTATGATGAAACAAATACAAAATTATTACAAAAAATGAAATTTGACAATTTCTAATTCCAAAACAGAGTTTTGGACTAGAAATGTCTTCAAATGTTGTTGAGAATAAAAATATGAAATGAGAATCTTTTTGAAACCAACCTCATGGCCTGCGGGCTTTTATTACATGTAAGCAAAGGACTAAAAACCCTAGACTCTAGGACTAAAGACTCTTTTTAACGAAACTAATCATTTATGACCATGAATGAAGTGACCTGAACTTCAGTGATTTTTGAGGAATTTTAATTAGCCCTGCAGGTACAAGCATGAGGAAACACAAGACAACCAGACCCCCTCGTCAGTCAATGGCATGCCCCTAGCGAAATGCAACGAAGTGAAACGAGTGAGACACCTAAAAATGATATGCAAAATGCGAAATGATCTCTGACGGAGGGCTGTAAGGACCGACTCTAACATTGGCTCCAATGGGGATGGTGGCTCCATGGAGATGCCAAGAACGGCAGATCTCTGGGAGAGTCAGACAATGCCTTCATCCATTGGGCGATGGAGTCATTATTTCAACAGATAACACAAAACTTTTGATACATTTATTGACAGCAAACTTGACTGAAAACCGACTGAAACTTGACCAAAATTGACTCGATTTTTAAACTGAAAAGACTGATAAAACTGACTTGAAAAACTTCAAACCAACTAACCTCCATCTCCAAAATTATAGCCTTCGCTCCGGGCCCCAGACTGAAGATGAGAGATCAGTACACACTTGCAATAGAACAGAAGTAAAACGATATATACAATGATGATGAAATCAGCAGAAAATACTCAGAAGTGGTATCGCTTTAGCAGCCGACCATTGATCGGCCCTCCAGGACAATCATATCCATTCATTTCCTTAAGAAGAAAGGCGTTCTGACCATGATACACTGCAATCTTAAAAGGACCCTTCCATAGATTTTCAAATTTTCCGTGCTTTCCCTTATCTTCATTTCGAGCATCCCACTTCAAAACCACCTCATCTAGCTAAAACTTATCTTCTTTTGCTTTTCTGTCGTAGATCTTCTTTATGCGTTCCTGCAACTTGAATGTATTTTGAAATACCTCCTCCCATGTCTGCTGTAAATGAATCATCTGATTAATCCTCCGATGCATGGGATCTTCCTCACTACCAGCCTCGTGAAGCAATTTGACTACTGGGACAGCAAGCGAAGTAGGAAAAACTGTGTCTATCCCGTACACCAACTCGAAAGGAGACATACCAATAGAATTTTTCTAACTTACCCTATCAGCCGACAGTGCATTCACTAATTTCTTGTGCCAGCCCTTTTTATTGATTTCCAGCAATTTCTTAATGATATTTACCAAGGACTTATTTGAAGATTCTGCCAAACCATTTCCTTGCGGATGGTAGGCAGTTGAATGTCCCAAGCTGATATTGTATTTATAGCAAAATTCAACCATCCTCTTAGACTTGAAGGCCGCTGCATTATCTGTGATTATCTTACTAGGACACCCAAAACGTGACAGAATATTATTTTCAAGAAAAGAAATAATTACCGCATCTGTGGCCTGTCGAGTGGGAATCGCCTTGATCCACTTCGTGAAGTAATCCGTAGTTGTCAATATCCATCTATGTTGTCCGGAAGATGCTGGGTGAATTTCCCCGATGAAATCCAATCCCCATTGCTGAAATGGTGCACTAAATTCAATTGGTTTGAGAGGCAAAGGCTGTAGTTTCTGCTTCCCTTCAAAAATTTGGCATTCGTGACAATTCTTAACAGCCTTATATACATCAGAAAACAAGGAAGGCCAATAGTAACCTGCCCTTAGAATCTTATTCGCTATGGTTTTCCAAAACAGATGGCCCCCGCAATCTCCTCTATGAAAGTCCTCCAAAACTCTTTTGGCTTCCTCCTCTACCAAACAATTCAACAACATTCCACCAGGGTCTTTCCAATACAATGCAGAATTCAGTATGCAAAAATTTGCAGCTCTCAACTTCAATGTTCTACTCTTACTTTTAGGCATCTCGGGAGGTGGAGACAAATTCTGAAGCACGTATAAAATGTCAGCATACCAAGGGGAAGAAACAAAAATATCAGATACCTGAAATGACGTACTCTCCTCATCTTCATCAGACATGGCAGCGATCAAATTTATATCTAGAGCATCCATATTTGTTTCAGCCATGAGCTTGGCGAGTCCTTGTCCTTTGATCAGCTTGGTCGGTTTAATCTCCACATCGTATTATAATAACGCAGCGATCCACTTACCCCATCTTCCTTCTGGATCTGCCTGTACCAAAACATCTTTAACTGTTGCGTTAGGAACATATGCTATAATGTGGGAATGCAGTATATACACACGGAAATATTTCAAGGCCTTTACAAGCGCAATTTCTTGTTTCTCAATAATGTTGTATTTCAATGCGCCGTCCCTTATAATCCGACTGAAAAAGGCAATGGGCTTCTCAACCCCATCCCTTTTCTGCATTAAAACAGCTGCCAAAGTGTGCTCAGAAGCAAACGAAAACAAAATGAAGTCCTGTGTGTAGTCCGGGCTGATTAAAATAGGGGCTGAAGAAAGAGCTAACTTTACCAAATTGAATGATTTCACCGCCTCTTCTGTCCACTTTACCTGATTGTCCTTTTTCAGCATGTTCGTGGTTTCTCTAAGATGCTCAGCAGGATTTGGAATGAAACGACCCAGAAAATTCATTTTACCATTAAATGATTGTATTTCTTTCTTGTTCCGGGGCTGTTCAATCTGCTGGATGGCTTCAACACGTGCAGGGTCAACACGAATGTCGTCTTTCGATATAATGTGGCCAAGGAGCTTGCCTTCATCCATGGCAAATAGGCTCTTTTTCGGATTCAACGAAATGCCATATTTTCTGCACTTCTAGAAAACAACTTTCAAATGATATAAATGTTCCTCATCAGAATTTGAAAACATAGTTAAATCATCAAGGTAAACAACCAAAAATACATCTTTCTCGTTAGCGAAAGCCATGTCCATTGCACATTGAAAAGTGGCGCCTGCATTCTTCAAACCAAACGACATTTTTGCATAATGAAACGTTCCCCATGGAGTGGTGAACGCAGTCTTGTCACGATCATCTTCATGCACTAAAATTTGGTTATAACCTGAATAGTCGTCGAGTAGTGACATCCTTGATGCTCCAACCACTCGCTGCAATATATGGTCCATTTTTGGGAGCGAATAATTGTCTTTTAATGATACCTTATTCAAATTTCTGAAGTCGATACATAAACGGATCTCACCTGTTTTCTTTCTCACGGGCACCAAATTTGATATCCAATCTGAAAATCGGATAGGCACAATGATTCCTGACTTATACAACCTGTTAACCTCTTTTTCAATCGATGGTAGCAGCTTTGGATTGATTCTCCTCAACTTTTGATGGAAAGGCTTCTGATTTGGTTTGATGGGGATAGTATGTTGAATGATATTAGTGTCATATGTTTTTAGATCTGAGTAATCCCACGCAAAAGCATCAGAAAATGAAGACAACAATTTCACATACTCTGCCTTTACCTTTGGTGACAATGACTTTGATAACTTTACCATCTTGGGATTCTCAGCTGTCCCAATATTTACCTCTTCAACACCCTTTTCCGTCGGCCTCAATGTCGATTTGCGGGCTACATCGTCTTGATCAAAGAGTTCCTCCAAAGGAATCAATCCTTTAGGAATGATGTTATCTTTAAGTTGCAGTACTTCCATTTGATTTATTTGTATATCATCATTACCATCATCATGTTCTGTATCTATGGAGGTGTCTTTAAACTTACCGTTATTCTGCAGAAAATCACTAATCTCCTCGTCATCCTAAAAGACTTGACAACATCGCTGATTGTCTGGAACGGTGGGGCGGTGTTTCACATGAATCTCGAACTTGTTGCTGGAATTCATTGGAATTTTTAAATTGCTTGCTGCCTTAGCAAGTCCATCAGCAACACCATTTTGTATGCGAGGCACACATGTCAAGGTATGATCAGAAAATAACTTCAGAATATCTAAAACTGCATTACGGTAAGTCCTCATGCGAGGACGCTTGGCCTGAAACTCACCCTTAACCTGCTTTATCACCAACTCTGAATCACCATAGACTGCAATCCTTTTCGCTTTCAGCTTTCTAAGAATCTTAAGGCCAGCAATCAGAGTCTCATATTCCGCTTCATTATTAGAACATTCAAATGCTAGTTTGTAGGAACAGACTCTCACATTACTTGGAACCTTATCCAGAGCGAAAAATGGACTACGAATCCAAACACCAATTCCAGCACCGTCACTACCCACTGCGCCATCAAAATCCATGGTCCAAAGACCATCTTCATCGTCCTCTAAATGCTGAAATTGCGCCAGCTCTGTTTTTCCTGTTTGCTGCCCATTTTCTTTAGCTGATTGCTCCACAGTAGCTTGCTTTTCTCTTCTTTCTTTCTGCAGGACTTCCCTAAAATTCTCGGTGATTTCTGGTATATCTTCTGCCTGAACCAATTGACTATCTACATCATTAAAATTATCAGCAAACAAAACAAACGATTCTAAGTCGGTATGTACATAATTTACAGGATGATTGATTGGCTTCTCCTTGCTTGTTATCATGTATTTCATCTTCTGCTCTCGATATAACTTTCTCATTTGACCGAAAAATGGAATTGTAGCATAGTAAAAATCTAACTGAACTGTACCTTTCAACTTTGCCCCCCAAGATCTAGAAAGGAGCATTCCAAATCGCGGAGGAATGTCCGCCACAACCACATCCACTAAGACATTCTTCCCCGGAATTTGATCTAAGCTTACAACCAAATATTTGATGAGTCCGATACACCTCACACGGCTGGAATCAAATGAATACAAATCATGATATTTTATTGGAATGTCTAGTCCCAACTTTTCCATGATCGCCTTTGGCATCAGATTGTGCGAAGCACCAAAATCAAACATGGCATTGTGCAAAACATATTCATGCAACCTCAAACTGATATAAAAGGGAGGAACATCACTGTCAGGAGACTCACCATCTAATGCAGGCCCAAATATCAATTCTGGCTGATCGTCTTCAACATTTACCATGTCAAACATTTGATCAAAATTCAGAATTTTGGAGACTTGACCTCGGTAGCTGCTATTCTTCATGATTTCTGTCAAAGGAATAGATACCTTCAATTTGGAAATTTCATTTTCCAAACTAAATTTTGAAACTCTTTCAACCTCTTTGACCGGAACCTCTTTCTTTTCATCTTTATCCTTCAATGTGTTTGGTTGATTTTCTTTTTCTGCTGATGATACTTTACTAGCTGCGGGATCAATTGTCTCTTTTCCTTTCTTCTGTGGTATAGGTGAATCCATCTTTGGTGTTGAAGCCTCTTTTCTTTTCTGAATTGGATTTATGGGCACATCTCGGTTTCTCAATGAGTACTGCTTCTGTTGAGTGGACAAAGCATTCAGATATCCTCTTTGGTAATCATCTGATTCTTCCTCTAAATCTGCATCATTTGCTAAAATGAAATCCTCATCTTTCTGTGCAGTTGAAGTTTCTCCATATTCTTCATCCTCAGTGATGGAAATAGGCAGATCATCAGGAGTAAAGAAATGGTTTTGCTCACCTACTACATCATCGTCATCGTCTGAATCTTGACTCACAAAATTCTGCAAAAGAGTTTTAATCTGCTACTGGGCTGCTAGCTCTTGTGCTCTCTGTTCACACTGCTTAATTCTGAACTGTGGCTGCTGCTGGCCACGGTAGTTGGGATTACGAATCTGCGTTTCTGGCTTATCAAGCGTCATTCTTTTGAACATTTTTTCCATCTCACAAAGCCAGTGCGGTTCTGATGCAGATGTGGAAGCCTCTTCTTTTATAGTCACTCTTTTCTCTGCTTTCAACCGGGCTCTCTTATCATTCAGATTCGCCTCAACACTAACAACAATCTTCTGCATATCTTCTAAGGTAGGCAGATCTCTGTCACGTAGCGAATAAGCCATCTCCGGATCGAAACCATCCGAGAATTTAAGGAGAGCAGACTTTCTAGACGGTCTTAAGTCATCTGGGATTGCATTATACACTGTATTGAATATGATAATATAATCCTGAACGGACTCACCAGGATTACGCTTGATGCTGGTATACTCTGAAGTGATCTGCAGCAGATCTTTTTTCATCTCCCATCGATCTAAAAATTGTGTCTAAAGCTCTTGTAATATATTGATACTTGCGGGCTGTAGAGCTCTGAACCATTTACGAACCTCACCTCCAAAAGTCTGGGCAAACAACCTCATGGACACATTTTCTTCATCTATTTCATGCAGGTCCAAGAAATCTGTCATTCGGACAATATGCTGCTGAGCGAATATACTCTGTGGTGTGCCATCGAATATGGGAATCTTGCTCTGATAATCAGCAGGCATAGGATCCAAATTTGCAGGTAAAACAAGAGGTGCAAACCTCGCAGCCATGGCTCTTGGCGGATTTATAATCTGCTATCTCGGAGAAACAGGAGGAATGGGAGCAGTAGGTGAACGAGGTGTATGCAGTGGAGACGGAGGAGAAACTACTGCTGATTGCTGATCAGAAATCTCATGCTGTACGGGAATGGTAGGGATAAAGGGAGTTTCAGTGGGAATCCGTGAACTAGATGCAATTTCAGATGGTCCGAGAGTTTGTGAAGCAGATTCAATGAATTCGGGAATGTTGGTTGCCACAATGGAATTTTGCAGATTCAGAATATAATTATCAATAGATCTATTTGCTTGCTCAACTTCTAAATACTTGATGAACTTAGGATTGATAACGGTAGAACCAGTGGCACTTTCGGATTTGGTTTCAAACAATGATAACTCAAACTGATCGTCAAACTCAATATCATCAATGTATTCAAAAATAGTGGGGTATGAGTGAGATTTGACCAAAGGAATAATAGGAGCTTCTCGACGGAAAATTCTTGGGATTAGGTTGGGGTTTTCATATACTGGAGGCGGATTTGGATCAGGATTTGATCTAGTATGCCTTCTTGAAGCCAGTGTATTGATCTACTCGGGAAAAATTTCAAGGGACACAATCAATTATCTTCAGCCTATCAACTTCTAGACTCAATCATCCAAAGGTCTAGAATGAACAAGTATACTGGGGTGATTTTTCAAATCAAGTGCTGCATTCACAAGCTAACCAGAGATCGACTGAAGCAGTGTTTATCTACTTCCGCTTATGCATGGAAAAAGCATTTCGAAAGCTACCTGGCGTGACTTCAGACTCCGTCTAAGACTCATGAAACAAACACATCAACAAGCAAACCATTGAGATTTTATTTCCCCAGTATGGTCGCCACTATGTTAGTGCTCAAATCTACCTTAGGCTGAAATAAGGTAAACTCAAGGCTACATCAAACCATGCTCAGCCTCATAGCTATCCCTATGAGGACAGGAGAGGGCTCTCTCCGGGTCTATCTCAGCAAAAGGTCTTCAAAGGGGCTGAGATGACTTATAATGAATACTGATTTTAGGCTAGTAAAGAGATAGGAAAGTTTGATTTTGATTTTTTGGGTTTTTTGTTGAAAAAATGGGAAAAACAATTTTGGGTCCGGGGATAAGGCCAGATCTTTGCAGAATTCGAGTTGGGCTGAGGTAGGCAATAGTCTTGATGCTTTTGATCGAGTATATGGATGGATCAGAACGACAAGGAGCTGAAGAGGGCAAGGGTGAACATGGATCCTCTTCAAACAGGCGAAAACATGTAAAACTAAACAAATTCAAAGGCATAGCACTGAAATGAATGGATTCAACCTCATTTACTCATTCATTTAGTTTCAGAAGCATAAGAAGGGAATGGCATACATTAAACATGAAGGAACTTACAATAAACTGAGAGAAAACAACATCAAGAACTGAAAGCCACAAGAATCCCAACAGGTGCTGCAAAACCTCTGATCTTTCCTTAGCCAAAATATGAAAAATATGTACAATAGTGTGCCAAAATCTTCCCAAGAGTCCAACCTGTAAAATGTCTCATAAATTACATCATATAGACCTCCTAACCCCTTCCCACACCTCTAGGGGTTGAATTCCTCCTTCTAGGAGCAGTTCCAACTAATTCTAAACAAGGAGCTAGAATATAGGCACCCAAACAACTTGCCTCTAAAAGGAAGGAAACTGATTCTTACATTTGATTTTTACTTTCTTAGGAGTGAATCATCTAGAATAGGTAAAAGTGAGTCCAAGTTACATGCAAACCATAAAATTACATCAAGACAACTCAAAAATTACATCCGCAAGCAAAATTGTTCCAACTGGCCGAAATCCTGAGCTGGAAGGTGAAAAATTGACCAAAAATCTATATGTGTAGCGCGCCTGAGCCTTATGTGTAGCACGTCTTTCAGCCTACTTTTGGGGCACTTCCCGGCATCCAAATTGAGCTCATGATAGCTCGTTGGAAAGCCCTGGACGTTGGCTATCCAACGCAAGTGTAATTTCCCAATTTGAAGCTCATTTGCCCCTCCAAAACTTCATTCTCCCAGAAGTACTTCCTGCTGGTGCAAAAGGTGGCAGAAAGGTGGTTTTCATGGTGTTTTTGGGCCCTTTGATCATCCAGAACTTGATGAAATGCTTCGGCCATACTGGATCATGCATAACTTACCATGAAAAACCCAAAAATATAAATTTTTCCTTCAGCAAGTGTCCCAATCATAAGCGAGCGCGTCGACGCGCTACTCGTATGGCTGAAAAATCTGTTTTGAGACCAAAATATTTCAAAATGACAAAAATTTCTCCGAATTTGCTCAAATTCAGAGCGAAGACCCTCCATCATGTATCATGCCCAGCCAACGAAGCCTCGGCCAAAATCCGGAGTGGATCAGGCCTCTTCCGCCGTTTTAGTGCACTGCTCAATCTCCTCTTTAGAATCTTCATTTTTGCATTGCAGACGTGCATGCGGGCCCAATAATGACCTCTCATGTGACGAAGCATGTCTTTGTCTCTATTGGCCTTTGCCAACAATTTCTCCAGATGAATGTTAACATGCGTGAGGCAAGAATCTCGATCAGCCGGTGTCATATCACCAGGTCTCTTCCGGGCCAATTGTCGATCCTCACGGATTCGCCGCAACTCTAACAGTGTGTGCTCATCCTCTAGCTGTTTGTTACGCTGCTCCAGGTATTTTATCACCCACTGAGCCCTCTGCAATTTCTCTTTCAGCATGTCATTCTCGGCCCTCTGCTCCTGGATGATCTCTTTCAGCTTCGAGCTAGGAGAGCTCGCATCAACATCAATGATCGTGAAATCCGTGTCCCGGCCTCCTGATGGGCCCTCATCATGCATGGGCCTCTTGCCCCTATCCTGAATCTGTACCTGTGCTGAAGAAGAAGGCGAGACCCCTTCCACATCATGTGGAGATAATACTCGCTCTGCTGATGGAGTCAACGAGACCCCTTCCACCCCGGGTGGAGATAGTACTCGTCGTGTAGCTGCAAATAAGGCCTTGTGGCCTCGCTGGTATGTCACATACAATGGAGCACTGATATGCTCAATCTTAGGGATGTCCGGCTGATGTGAAGGCTCTCTCTCATCATGAACTACCTCGGGAGGCGGCTGTGGCGCTGTGAAGAAGTCACGGGAGATGAAATCCTCCCAAGTAATGCCCTGCTTTGTCAACTGATGTACCACTACGATCTTGATCAGCGCGTAATGATATATACTTCTATGCTGCTGTGTTGGGGTCTTCTTCTGTACAAAAATCATCATCCTCTCTATGTTGCGATACATGAAGTATGGAATGTTCATCATATGTACCCTCGTGAAATGCATCAACAAACGGACATGGTACGCATAGAGACGCGAGAATCTGCCCTCGCAACTAAAATACCTAATGATGAGTTTCATCAATGGTGCAAACTCATCCTTCAGGAATATGAAAGGAAAAACCCTACTCAGGTGCCTCATAAACCCAGGTTTGATGTATGGCTCATAGTGGAATTTCTCTAACTGCTGACGTTTGCTCCATTCCTCTCCTATATTTGGTATCCCGGTGGCCTGAGCAATAGTCTGTGGTGACAGAATGAAATCTACTCCGGCGAGGTTTACACGGCCATCATGTAAATGTAGAACAAATAGACGAGCTATTTCACGATGATGCTGGGTTTGTGAAATCATCTCACACTATTGGAAACATGACTGACGCTGAAAACAATCCATTGCAAGCGGGCAAGCCTGCAATTGAGCCAAAGAAGTAGGCTCCTCCCTGAGATGCTTACCACCTTTTCCACTTTTGTGAGACCTCCGTGGCACATTACCCTCTGCTGTGGAATCACTGTCATACTCCTGCTCATAAACTGAATCTGTCTCTGACATGGCTTTGAAAACAAGATGTCTGCAATATGTATGTTGATATAGGTGTAGTGAAGACAAAAGTTTCAATGTATGCTCAAAACCCAAATATGTCACATATGTATCAAAGTATCATAGGCAAACAAGCCACAGTGGTGATGGCTCTGTCAAGTGGATTGGCATAAAAACAGTCATTGCTTTGATCACAAGGGAATTTGAAAAATGAGTAAAAAAGTGTAATGTAGTGTACAGCCTTTGTAATGCTGGCTAAGATTTGTCAAAGGGAAAATGAGTATGGGACTGTGTTTTGTCAATGGAGAATGGGAAAAATGTAAAAATGACCATAGTAAAACAATATCAATGACAGTGGTAATATAATGGCGATGACAGCAGTGATGAAATGGGAAACTGAGAGCGTGAGGGTCGTGACACTTTGAAAGTAGATGTATAAACATATATATCAACAAAACAAGCTTGGAAATCCTTCACAAGACCATCATCATGTCTTTCAAAACCCCAAGAAATGAATTTGCAATGAACCTAGGGTTTACACATTTCTCCTCATCAAATACTTGTTTCCCCACTTTGAAAACACCACAATCATGTTCAAAAATCACTTAACAATCGTGAAGAACTTACTTGCAAGCCGATTGAGGCGTTTTGCATGAAACTGGACGCAAGGGCAAAAAATTTGGCTCTGAGACTATATGTGTAGCGCCCTTACCTAGTGCATAGCGCGCTGCATGTGCGTAGCGCGTTTGTAAATTTACACAGGCTGGGGAGGCTATATGCGTAGCGCGCTTTATATGAGTAGCGCGCCTCCTCTGTGAGTAGCGCGCCTCTTACACCTCCGGTCTTCAGTTTTGAAAACGAGCTTTCACCCTTCTAACCTGCAATTCGACCTTTGCTTTGGGAATCTATGCAAATGGGCTGTCTCCAATGCTTTATATGGATTGCAAAATATCTCATAAAAATCAACTTTGATTTAAATTTGCTCCATAACCCACTTTAATAATGTTTGTCACTTTGTCATTTGATCACTTAATACAATGCTGTCCTTTGGCTTTTATTATTTTTCTAAGTTTTGGACTGATGATACTTGGTTGTTTTTGCAGGGATTTGGCATTTGGCTTCGGCAAAGATCAGAGGCTGCCTTCAAACTTATTATGATGAAAGAAATACACAATTATTACAAAAAATGAAATTTGACAATTTCTAGTTCCAAAACAGAGTTTTGGACTAGAAATGTCTTCAAATGTTTTCTGAGAATAAAAATATGAAACGAGAATCTTTTGAAACCAACCTCATGGCCTGCGGGCTTTTATTACATGTATGCAAAGGACTGAAAACCCTAGACTCTAGGACTAAAGACTCTTTTTAAAGAAACTAATCATTTATGACCATGAATGAAATGACCATGAACTTCAGTGATTTTTGAGGAATTTTAATTAGCCCTGCAGGTACAAGCATGAGGAAACACAAGACAACCAGACCCCCTCGTCAGTCAATGGCATGCCCCTAGCGAAATGCAACGAAGTGAAACAAGCGAGACACCTAAAAATAATATGCAAAATGCGTAATGATCTCTGACGGAGGGCTGTAAGGACCGACTCTAACAGAAGCTATTCAATCCCTCACCATCAATCCAGCTGTGGCTTTCGGAGGCAACTGAAGATGTCATGCATGATTTAATATATCTAAATTTGCAGAAAAGAAACTAATACTAAACTACACATTTCATAATACAATCCCTCACCATCAGTCCAGCTGTGGCTTTCGGAGGCAACTGAAGATGCTATGAGCAGCTTAATATATCTAAATTTGCAGAAAAGAAACTAATAATAAACTACACATTTCATAATACAATCCCTCACCATCAGTCCAGCTGTGGCTTTCGGAGGCAACTGAAGATGCTATGAGCAGCTTAATATATCTAAATTTGCAAAAAAGAAACTAATACTAAACTACACATTTCATAATACAATCCCTCACCATCAGTCCAGCTGTGGCTTTCGGAGGCAACTGAAGATGCTATGAGCAGCTTAATATATCTAAATTTAACTTCTGAAACAAATAAGCAAAACTGAAATAAACAGAGCAATACTGAATTTAAACAGAAACTATGAAAAGCAAATTAGCAGCAGAACAATGTTAGTTCCATGTCATTAGTTAAAAATCTATGAAAATGCCCGGGCTACCTATCTATAACCTGAAACAAGAACATTGATCAGTGATTAACAATCATAAACATGAAAGACAGAAGTGAAATGGAAACTATGGAAGTTTATAAACAGAAATGAAGCAAATGCAATATATAAACATATGAATGGATTATGGCACAATGAACTTTAAAGAAACGAAATGAGAATTTTACACTGATGCACAAAAACCTTCGCTGAGCAGGGGCCCTCTACACTAGCCTTGGCAACGATCTTCAAATACGAATTCCGGTTAACAAAACAGAGTCTTCTTATATTAAAAAGCAGTCATTACAGAAAAGTGATGTTACGGCACAAGTACAGCGTAATCACATTACAGAGCAGACTAATGAAAGATAACATAGACTAACATCGACTAACTCTATATGCATATGCAAACGCATTATATATAACAAAGAAATATAACTGTCTCCTAAAGTTCATGCTGGTGGAGAGCACATAGACCACTACGTCCACGAATCTAGGATCATGGCCGTGTTGGAAAGTAAATCTACGAGGAGTGGATGCTTGAATTCAACTAAGGAGCCATGCACAGATGTCGATTTATCCTCAGCAACTTAAAAACGGTCGTATGAACCTTCATGTGACACGAAACAGAGTCCGGCCGACATGAAACTCTATGGTTGACTTCCATGTGGACGCCTTTGACCGCAGCTTCTTTAGATGAGTTTGCTCAAACCAATAGGACACGAACCATGTCCTCATCATTCCTGACCTGCCCATGTGGCTCGTTTTCCTTATAGACACCTGTAACATAGAGTTTCACAAAATAGCTGCGGAAAGTTGCAGCAGCTGCGGAAAGTGGCAAGATTCCGCAACTGAATGAACAAAATCTAAATCAAATAGAAAACACAAAAATATAATTAAAAACCATGTTAGATGCTCTTTTGCACATGATATTGACAATTTGGGAGGTTTAGGTGAGTGAAAAAGGTATAGAAAAGTATATGGAAAAGATGCAGATTTGAGACTCAACATACCCCCACTGTGAAGGTGTTGCATGTCCTCATGCAACCAAAATTTTGATAATCTTTCTTCAGTTCATGTGCCTTGACACTTCAGCCAGCACATCCAATCTTCTCCTCTTCTTGCTTGGTACTGCCAACATTCTGGGTTTCTTCATTAAGCACCTAAATTTGATATTAACAAGTGCTCTGTTCAACTTCTGGCATTTCCTTTTCAGTTTCTTATTCTTCTTCTGCCATATTCCCAAATGTAGCATGGTATTATCATGGATGATTTTGTCCAATTTTCTTTGTTCTTTCAATGTTTCATTTTCATTTTTGATGTGCCTATTTAAAAGCTCCAGTTCAAAAATTTCATGTTTTAGTGATTGAACTAAAGCATCCTGCAATGTATGAGGCTGAATGGACGAAGTACTTGGATCTGTAGCTGCCTTTTCCAAAGATTCTATGTAGTCATATACTTCCTGCTGCTTGGGGTCTATTTCAGGTATCATTTTTATTGGGTTGTCCCCAAAATGCCGTGAAGGAGAGTTATCTTCAAAATATGGCTTAGGAGGGCTCACATCAATATCTTGCTGAGAATGGGATGGAGTATGCTCAATGTCTGCTTGGGAATGAAATGAACCAGGTTCACTAACTGACTGAGATGGACTATGGTTAGCTAGGGACTGTTCAGATGTCTCCTCACCCAAATCAATGAAATGAGGACCCTTAATTTGTGTTTTCCTCAATTTCCCCTTAAGTCTGCTGCTTCTCCTCACACGCTGTGGTACACTACCCTTTTGTTTTTGTTTTCCTTTCTCTGTTTTCTTGGGCATAGATGATTGTTTTTGAAGATAGACTAATCTTTCAGATAACACTTGATTATCTTCTTCTTCAGAAGAAGGAGTTTTATGTACAGCCTCAATAATTTTTCTCTCTTTTGGTGTTATTGGCTTCTTACCCTTGATTTCTTTCTTCCTCCTCTTTGACAGTCTCTCTTCCTTATCAGTTCTTTCAATTGCAGTAGTAGGAGTATTTTGGATTTCATCAATTGTTCTTTTTCTCCCACTTCTTCTTGCTGTGCTACCTTCAGGAATTTCCGGAGTAGGAGTAATTTGGGTTTCAACATTTATTCTTTTTCTTCTACTCCTTCTTGCTGTGCTACCTTCAGGAATTTCCTGAGGTTCCTCAAAGAAATTTCTAACTAGAAATTGTTCCCATGTGTCTTTCTTTTCCTTTAACTCCTTTTCAATCAGAATTTTTACAAGGCCGTGGTGATATAGATGGGGTTCTACATCTCCTAAGTGTTTCTGAACAGTCACATCCATTTTCTTCAAGATATTTAACAGAAAATATGGAAGATTGAGAGCTTGATTTTCTAGAAAATTCATCAATAGCCTGGTATGGTACATATACATGGACCCAAAACGGCCTTCACATGTAATGAATTTCTGAAAACTAGCAGTAAAGTAGCCCATTCTTCTTTCAATGCATGCACAGGAATTCCTCTTTTAAAAACAGTTATGTCCATACCTTGGTTTCGTAAGATTGTTCTCCATGCTTCATCACTGATGCTTTTATTTTTAAACCAACGCTCACCCTCCTGAAGAAGTTCCGTGGCTGTTGCTATAGATGTTTCATTGACCACAAACTTAAGGTCTCCAATCTCTGCTTCCAAGCAATCAAACGACCTTGCAAATGCTTTCGTAACTTCTTTGTGGTAACCTCTGAATTTCTGGATAAAACGCAGCCATTTTTATTTCTTCAATATCTCCCTTATTTGTGGATAACCCTCCATAAACTTCGGTCCTTCCGGTTCTGCTCTTAGCAATTTACCCATTTCTCTTTTCTGCTCTTCACAAATTTGCCTGCGTGAGGGTTCAAGCAGAAGTAGAACGGTTGAATGCACAGGAACGAGCACAATGGTTGTGGGGATGTATCATAAAATGGGAATGAGCCCCATAAACAGAATGGAGTGAGACTGTGGGTAGATATCCGGGAGTGAGAATGAACACAATGAACGAAATGGAGTGAGACAGAACAGAGTGGGGTTTCGTAAATACAGCAGAGACATGACAAAGAGATTAACAAAGTATAACACATTCGGCAGCGTTTTGAATTTTGGTGGCTGCGCAATAAATATGAGCACGTTTCAATCAACGGTTATGAATTTATGCGGCTGTAAGAGTCCTTGGTCAAATCAAATACGTCTCATTATCACCGGTGGAATATTGGATCATGAGTGAAAATCGGGGGTTTAATGATGAAGTTGTTTGAGAATGAATGCGAGAGGATAATATGGAGATCGTGAAAGGTTACGGAATTGTCAATATAATCATTGCACGTAATGGATAGAGCTCATGGTTTAGAACTATATAAAAATGTGTTTTTCAATGCTATTTGAAATAAATTTTATTCATACCTTTGGAATCTTTGCCTTTTCCCTTGGTCTTCAACTAATTGATCTCCATTGGTGTTTTGAATGCTCCATGTCTTCATTTTTTGATCCTCTCACCTGCATTTTATTTCATAATAACGTCTGACTGTACATTCTTTTTGAAAACAGAGTAGTAGCTACGGAATCTGCTTCTGGCTGCGGAAACTGGAGTCAGCTGCGGAAACAGATGTCAGCTGCGGAAACTGACACAGCTATCACTTGGATGAATGGAAATGAACAGATGACAAATGACCAGATGGAAATGGTCATGAAAAATATTTTTATTGATGGAATGGAATGAAATGGATAAAATGAAGTAGAATGGGGTGAAATGAAATGAAATGAAATGGAATGAAGTGGAATGAAATGAAGTGGATGGTGACAAAACTTGTGAAATGAAAGAGAGATTTTTTTTGGAAAATATAGAGTGTCAGGTGTTCCTGATTTTCACCCTATATTTTCTGTATAAGACTGCCAATCTATGATTGGTTTTCAGGCTTATACCATTTTATTTTTTTTATTTTTTTTATTTTTTATAACTGAAAAGAACAAAAGCTAGGCTGGTGGAGAAGAAGAATTCTTCTGTACCAGCCTGATTGCAGAACTTTCTTGAAACAATTTGACAAAATCCTCTTTTGAGAGTGGCTTATGATAAATTTTCAATCTATGGCCATTCACAATAAGAGGAGTTTGAAACTCATCAATGGTCTTGATTCTTACCGCTCCATTGCTAAAGATCTTGTCAATCTCATATGGCCCAAGCCAATGAGTCCGAAATTTTCCTTGAAAATCTTTAAACTTGGAATCAAATAACAATGCCCAATCTCCTTCTTGAAACTTATTTTCTTTGATATACTTGTCATGCCATTTAGCTCTTTGATATTGAACTAGATCAGTTCTTAGAATTGCTTCTTGTCTGATCTCATCTAGCTCATTCAACTGCTCCATTCTATGATTTTGGGCTTCTGATAAGTCCATCCCCAACTGAACTGCTATCTTGAAGGTCTTGACTTGGAACTCAATGGGGAGCAAGACTTCTTTCCCATAAACAAGTTCATAGGGAGAATGTCCCGTTGTATTCCTCCATGTAGTTCTGTAGGCCCACAAGGCTTCTGGAAGCCTTTCTGCCCAATCTCTTCTATGTAGATGAACAGTTTTGGTGATGATACTTTCAAGAACTTTATTTGTGGACTCCACTTGACCATTTTCTTGCGGATGGTAAGGAGTAGATCTTCTGTGCTTGATCTTGTATTCTTCCATCAACTTCTCCACCAAATTAGATGTGAATTGGCTCCCCTGATCTGTCACAATTTCTCTTGGAACACCAAAGCGAGTAAAAATATCCTCATAAAGAAAATGAACAACTGAATTTTCAGTAGCAGATACTAATGCTTTGGCTTCTACCCATTTAGTAACATAAGCAGTACAAACCAATATATACTTCTTTTTCTTGGATGGTGGATTAATAGGTCCAGTGAAATCTAAAGCCCATTTTTCAAAGGGTTCAATGAGTACCTGTGTTTGCAGTGGCATTTCATTTGAAAGGGTAGGTTTCCCTACTCTTTGGCAGCTGTCACACCTTTTGACATATTGTTTTGCATCTTTGAAGAGGGAAGGCCAATAATATCCTAAAGAAAGGATTTTATAAGCTGTCCTTTTGTCTGCAAAGTGTCCGTCGCATGGTTCATCATGACATGCCTTAAGAATATCAGGCATTTCATCTTCCCTGACACATCTTCTGATCACAAGATCTGGCCCTGTTTTAAACAATTCGTTAGAAATCCATGAATATTTTGAACTCTCCCGAATAATTTTTCGTTTTTCACTTGGAAATAAATGTGAAGGTAGTTTCCCTGTAACCAAATAGTTAGCAATATCTGCATACCAAGGAGTCTTAATAGTTACTGCAAACAAGTATTCATCGGGAAACTTATCCTCTACAGGAGAATCTTCTTTAGTATTCTGAATCCTAGACAAGAAATCAGCTACTGTATTTTGTTTTCCTGGTCTATCCAACACAGTAATATTGAATTCTTGCAAAAGTAAAAGCCATATTGTCACTCTGCCATTAGTAACAGGTTTGTTCATTAAATATATAATTGCAGAATGGTCAGTATGAATAAAAGTTTCATAGCCTGTTATGTAATGTCTAAACTTATTAATTGCATGAACAACAGCTAAGAACTCTTTTTCAGTCACAGTATAATTCAACTCTGTGGGAGTCAAATTTTTACCGGTGTAATAAATGGCATAAGGAATTAAATCTTTTTGACCCAACACAGCTCCAAGAGCTGTATCTGAAGCATCTGTAGAAATATGGAAAGGAAGTTTCCAATTTGGTCCTCTCAAGATAGGTGCTTCAGATATTCTTGTTTTCAAAGTTTCAAAAGCCGATTGACAATCAGGATCCCATTTAAATTCACAGTCTTTTGTAAGAAACTTGAAGAGTGGAGATGCTATTTTAGTGAAGTTTTCTATAAATCTTCTATAGTAACCAGTAAATCCTAGAAAACTTCTAACATCTCTTTGACAATTTGGAATAGGCAACTTTGAGATGACTTCAACTTTTGATCTATCAACCTTAATCCCATCTCCTGAAATATGATGTCCTAAAACAATCCCTTCAGTAAACATCATAAAGCATTTTTCATGGCTTAATGAAAGGTTTGTTTCTTTACATCTTATAAGAACTTTTTCCAAATTTTCTAATGCCTCTTCAAATGAATTACCATAAACCGTAAAATCATCCATATAAACCTCTACACAATCATGGATTAGATCAGAAAAAATTCCTAG
This sequence comes from Pinus albicaulis, assembly GCA_034641835.2. Classification (NCBI taxonomy): domain Eukaryota; kingdom Viridiplantae; phylum Streptophyta; class Pinopsida; order Pinales; family Pinaceae; genus Pinus; species Pinus albicaulis. Next base: position 1,308,503,167 of record CM076580.1, read on the forward strand.
TACTGCTCTTTGGAATGTTGCAGGTGCATTACATAACCCAAAAGGAAGCACTCTGTAGGCAAAAGTTCCCCATGGACAAGTAAATGTGGTCTTATCTTGATCTTCAGGTGCTACCTGAATTTGATTATAGCCACTAAAACCATCCAAAAATGAAAAGTACTTTTTACCTGCTAATGTGTCTAATACCTGATTGATAAAAGGCAAAGGAAAGTGATCCTTCAAATTTGCTTTGTTCAATTCCCTATAATCAATGCATACCCTCCATTTACCATTCTTTTTAGGTACTATAACCAAAGGAGAAACCCATCGGCTATCTAAAATTGGATAAATGAAGTTTACATTGAGTAGTTTTTGGAGTTCTTCTTTCACTATCTCCCTAAGATTTGGATTCATCCTTCTTTGAGGTTGTCTGATTGGTCTAATTTTTTCCTCAATATAGATATGATGGATGCAAGTCTTAGGATCAATACCTTTCATGTCAGTATACTCCCATGCAAATGCAGTAGAATGTTTTTGCAAGATTTTGGTTAGTTCTTCTTGTTGTGACTTTTCCAAATGTTTGTTGATATTCAATGTTTTTCCTGGAAAAATCTCAATCGTAGAACTACCAAACTCTTCCATAGAGTAAAGAGACATTTGTCTTGATGATAAATATTCTATGTCAGATTCCAACTGAAATTGTGTGGGGTCATATTCTGAAGATGTCTCAAAATTTTCTAATGTGTTCAAAATTTGACTATCCTCACTAATTTCAGAAATGGTAAAGACAGGTTGTATAGTGTTCTCATCATCGACCCATTCATTGTCTCCTATTTATGTGATTGCTCTTGCTGGAGGATACAAATTGAATTTCTTTGTCGAATTACCATTAGAAATGTACATGTCTCCAGATCTACAACTAATAAAAGCATCAGCTGTGGCTAGCCAAGGTCTTCCTAAGATAAGTGGGTGTCCTCCTAGATTACTCTTGGGAGTCAAAATCATAAAATCTACTGGATATTCCCAAGAATCTAAAGAGACTGAAATATCTTCTAATACACCATCCGGTTTAATAATTGATCGATCTGCAAGTTGCAGTAAAGTAGGTGTAAAAAGAAGGTTAGGAAGTTTTAGCTGGTCCATAGTCTGTCTACTCATAATGTTGATAGCAGCCCCTAAGTCAATCAATGTGTTTGGAATTTCTATCCCATTTATATGTGTCTTGACAATTGGACTTCCCGGATCTACATACTTCTGCATGGTAATTTTTCCCATCATAATATCTGCAATCTTTCCTACCAGGTGGATTCTTCTTGTGTCTTTTAGTTTCCTTCCCGGTCTTTTGAAACTCAACTCCTTTATGGTTTTTGCTAGAATAGGAATTTCTCGAATGGCTTGTAGCAATGGAATCTTGATACAAACATTCTTCAATTCATCTAGAAAGTCATAGTTAGGCAACAAGATTTGTTTTCCACCCCCTTATCAATTTGTAGTCTTTCCGGAAAAGGAGGTGTAGATGAAGATGCAGGTTGCTCAACTATAGGAGTTGTGGGTGTTAACTTTTCTTTTTCTTTTTGCATGCTTGAATTTTGAAGAGATTCTTCCTCAAAACCCTTATTAACTTGAAGAGAGTCCTCCTCAGAGGTATCTTGCTCTTGAATATCTATAGAAGGTTTTTCTAAAACTCTACCAGATCTGAGTTGTACATCGTTGAGAGTAACAATCATATAGGTAGGAAATTGTTGTCCTTCTACCATATAAGTATTCTGAGGATTTTTATTATTAGGATTTGGCAATGGCTGAGCTGGAAGTTGATTTTTCTTCTGTTGGTATGGGAGCATGAGTTGAGGATTTGTATTTTTTTGAGAAGGTTGTTGTTGTGGAAATGGCAATGAAAGTTGTGGATTTGGGCTTGGAAGTTGTGGAGCTTGTTGATTTTGAAAAGATGGAGGATATTGATAAAATTCAGCAAATCTCCCATAAGGATTTTGCATCCCTTGTACCCATGGCTGATATGAATTTTGATGTTGGGGCCAAGGTTGTTGCCAAGGATTCCAATTTGGTGGGTTTTGAAGATTCATAGGGTTATTAAACCCTTGAGATTGTTGTCCCTGCCAAGGTCTCCTTGCGACAAAACAGAGAGATTCTACTGAATTTGGATCTTCTTGAAAAACAGCTTTGAGTCCAGGGATTGAAGGACAATCCTTGATCTCATGATTTTCCGAGCAAATCATACATGTTTCTACAACTTTTGCATCCAAGGGACATTCCCTTAAAGCATGTTTCTTCCTACATTTCGGACAAAAGATGGCTAAAGCATATGTTTCTGCTTTCTGCTTGTTTTGGATTTTAAGGGTGTCTAGTTGTTCACTAAGGCTCCCTAAGATATCAGTTTTGAAATCATCAAGAATATTACCAATCTCTGCCCTACTTACTGATCCAGTTGCAGATTTGTTAGCCCTAATAAGAGAAGGATCCCTAGGCCCTTTTCCTGTTTTAGATTTTCCCCTTGAGAGATGGACACATAATTCTGTTATGTCACGAAGTGGGAGTTGAGAAATGTCTCCTTTCCCCATCATGTTTAAAATATCTATCCATTCATCTCTAATGGCTTTTAATATGAGGGCTTTCGAGGTTTCATCATCTAAGTTTCTCATCTTTGCTCTTTTCAAGTTGTATTGAAATCTTTCAAGTAAGTCTTCCAAATTTTCATCTTCCTTTTGCATCATTTTGAATACCTCATCCTTGTGATTGGTGGGCATACAATAGTCCAAGTATCTATCCAAAAATGTTTGTTTCATATCATTCCAAGTCCTAATAGATTGAGTGGCTAATCCCATGAACCATTTCAAAGTAGATCCCTTCAATGTTGAAGGAAACAGTTTGAGTTTTTGAGAGTCTTCCATATAGTCATAAGTTCGGCACAAAACTTCAAACTCAAACAGAAATGTTTCAGGATCCTCACTTCGCAATCCATAAAAGTTAGGGAGAACATATGGTGAGATATTTTTCATTGTTGCATGAGTTTCCTCATCAACTATAGGGAATCCAAACAAATTGTCTCCATTGTTTCCTCCTCTTCTACCTCTACCTCTACCTCCATCTATTACTTCTGCTGCCATGATAGTTTCTTTAGAGTCCTTAAAGTCCTCTAGTTCTTCTACCAAGAGAGTCTCTTTGTTTTCTAAATGGGTTTTAGTAGGTGGTATAGGAGAATCCTCTAATTCAGTTGTTCCTTGACTTCCAAAAATCTTAAGGCTAGAGGTAGATGGTGGTGAATCTGGTCTATGCCTTGAAGAAGATGGAGTTGTGAAAATCGAACTCTTGGCTTTAGCTATAAACCTTCCCCTAGAATCTCTTGCTCTATGCATGTCATTTTTTTTTATTTATTTTTTTTTTAAAAGTTGGGCTAATAATTTTCTTTCTGATCTTCCAGATCACACTAGGTGCAAGAAGAGAGCATACTTAAGAAATTACTAAACCAATAACTCTCTTTTCTGATCCTCCAGATCACACTAGGTGCAAGAGGAGAGCATACTTCAAGAAGTTATCAAGTTTTCGCTTCTTTTATGATTTTATGTTTTTTTTTTAAGAAATTGGCTACCTAGTTACACTTCCCCGGCAACGGCGCCAAAATGTTTGGTCAATTTAGTGTGTCCTAAATTGTTGCATTTAATTTTTCAATCCGAGAATCGTAAGCTGATGAAGTGCGGCGCACTATATGTGCAAGATAACCTATTTCTTAACTTTTTGTCGTTTTTGGTTTTCTAAGGTGAAATGGAAATTCTAAGATGAAAACAAGTATGGTTATGTTTTTTCAAGGAAATGATATCCCCTATAATGATTTACCAACTTGAAACTTTTAAAAAGCAATTTGAAATTTACAATGACAAGACTTGAAAGGAAATGAAAATGTGCTGCTGAAATAAAAAGGTGCTGCTAATCTAATAAATCAAAACAGTTAACTAGTGAGCATGAAAACCAAACTATTCTTGCTGCTGACTAAACACAAAAGAAACTATGCTTAAGGAAATTCAAAATTGCAACAAAATAAATCTAAATCAGATTACATCAATTTATCTTCTGATCCTTCATCATTAGTCCAGCTATGATTTTTGGAAGTAATCATAAATAACTTGAGTAACTGATATCTAACTTGCAGAAAGAAAACTAATATCAAACCATACATTCATGATTCAATCCCTCACCATCAGTCCAGTTGTGGCTTTCGGAGGCAACTGAAGATGCTATGAGCAGCTTAATATATCTAAATTTGCAGAAAAGAAACTAATACTAAAATACACATTTCATAATGCAGTCCCTCACCATCAGTCCAGCTGTGGCTTTCGGAGGCAACTGAAGATGCTATGAGCAACTTAATATATCTAAATTTGCAGAAAAGAAACTAATACTAAACTACACATTTCATAATACAATCCCTCACCATCAGTCCAGCTGTGGCTTTCGGAGGCAAATGAAGATGCTATGAGCAGCTTAATATATCTAAATTTGCAGAAAAGAAACTAATACTAAACTACACATTTCATAATACAATCCCTCACCATCAGTCCAGTTGTGGCTTTCGGAGGCAACTGAAGATGCTATGAGCAGCTTGATATATCTAAATTTAACTACTGAAACAAATAAGCAAAACTAAAATAAAGAGAGCAATACTGAATTTAAACAGAAACTATGAAAAGCAAATTAGCAGCAGAACAATGTTAGTTCCATGTCATTAGTTAAAAAGCTATGAAAATGCCCGGGCTGCCTATCTATAACCTGAAACAAGAACACTGATCAGTGATTAACAATCATAAACATGAAAGACAGAAGTGAAATGGAAACTATGGAAGTTTATAAACAGAAATGAAGAAAATGCAATATATAAACATATGAATGGATTATGGCACAATGAACTTTAAAGAAACGAAATGAGAATTTTACACTAATGCACAAAAACCTTAGCTGAGCAGGGGCCCTCTACACTAGCCTTGGCAACGATCTTCAAATACGAATTCCGGTTAACAAAACAGAGTCTTCTTATATTAAAAAGCAGTCATTACAGAAAAGTGATGTTACGGCACAAGTACAACGTAATCACATTACAGAGCAGACTAATGAAAGATAACATAGACTAACATCGACTAACTCTATATGCGTATGCAAACACATTATATATAACAAAGAAATATAACTGTCTCCTAAAGTTCATGCTGGTGGAGAGCACGTAGACCACTACGTCCACGAATCTAGGATCATGGCCGTGTTGGAAAGTAAATCTACGAGGAGTGGATGCTTGAATTCGACTAAGGAGCCATGCAAAGATGTCGATTTATCCTCAGCAACTTAAAAACGGCCGTATGAACCTTCATGTGACACGAAACAGAGTCCGGCCGACATGAAACTCTATGGTTGACTTCCATGTGGACGCCTTTGACCGCAGCTTCTTTAGATGAGTTTGCTCGAACCAATAGGACACGGACCATGTCCTCGTCATTCCTGACCTGCCCATGTGGCTCGTTTTCATTATAGACACCTGTAACATAGAGTTTCACAAAATAGCTGCGGAAAGTTGCAGCAGCTGCGGAAAGTGGCAAGATTCCGCAGCTGAATGAACAAAATATAGATCAAATAGCAAACACAAAAATATAATTAAAAACCATGTTAGATGCTCTTTTGCACATGATATTGACAATTTGGGAGGTTTAGGTGAGTGAAAAAGGTATAGAAAAGTGTATGGAAAAGATGCAGATTTGAGACTCAACAGGCTTTTTATTATTTTTCTGAGTTTTGGACTGATGATACTTGGTTGTTTTTGCAGGGATTTGGCATTTGGCTTCGGCAAAGATCAGAGGCTGCCTTCAAACTTATTATGATGAAATAAATACACAATTATTACGAAAAATGAAATTTGACAATTTCTAGTTCCAAAACAGAGTTTTGGACTAGAAATGTCTTCAAATGTTTTCTGAGAATAAAAATATGAAACGAGAATATTTTGAAACCAACCTCATGGCCTGCGAGCTTTTATTACATGTATGCAAAGGACTAAAATTTTGAACCTCTAATTAAACTGAGAGGGGGTGTGAATCAGTTTAATACATTCCTGATCTTTTAAAACTTTTCATTAAACTTATTTACACCTTCATTTCAAACTCAATTTGATGTGAGAGTAATTTTAGAATGTAATCAAAAAGTATTAGTTTAATAGAGAAGTAGACTTAATATGAGAGCAGCAGGTATTAATCAAATGATACATATCAGATCAATACATAAATATCATGCACAGAGACACCAGATATAAGTGGAAACCCATAAAGGGAGAAAACCACATCTTATTATTGTTGTGATGCAAAGGCAAGCTCCAACTCCCTCTCACCACTTTTTTTCTGCAGGCACCAACCTACAGGAGGCTCCTACCTCAATTCTGCAAGCTACAACTTGCAAGGAAGCACCAACTCCCTTCAGTTTTCTGCAGGCACCAACCTACAGGAGGCTCCAACCTCAGTCAGCTAAAACTGACGACTATCAAGCTGCAACTTGATATGGAAGCTCCAACTTCCTCAATTTATCAAACTGAAAGTTTTTTGATTTACCTCAGATATCAGCCCTGTTCTGTAGCTTCTCCTTCTGTTCTGCTTTTCTTAATCTTCTCTGCCTCACTCTTCTATATTCTGCCTTCTCTTGATTTACTCTCTCCTCTTTTTTTTTTGAATATCAAGATGATATTATTTATAGATTTCCTCACATGATTGTTTGTATTCTGCTTGGAATTCGAAATGGAAAGTCATGTCTCTTTGCCTTCTACCTTCTCACTCCTTTTATCAGCTTACTCAGAAATTATAACTGTAGGTGTCAATTTTAACATTACAGTGGGAGTTTGTTTTCTCTCGGAGACTTGCCAATGCATCACAAACAATAAAAACAATTAAACCATTTACATTCGAATTACAATGTGAATTCCAGCTCACTTATTTTGTCTCTTGGTTTGCTGCGCAATTGTCTTTTCTGTGACTGTGTTTTTACTCTTTTCTGCTCTGTATGCTTTTCTGTCCTCTGTTGTGGTGTATTTGCTGCATACGTGTAACAGTGCTTTTATATCAGTGCCTCTTAGAAAAATACGTGACTGCTGACTTGCAGCAAGTGTCTTGTTGATGTGGAACTTTCCGCAAGCGGAACGGACATATATCACAGTCATTGTATATTAAGAATCGCCCTCCCGTTAAGCTGAGGCCCGTGGGTCTACAGAACAGACGGCTTATCGCAACAGCATTATATATATATATATATATATATATATATATATATATATATATATATATATATATATAGAGATATATAACAGCGCCCTTTCATATATATATATAAGTAATTTCAACACTCGGCATACATACAACCTTCCTTAAAAAGGCTTAAATCAATTCTCGGCATTATATTATAAAAACTCTTTAAACAAATAAGAACTCCTTTCGGGCTCACTCGCCGATCTTTCCGATGCGATGTATCACTCCTCAGCCTCTTCCGATTGCGATTATTCACTGTTATGGCGAAACTTCAAACATATATCAGTCTTGGCTTATAAACCCATCGGGTCCGGCCTTTCAATCGCAATCGAAAATCTTTGTTAACATGTTCCGGAACTCAAACCTATCAAGTCACAATTTATCAGTCCATCGGGTCCGATTCTCAATCGCAATCGCAACTTTCTGTTGTGATGTTCCGATGCTCCACTTTACCTCCGATGTGATTGACCATGGAACTGAAACATTTGTTAGTCATAATTTATAAGCCCATCGGGTCCGGGCTTCAATCGCAATCGCAAGTCTTTAACATGTGTTCCGATTGACCAGTGTCGATGCGATTGGAACATGGAATTGAAACATTTGTTAATCATAATTTATAAGCCCATCGGGTCCGGGCTTCAATCGCAATCGCAAGTCTTTAACATATGTTCCGACGCTCTTATAATCTCTGATGTGATTAGCCAGAATTCAAATATATATAAACCATCGTTAATACACCCATCGGTCCGAACTCTTAATCGCAATCGCAAGTCTTTTAATATGTGTTGCGATTGGCCACTGTTCATTGTATTTTGCTGATGCGATTGGGAAAGGACTTCAAACACGTTTGAATTATAATTCATACCTCCATCGGGTCCGGACTTCCAATCGCAATCGCAACTCATATATTCTCCGATGCGATTGACCAGTGCCGATGCGATTAGACCTGGAACTCAAATATATGTTAACCATGATTTATAGACCTGTCGGGTCCGAACTTCAATCGCAATCGCAACTTCCTGTTGGTTACATGTTCTGTTGCCCTTGCGATCTCCGATTGCGATTGGGGAGGGGTCCCACCTTATAAACTTTGTTTTATGTGCTCCACTTATATAACATAATATATATGCCTTGGTCCTTTGCAGCATACGTAATGCGCGGCATTTATATGTAAGATGATGGATATATATATATATATATATATATATATATATATATATATATATAGATATATCCTCCATCGGGGTAGGCGATTCCCGGAATAATATTTGTGTTGTATAACGCCGGTTGGAGTGTGGGATTCCCGGAATATGGTTCTGTATTATATGCATTACATTGCTGCTGGAGTTAAGTGATTCCCGGAATTTTGTAACGGCTCTCTGCCTCTGTCACTTAGTCTCTGCCTCTGCCTCTGCTGCTTCTGTCGCTCTGCCTCTGTCTCTACCTTTCGATAACGGTTCTTCACTGTGCTTCTATGACTGTTACATTTTTACTTTCTTCTTGCTGCCTCTATTGCTTTCGTTGTGCCTCTTTTGCCTTCCTCTGCTTCAGCGCTGCCTCTTTTGCCTGAGTGCTACCTCCTTTGCCATCAATGACAATATTTCCAGCAGACCCTAGACTCTAGGACTAAAGACTCTTTTTAACGAAACTAATCATTTATGACCATGAATGAAATGGCCATGAACTTCAGTGATTTTTGAGGAATTTTAATTAGCCCTGCAGGTACAAGCATGAGGAAACACAAGACAACCAGACCCCCTCGTCAGTCAATGGCATGCCCCTAGCGAAATGCAACGAAGTGAAACGAGAGAGACACCTAAAAATGATATGCAAAATGCGAAATGATCTTTGACGGAGGGCTGTAAGGACCGACTCTAACACGGAGTACTAGTCCTAGGGTCAGGAGTTTAGAGATGCCCTCACATTCCATGATTTTGTTCAGCTCAAGTGGGACAGCAAACCCCGCAACCATCACAAGGGGAACAGGCACTCACATGATGGAGATATGTAGTGCAATGTACGTAGATTATATCTATCGACATTTGACGGTTCATCCAAGTGTTTGGAAAAGGCTTGGGTGGAAAAGTTGGACATATATTTCCAGCTTAACCAGATGGCGAAGACAGAGGCCATCAAGGTAGTAGCGCTACACTTGGAGGGTGAGGCCCATGACTGGTGGTTTCATGGGATGGCTATGTTGGGACACTCAGCAGTGACAGCATATGCCGAGTTCACACGGAGGTTGATAGAGTGATTTGATTGGGGGGATCCAGAGGAACACTTTGTTGAGCTGACTAAGCTCAAGGAGATCCGGAGTCTGGACACATACATTTCAGAGTTCTTGAGACTTTCCATGATGGTTCCTGATTTATCTGCAATCCGAATGATCTATATGTTTATAGATGGATTGGCAGAGCCTCTACAAGGGTTAGTCATATCGACAAGGCCAGCCACACTTCATGATGTAGTTGGGAGGACTCAGGATTTGTAGGATGCACTACCCCAGACTAGAGCTCATTTTCCCCATAGATCGGTGTTCCAGCCAAAGGGTAAAGACGTGAGGTTTCACCTCCAAAGGGGAACCAGGGCAGAGGGCCAGGAGATGATGAGACCCAGAGGGATCTGAAGTGGAGGAGGTTATGTTTTACATGCCAGGAGCCATGGGCACCAAGACACTGTTGTGCCACAGGGAAGGCACATTACATCGAGGTCTTCTCCGACAGTAGTAGGGAAGAGGAGGAGTATGAAGTGTTAGAGGTAGGAAGCAGCAGTGCAGTGCAGAGAGGGGATCAACTGCCACCTCCACCACCAGGAGCGGGAGGTGCAGCTTTTGCACCTACCGGGGGAGCCCTTGCATCCTTGCGGGGAGTTCCAAAGTACTTGACACTACGTGTCCAAGGCACAATTTAGGGACAACATGTTTCAGTGTTAGTGGACAGTGGGGCCACCTACAATTTTATTGATGCCCAGTTGGTAGAGTGGAGGGGAATCCCGACATAGAACTTTGATGGATTTTCAGTACTGGTTCTAGGTGACCGGACCATGCAGTGTGCCAAGTATGTGCCAACCTTGGCAGTGACTATGGGAATGTACACCCTAACTAACCATTTCTTCGTGGTGGACATCCCGGACACCAACGTGATACTGGGGGTACAGTGGTTGACCATGCTGGGGAAGGTCACCATTGATTGGGAGACCTTGGAGATGGAGTGGATGGATAAGAAGACTGGGAGGCATGAGAAGATTCGGGGTATGCACACCTACCCACCACAGACAGTTTCAGCACATCGGATGGAGGCGGATTTCCGAAAAGGGGACATAGAGTGGGCAGTGGAGTTGTGTGTTTCAGAGGCATGATCTACAGGGCAGGCCATACACCCATATGTACAGTCCATTCTAGATAGGTATGCCAAAGTTTTTGGGGAGATACCACCAGGGTAGCCACCAGATCGGGGGTTTGAGTACACGATTGAGCTGGAGCAGGGCATCCAGGTCATCATCACTACACCCTATAGTCATCCTAAGGCCTATCGGGATGAGATTGAGAGGGCCATCCATGAGCTCTTAGCTCTTGGACATATCCATCCGAGCACTAGCCCTTTTGATTCTTAAGTAGTATTGGTGAAGAAGAAGGACGAGACATTGAGGATGTGCATTAACTACCGGGCCCTGAACAAGAAGACCATGAAGAACCGGTACCCCATCCCACGGATCGATGATTTGATGGACGAGCTGAGCGGGGCGAAGTTCTTCTCGAAGATTTATTTGAGATCCGAGTACCATCAGATTCACGTGAGGGAGCAGGATATTCCCAAGACCACTTTCAAGTGCCATTATGGCCATTTTGAGTTCTTGGTGATGCCCTTTGGGCTGACCAATGCTCCGGTCACATTTCTAGTCATGCATGAATCACAACTTCCGCAGTCATTTGAGGAAGTTTGTATTAGTGTTTTTTGATGACATCTTGATTTACAGCAGGACATGGGAGGAGCACCTCCAACATATAGATGTTGTACTACGCATCTTGGAGGAGCAGCAATTTTATGTTAAGCTCTCCAAATGCGAGTTTGGATTGACAGAGATGCTCTATTTAGGGCACATCATTGGGGTGGATGGAGTGAGGGTCCATGAGGAGAAGATCAGGGCCATCAAGGATTGGCTAGAGCCAGAGAATGTAACCGAGCTTCAGGGATTCGTGGGTATATGCACCTACTATCAGAATTTCTTCAAGGGATTCTCCCAACTTGTAGTACCCCTTACGGATATCACCAAAAAGGGGGCATTCAGCTGGACTGATACAGTGCAGAGGGCTTTCAACAGGCTCAAGGAGGTGATGAGCAGCTCTCCAGTTTTGGCATTGCCAGATTTTAGACATCCTTTTGTCCTGGAGTGTGATGCATCAGGGGAGGGGATAGGTGCAGTTTTGATGCAGGGAGGCCATCCCATAGCTTTCGAGAGCTGAAAGTTGCTACCACATGAGAGTTTGTATGCTATATATGACAAGGATATGTTGGCCATCATGCATGCATTGGCCAAGTTTCGGGAGTACCTGGTGGGGAACAGGTTCAAGGTGAGGACAGACCACAGTAGCCTCTGATTCTTCCTAGAGCAGAAATAGTTGCAGGAGAGGCAACAGAAGTGGGTCAGAAAAATCTAGGCATATGATTTTGACATCGAGTATGTCAAGTGGAAGAACAATGTGGTGGTTGATGCACTTTCACGCAGACCGGTAGCGTTGTCCTTGATGAGTTTGGACACGGACTGGAGGACTCAACTTCTGGTGGAGTACTCCAAGGACCGTTTTTCCTGTGATATTTTGGATGGATAGGTGACAGATGACAGGTACAGGGTGATGGACGATGTGATCTAATACAAGGACAAGATCTTCTTGACTAAGATCTCCCGGCTCAAGAAGAATATATTGCATGCTTCACATGACTCGCCATTATCAGGCCACCAGGGGTTCACTAAGACCTATAGAGCCATCAAGGAGAAGTTCTCTTGGAAGGGCCTCAAGGAGGACATACTTCAACATGTCAAGGATTGCGAATTTTTCCAGTGTAACAAGGGGGAGATGAACCATCCGGCAGGATTATTGTAGCCTCTTCCCATACCCGAGGGGAAATGGGAGAGTATTTTGATGGATTTCATTACGGGGTTACCCACTGTGCAGGGCAAGGATTGCATATTTTTAGTCGTTGATCGGCTGACTAAATATGATCACTTCTTCGCCATATCGGCCCATTACAGAGCAGCACAGGTAGCAGAGTTACTCTTCATGGACGTTTTCATATTGCATGGTCTCCCAAAGACCATTGTCAGTGACAGGGATAACCGCTTCATGGGCAGTTTTTGGTAGGAGCTTTTCCATTCAGTGGGCCCTGATTTGACACCGAGAACTAGTTACCACCCCCAGACGGATGGGTAGACAGAGATAGTGAACAAGTGGCTGGAGGGCTACTTACGTAACTATGTCAGCGGGCAGAAGAAGGCATGGTTGATATGGTTTCACTTGGTGGAAAACTGCTACAACAACACTCATCATATGTCCATCAATATGTCTCCATTTTATGCATTGTATGGGTATCATGCTTTATCTTTTGTTGCATGATGTTTGGTGCTAGCAAGGCTCCTAGAGCCAAGTATTGGATCCAAGAGAGTCAATATATACTCCAAGATCTCAAGGATAACATGGCTACAGCGTAGAATCAGTAGAAGTTGTACGCCGACAGGGGACATGTTGAGAGGCAATTCGAGGTAGGGGATTTGGTCTACCTACGCTTGCAGCCATATCGGAAGTCCACACTGAAGCAGAAGGGGGCTGACAAGCTCAAGCCTCATTTTTATGGACCATACAGGGTGACACGTAGAGTTGGAGAGGTTGCATATGAGTTAGAGCTGCCCATTGGGAGTAAGATTCATAACGTTTTTCACTTGTCATGCCTGAAGAAGGCACTAGGATAGCAGGTGACTGCAACAGAGGAGCTTCCACCCACTAATGATGAGGGGCATCTGGTGCTACAACCGAAGGTCATTATTGACACTAGGGAGAGGCAGCTACAGAGCAGGATAGTCAGAGAGTACTTGGTGAGATGGAGGAATTTACCGAATGAGGATGCCACCTTGGAGAGTGAGAATATTCTGCAACATACATCATTACAGTTGCTTGAGGACAAGAAACATTTTGTCGGGGAGGACTGTAATATTCCCAATTAGCAAGAGCTAATTGGAAATATTAATTTTGACTATTTTTCCTTTATAAAGTTAAGTTATAAATAAAGTGGGTAAAGAGGGACACTTAACTCACACTTAGGATAAAAAGTATTTCCTAAAGTCACTTAAGAGACATGACTAGTTGGCAACGTGGGGCCTAGTTGTCAAGTGGTAGCGTGGGAAAAGGGGTAGCGTAGGCAACGTGGGACCAAGCCAGCGCAGAGAGAGATGGACAGCGTGGCTCAAGGAGACATCGCAGTTGACGGTGTGGCCTAGGTGAGGGCAAGGCTCACCAAGCATAAAAGGAGGGAGGGTCTCCTCATTTTGATTCATTCTGATTATGCATCTTTGAGATTTGTCTTTTGACATTGAGCACGCTTATTGTTTAGCAAAGTCTGCACATACTTTTCAATACATCGGGTGTCTCTGTTTAGAGATCCCAACCTCAGCCCTGGGGGACTTCGAGTGCCTTCTCAGGTGAGGAGTTTCATCCCTGTTTTTCCAGAGAGAGTTGCAGCAACCACAGGAAGAGCATTCACTCAGAGAGACAGCACAATCAGTGAGAGGGAGGATGCAGTATTGAGAGGAGGTGGTTCTGGATTGAGGGTTTGTTGGTGGATTCAGCCCAGGATAGTGGAAAAGGGGCCAACCCTTCCCTATTCTAGTATTTTGGAGGAGTCAGGGGCCATTATTTGGATCATATCATTCATAGCTAGCATCCCTCCTTGAGGAATAGTGTAGTGCCTCAAGGGAGCCATTTTTGGAGGTCAACAATTTCCGGAAAGCTTTCTGGGCTTTTCTGGGTATTGGGAGTAGAGGCCATTCCCAAAGTTTCAGAATTTTTCGAGGTGGGGATCAGCCCCAAAGATTCAATTCATTCCAGCAGTAGCAGCAGCACAGTAGCAGTACCAGTAGCTCTGGAGATAACGTAGTCTCGAGGGATCAGCCATTCCGAGTCATTTTCTGAGAGTCTCTCTACGCTTTCCTAGTGCAAGCCAAGGTGCCATCATTCTGATCACCTCTGTACTCATTTCCATTTCTCAGTATTAATAAAATGGCTCAGCGTTCTCCATATTGTCTGTTTTTTTATGATTTGTCTCTAGTTGTTGTATGTCTTTGTTTACGTGCTTTATATTGTTGTTTATTTCCATTCAGGATATTACGGCCTCAACAACTCACTAAGTTGCATCATTTATATACCCCCAATAATCTATTTATGTTATTGTGCCCATATAATTTTTCAAATACTCTGATGTTTCATATCGGTGAATGTAAAATTCCAATTTACTATTTGAAAACCAAATTGTCATCCCTTGTACCTAATGTGATTTGGATTTATGCAGGAACGCAACAGAATACAGAAATAACCATAAACATAGAGATGCAGAGGAAATAAGGCTTCATTTCATTAATATCAAATAATAGAAATATGCTTACAAACATAATGGAAATAAAATAGCTAGGGTACTGGTAGCGAATCTCTGAGAAGAGATGTGGTGGCTACAGACCTTTGAACTGTGTTACAATGTGGCTCGAGGACCTATTTATTATGGAGAAATAATGGATAACTCTAAACTTCCAAAAACCTAACCCTAGGAGATGAAGCGCCAAAACTATGGGCCTCGTTTGGGTAAATTGGTGTTTCAACTTCCCGGGAACGTAACTTTGGCATACTACCTCTGTTTGACGCACATGATACATCATTAGAAAGATAAATCCGAGGACTAAAAATGTCACCATGAATATCAATTCCAAAATGGAATCATATTTGCAGAACAAACGATGCCCAAAAAATGTCGTTTAGGGCCTCAAAACAGCTCTGGAAGTTCAAGACCCGAAAAACTGCTAAAAATAGTAAGTTGTGCTGAAACTGAAAAACTGAAAGAGATAATGGTGGGGCCCCAAGTGGAATAGGCGGCTGACCACCAATATCCAACTGGATCATTAAGGCCCCAAAACGGCTCCGGGAATGCAGGACCCGAAAACCTGCTAAAAATAGTAAGTGGTGCTGAATGTGAAAAGTTGCAAGAATTGATGGTGTGGATCCAAATGGAATAGATGGGTGGCCACCGATATCCTCTTGGATCATAATGAGCCTTCTTCATTGAATATTTTCTTGAATGGTATTTTGTTTACTAATTTTTATCATTCAATGATTTCTTATATGTCAGGATTCTTCACTATTTTATGCCTTACGCCATTTCCTTTGTAAGATCTGGTGCAATTGCTAGTTATAACATTTTTAAAATTAAATCTAAAAGAAAAAAGGCATGGGGGAGATGTTTTAGAGGTGTAAATTTTTGTAATCATTTACACGTGAGCTCAATTAAAAAATAATAATAACGTAAAATTAATACATAGCCCAAATCGAGGGAGATGTTGTAGTTTCTATAAATGAGTGTAAACATTTAAATATTGGTTCTATTAAGAATAAAAAGCTAAAAGTAATAAAAATAATAAATTTTAATTGGTTATATTATAATTTTATTTTTATTAATAAAATTGCTAACACTTTTTAATTATAATTATAATTAATTAATAATAAAACTATCCTACATCCATCTTAACTCTAGATCTACCAAGAGCCAAGAGAGATCAAATTTCTTTCAGATGCAAACTTATTTTTAAGTGAAAAGAGACTTAATCCCTCTCGATATCTGGAGTTAAGATGAATCTAAATTGGTTATATTAGAGCGTAAAATATATATATTCTTTAAAATATGTATTTTTATCTTAATATGATATGTAAAAAAATTATATTAGTTAAATTAATAATACTTTAATATATAAAAATAAAAATAAAATAAAATAAAAAATAAAAATATTAATTAATTGTATCATCTACTATAGTTTGTGTATATTGGATTCATAAATCAATTCATGGCTTAGCGGAGCTCTTATGCTAGGTTTTGTCCCTAATTAGCCTTCTCCTTGATCATTCGGTAGTGCTTGTGTTCATGGTGTTTGGTTCTTAGCTTCTTTTTTTCCCTTGCTCTTCCAAAATGGGAAAATCCTCTCCCCGTCATTCGAATATCTCTTCACCCCTATCGATTGGATTCAAATATTTGGGCTCTTTGGTTCATTCTCTCTCAACGAAGCACCCACAATCCTCTATTCTTTTGCCTGTCATCAAGGGTCAGAGTTCTTCTGAACCCTTGGTGTTCGCTCTGCAGGCTACCTCTTTTGAGGTTGGGGATTTTGGTGCTGCTACTTTGTTGGGTTTTTTGGGTGCTATTCAATCCTTTGCAAATTCTTTTAGTGACACAGTTAAATCTTATGTTGGATGTCTCTCTTTTTTTATCAATATTATTCCCGTCGGCAAGGCCCCCATAGTAGATATTTCTCTAGGGGATGAAGCCCTTAGTGAAGCTAAGTTTTTTTTTTAAGTTGTTCTTATCTACAGTTTCATTGGGTTATGGCCAAATTTGCTTGATTTTCACGCATGGATCAATGAGCATTTGAAGCCTCTCATATTTGTTGACCTAAACATCTAACCTCTAGCCTAAGGTTTTTTCATTAGTTTTTTCAATAAAGCGGGAGATCGTACAAAGATTCTTGATTCGGGCCCTTGGTTTTGGGGTTGTGTCGATTTTATTTTGCAGACATGGTTCCCATCTTTCAATCCCTCTCAACATCAATTTTGATTTTTGTTGTATGGGTAAGGCTCCCCAATATTCCTTTGCATTTTTTAGTTTGGAATCTTTAACTTCAATAGGAAATACCTTGGGAAAGTTTCATTGTAGAATTGAAGATATTAGGCTTTATCTTAATCCCTCAAATGCTAGAATTTGTGTGGATATGGACTTTACCAAAGGCTTCCCCATAGAAATAAAACTCACTGGCCCAAATTTCTCCTAGGATCAATTTGTGGATTATGAAAATGTCTCCTTCAGATATAGAGTTTGTTACGATATTGGTCACTCTTTAAAATCTTGTCTTAAAGCAGGGAAATCTAAGGCTAAATTTTCTCATAGGGCTAAATGATGGTTTGGAGCCTCTTTTGACCATTTCTTTATCTCTCTGTAGGCTCCCCTCTTAGTAGCATGTAAGGAGAGTGAAGAACAAAAAGGTTTAAATTTTTCAAAGCCTTCGGATGTCAAGCTCCATGCTATACCCGCCTCTTCTGAAATGAAAGGACTCCAGGACATGGTGGGAGTCCTTGTTAATTATACCCTTATTTCCTCTCTTGTTTATGGTTTTCAACAAAGTACAACATGCGAACCATTAGATAAATGGAAATCAATTCTAGTCTCAACAAGGCACGCGTCTCCAAAAGGAAATAATAGGAAATTGATTTCGTGGGTTGATCAAGTGGGGGTGGTCTCTCCTCTATTTATTTTGTTGGATTCTAATAGTTTAACCACCCTTATCATAGATAAGGGAGTCACTTCATATCCAATATAATATGGGGCATGGACCCAATTCAAAAAATAGTTCATGAGGAAATGTGAAAACCCAGTCAAAAAATTATAAGTAGAAATGTGTTGGAATTTCATCTGGTTGGTAGGAATTTTATGGAAATTTTACAGTTTCACTCTTGTTTTGAAAAAAAAATTCATGTTAGCCTACAAATTATTCTTTCTGTCAGGAACTTTTTGTATAATCTATGTAGATCATCCTTTTTGTTTGAAGGGTATTTTTAGTAATAGAGATAGTAAAACAATGAAAAAAAGTGCATAAGTTGCTCTCCCGCGTTACACTCTCCCTTTGAGACTACAACCTAAACCTTCCTTTTCCTCCTTCTCCCATGGACACTCTAGAGTCTAATTTGGAGGGGGCTCACTTTTCTACTATGGTCCCCCCTTATGTTGCAACTCTACCCTTTGCTAGTCTCGTCTCCTCTCTTGGTGCTCCTCGAGATCGTCCTTGTATTTCCAAGTTTGTCAAAAAAATAGAAGATAAACCTGAAATCATTCTTCCTCCTACAATGTCTCGAAGAGATGCTCTTTCTCTGTCTGAGAGGGGCTTGGTTGGTCAATTCATGGGCCTTTTTCCATCTCCAAAAATAGTGAAAAAATGGGTGGAAGGAAATTGGGCTCCTTCAACTCAAGGCAAAATATCCATTCACTTTTGTGGTAGAGGCTATTTCACTTTCTATTTTGAATCCAGGGAAGATAGAGATCTTATCTTCATAAATGGTCCATATTTCATGGAAACCAGAGGAATATATCTGAATAGATGGACCTAGAACTTTGATCCCGAACTTGATGTCCCTAACATTGTTCCGGTTTGGGTTCGTCCCCCTCACCTTCCTCTTCATTGTTGGAGAGATGAATCTGTTAAAGCTATAGGCAATGCATTGGGAAAAGACATTGATAGAATTGAACCAAAAAAAATATGCATACATGTGCACGAATCTGTGTGGAATTTGGCCTAGGAAAGGGACTACTAGAAGTGGTGGTATGTCATGAGTACGGTCATTTTTCAAATATATGTCCAAATAGAGAAGTAGAAGAATCATTTGAAACACAAGAACCTCAATGGGAAACTGTCAAACGCAAAAAATCTGGAAATAAGCCCCCAAAGTCCTCTATCCCCTCCTCTTTAGTTCCCCCTACCTAGTTTGATCCTTCCTCTTCCTCTTCTCTCTCTCAGCCTTGTCATTCCAATCCATTTTCTTCTTTAGCTCCCCCTCTTTACCATCCCCCTACTTGTGAGGATGCTTTTCTTCTCCTCCCTGAATCCTTTGCTTCCTCTCCCCCCTCCCCCCCACAATTCATCCCCTCTTCCTCCCCTTCTCTCTCACTCTATCTCCCATGGCCCTCCCTTGAGTCCCCTCCCTCCATCCTTTGAAATGATTCTCACAAGAAACCAATCCAAATAATCTCTTGCCCCTCCTTATAGCCACAAAAAACTTGGAAGGAAAAAAAATAATGAAATAAGAGATGAAGCAACACAAAAAGATATGGCCATGGGAACTCAGCGACCAATGGTTACCTATATAGAAAAAGGTTCTGGAAACAAGGAAAAACTATCTATACATTAAGAGGGAGGACCCTCGGCACCATCCCATAGTATATATTGAATTTGGTCTCTTAGAATTGTAGAGGTCTCGGATATCCCACAAAATTTAATGTGGAAATAGATCTTGTTAGAAAGGAATGTCTTGATATATTCCTAATTTAGGAGACCAATTCATCTGAATAAGAAATAAACCATATAATTCAAAACATAAATCATTATGAAGGAACATTTATAAATGCAATAGGCGCCGCTATAGGTATTTGTACAGTGTGGAACCAATCCTCTTGGGAGATAATTTTTTTGATTAAAAAGAAACACTGTATAAAAACTGAAGTCATAAACAAAATATTTGGATCTAAAATTAGCATATTCAAGCTCTATGTCCCCTCTCATTTCAGAGACAAGGATCAATGTTGGCAATCCTTGGTTGATTGGCTAGACTCATAAACCAACAGAAAATTATAGTTGGAGGAGACTTTAATCTAATCCCGAATGTAGAAGAAAATCATGGAGGTATTTTTTAGTGGGATCCTTTCAGAGACAAGCTAGAGAACATCATAGAAACCCAAAATCTAGTGGATATAGCTCTTAAGAATGTAAAATATACCTGGAGCAACAGAAGATTAAACCCAGGCAACATCGAATGACTAGACATATCCTTAATTCAAGACAGCCTCATCTCTGATACTATATCGGCAACAACAAAAATCATCCCCTATGTAACATCATATCATAAGCCCATTGCTATAAAATTTTGGGAAAGCGAAAATATGGGATCGATAAATTTCTGATATAATCCTCTTTGGTCCAATATCAAAGAAGTCATAGCATTGGTATCTTTGGCTTGGAATCAAAGTATCAATGGTTCCCCAAGTTTCATTTGGGAAAAAAAGTTAAAGAAAGTCAGAAATTGTTGAGGAGGTAAATCCCCTCTACGGACAGAGGCAATCCCACTAGCCCAAATCGGGTCTAGCAACAATCAAGTCATGCAATGACGTTAGTTCCTAGTTACAAAACGACAAAAATCATAACAAGTAGCCTACCTCAAATCCCACACAATGGTTGTTGAAGAAAAGATGATGTTTCCCGTCCCTCGCTTGGCAGATCACGATCCTTCCATTCGACACGTCCGAACACCTGCACACATGCAAGGAAACAATGACATACAACATAAAATCTAAAGCATGTAACCATATATCAATCAGAGAGGATATAATTCATTGCATTACATAAGGAAATGAACACATGAATGGAACCATAATCAGAGTCGCTTATATTATAAATAACAAAGGAAATATTACAACCCAATGCTCTGACGCTATGATATTCCTTCGGCGGGGCTAACAGCGGAGCACGTCTCAACAAAGCCTGTCAAGAATCTGGACGAAGCTCTCTCTCTTCGGCTTGGCTCTCAATAGCTGCCCGGCTATAGTTTCCTTCCTACAAGTTCAGCTAGCTTGCTAATGGATAAGGCAAGCTTTTATAGATGGAGGAAGGGGAGTTGGGATCCATATAATCATGGGATAGGCCCTATCTCTAAGGAAGCTTCCATGATAGCTGGAAAACCACTTCCTATACATGGAGATCCAGAGCCAAACCACCCAACTCCTTTTTATGACTCGTTTCAGGAGTTTTTTGGAATCAAACTTCCGCCATTTATTTTTTAAAAACATCCCTTATTAAGCTTGGCGTGAGTGAAATACAAGGACAGAGCACCAGTTGGGGCACCCTCTAGTGTGGATTTCCCACATTGGCGCGAGGGATGAACTGGCTAGTCACGCCAAGGCTAAAACATCTGTTTTTAGGGTTTTTCAGAGGAAACTTTCTTTAGGAGAATGTTTGTCCTTATGCAAGAGGATTTCATGAAGGTGGTTTTAGGAAATTTTACTGTTCACAGGTCATGGGAATGGTCCTCCAATGTACGGGATGAGGGATTGCAGGGGCAGTGACAAAATACTGTGTAACATATGCCCCCTAAAGCATGAGGTCCGAGAGAGAGGGAGGGGTGAAATGCTTTATGAGAATGCGCCCAACTGAAAACACTGCCATCGGAAGTCCTACATACAAGTACAACTGATATCTCTGATACATGATATGTGGTATGGGCGCAGCCATCCATAATAGAGTGTACAATAACTGGGATCCAAGGTATGGGCGCAACCATCCAGTAAGAAGGATCAACAAGTAGAATCAGGTATGTTCGTAGCCATCCAATCAAATGAGTCATGTAAATAATCATGATAATCCACAAAACCCGCAGCTTGGATTTCATCAGACAAAACCCAGGGTCTTGCGCTCCATCTCGACCTGAACAGAGTACAAGTCCAAGCATGTGAATAAGTGAGTTGAAGTCGAACATGCAAGAACATCTTCTGATTACCAGCCAATAATGAAAGCCATTAATAGATGCGAGAGGTACCATCAATAATGAGGATGGCCCTCAAGGTACTATGGGTACAATCCACGGAATGTGAATAGTGATTTGGCATCGAACACCCACATAATCGTCCCATCGAAGGCCAATGATGAAAACCTTGCGTCGAATGCGAAGAACCTGCCATTGAGGCATGCAGGCTCCAAGGTACCAGAAGGGAGTCTCTAGACCACTTCTTGGATAATGAGTTGAAGATGACAGGAAGTGACCTTGATCGAAGTGACCTTGATCGAAGGTGGGCCATAATGTTTCCCACATCATCGACGCGAGATAGAGGAACATGATGTTTGTGAATCAAGATCAATAGAGAATCAAAGGGAGGTTGAAAACTGCAGAGGCCAACTTCTCTTGAACATATCAGCAACACGACACTGGATTTGGCAGTATTTGACATCAGAGCATCTGAGTTCATGATGATGTGGCAAAGAGCAGATGAGTGGTCAAAAGAGATTACCCAAACCCACGGAGGCAAGCAAATAACGAGATGAGATGTCTCCAAACCAACACGAATGCAGACAAGTGCCATGTTCAAGAGCGACATAATGCCGACACGATGGTGATACTGGTTCCATTTTTCCCCACCATTTCTGGCGAGTACCCCAATTATTTTTGAAAACAAGCTTGAAGGGGATAGCATATGCTTGCGATATAAGTTTTTCCTTCGGACAAATCCAAACTAGTACTTTTAAAGAGCCCTAGGAAGAAGGAACTCGAGTAACGTCATTACGATGGAGTCTGATGTCATCAGTTTTTAATGAGTCTGAAAAAGGAAGAACTCGGCGTCTTTTCACGTTTAGAGAGATCGAAAAGATAGCAGAAAAGAAAACTCCAACTGTCCCTTTTCGTAGATAGTCCCTCAGATCTGAAAAGGTAGAAAACTATGTCTGAGAGAACCTCCTAGTCGCGATAGGCTAGGGTATTCCTTTTTCGTAAGTAATCTATCCCAGCCTGAAAAAGGGGTAAACATATACTGGGTAGATGTCGTTTCATGTCCAATTTAATGAGTTCAAAACGACAAGAGTCTCGACAATCTTTTCAATTTTTAAGAGTCAGAAAAGAGCTAAAATTTGACTCCTCCTGGAGGAACGAGTGGTATCAAAGGTAGCAACTAGTTCCGGTAATGGTGGAACTGCTCTAAACAAATAAAGGTCGAGAGGCTAGCTAACACGACCACTCATTGCAGCAGTTCCTCAGGAACGGGTAACACAATCAAGTGAAGGTGTATGATTGGCCGAGTATATAGTGACGGTGGAATGAGAAAACCAAGGCTTATCTGGAAAAATAGGCTGATAAAATGGCAATCACAAGAGGTAAAATGGGAATGGTTTCATTTTTACATAAGCTTGAAATCAGGAAACTCTGCTTGAAGTTGGTTTCATTTTTACACTAGCTTGAAACAAAGACAAATTATACTTGAAACCAGTTTCATTTTTACACAAGCTTGAAACGGAAACTAACTATGCTTGAAAAAATAAGCATGCCCCCAGCATGGTGACTCAATTCAAGGTACATGCCCCCCAAGCTTCAGTCCATAGGAAATGGAGTGAAGGTTCAAAAAACGAGAACAAGAGAAAGACTCGACTGGGATTTTACGAGATCTTACAAAGACTCGAATTGAACGGGAACGTGTTTCATTATTTTAACGAGGTTGACACATTAAAAGAACTATCCTCAGGACACCTTGTTTCATGGTTTAAGGAGCTTGGCACAAGACAAGAACTCTGCTCCGACAACCTTGTTTCATTTTTTAAGGAGCTTGACACAAGAAAACGAACTGTGCTCTGGACACCTTGTTTCATTTTTTAACGAGCTTGACACAAGAAAACGAACTCTACTCTAGTGAGCTTGTTTCATTTTTTAAGGATCTTGACACAAGGAAATGAACTCTGCTCCGACAACCCTTGTTTCATGGTTTAAGGAGTTTGACACAAGCAGATGAACCATGCTTCGACAGACCTTGTTTCATGGTTTAAGGAGCTTGACACAAGCAGATGAACCATGCTCTGACAGACCTTGTTTCATGGTTTAAGGAGCTTCACACAAGAAGATGAACCATGCTTCGACGACAACTCATCATGATGAATAAGAAGTCATGGCTTCCAAGGGTTTCCCGTCCGATGGAAGGAAAACATCTTGGAATTCTAGATCCAATGCCCCCAACACACGATGTACAACGGCACTATCACTGAATACGGGCACAAGATAGATAGCCACATAATTTACATGCAGCAGGGATGACACAACCGATGGATAAAGATCCAACATGGATGATGGTGTACTAGCTACCATAGTAGGACCAAAGAACGCTAACTGATCGATGGTCACGATTCGACCTTGGTGCGGAAAACACATCACACGAAAGAGGGAGGAGACAAGCGCTCCCATGGCATAAGTATAATCGCGGCCCAAGAGTAAATTAAATTCCAAGGGGCCATGAACAACCATCACATCCATATGGACAGTTTTCCCTCCCAAAGTAACAGGCAACTTCGGAAGGATCCCTAACGGTTGACTAGTTCTTCTGTTAAACGCCAACAGATTATGGGTAACAGGTACAAGCGGAGGGGAACCGAATGCTTTCCAAGTAGTTGAAGACAAAATACTGATAGACGTGCCTTCATCTATAATGGTGTTGGGTACGACTAAATGGGATGCATGTACCGTGATCTCAAAGGGCACATAAGAAGGAAGGCGATAACCTACGAATCGACCCCAATCGAAGGAAGTGACCAAACTACTTGGAGGGGCTACCATCGAACCAAGATGGTCTTCCCCTGGTGTTATAGGAGAAGAAGGAGCATCCTCCATGACCTCCATCATGGAGGCAGAAGGAGTACGCTCCAGGACCTCTATCATGGGAGGCAGAGGAGTAGCTTCCTGAGATATAGGGACAGGAGAATATTTCTCCAAGTCCAAGGAATCTGAAGAAACAAGAAGAACCTGAGGGATGTGAGATCCACACTCAACAGAAAATACCTGGTGCACTGCAAACGGGGCCAGCTCAACCGATCCCACAACCAATGGTTGGTCAGGGATGGATTCATGATTTGAAATTTCTGGGGGACAGGGATCAACCAAGGGTGACTCTTGGCCGATCGTTGAGTCAACTGGTGAAGGAAAAGAAAGTTGTTTGTAACCATCCGGAAGGCATGGTGTAGAAATAGTTGAGTTTTCCAAAACTCTCTTGGCTTCATCCATATATGGAAAAAGGTGAATGGAATGGTGCCCTTCACACAACTTACAGGGATTGGTGAGCTTACCCTTAATCTTAGGAGCTTTACCAACACTAGCTAAATATGTGCCCCCAACCTGACTCCCGAAAGCCAAGGGAAATGACGGATGACCATTGGACCATACTTCGAGCACCTTGGGAATGCCAGGGCAATCTTGAAGTAGATGGTTTCCCTGGCACAACATGCAAGGGAATTTAACTTTCCGTGGAGGGTTGGAAGGTTTATCAAGAGCGGACATTTTAGAAGCAGTATTTGCAGCTTTAGCCTCTCTCTTATGAAATGTCTTCTTCTTAGCCACCTGGTTACTCGAATCCAGACTTTCACCAGGTGAAGTAGAAGAGGAGGACGCAGAAACAGGCGAAGAAGGGGAGAGGCCCACCTTAGAATCAACATGGCGTTGTTCAGGCGAAGGAACTGATGGTACGGTAGCTAGAACGTTTGAGACTACAGAGATTGAAAACAACCAAACAGGAAACCCAACAGTTAACCCAGGAAGGGACAACGTTGCCATATAAGGAGCACCAACAATTCAAAAACGAGGAAAAGGACTAGGATTCCCATCAGAGGGGATTCCTTGGTTGGTGAACTCCAGAAAATTTTCCATCGGAAACGACCTGAAAATACACTAAGGACAAAAATTCTAACCAAGAATATTTCATGGGCGATTAATTTTATGACATTGAAACCAGACTCTGTTGTTTCATATTTTAAGAGTCGAGAAACAAGCAAAAGGTGACTCTATCGCTTTCAGGTTGTACATGACCTTGAAAGGACAAGAGCTTGATGAAATTTTCAGTTAAAAGAGTCAGTAAAGATAAAAGTGACTGCACTGGTAATCTAGGTAAATGGGTGTACCAGATATCCGTGAACTACCATATACACCTTGGTAAAAAAATGAAAGAGAAATCAACTAAGGACTTGATGTACGTGCAGGTAATCTCCTCGAATGTTGTGTCTGGTGTATCACAGGTAAAAGGTGATAGACTCGGCTTCCTACTGATAAATTATTGCAACCCAATGGGGTCTCCCTTTATATACGCGACGGTATGGGGAGCACAAGTCCGTACTAGCATTGTCTGTAGCCAGATGGCAAGTGACAGCTGCTAGGCTTAAAGACGCCGGAACACATCTCTACCTTAGACTACTAGATATTTCGTTAATGTTTCAATGTTGCCTTAGGTTAATTTAGTAAATTTTAAATTTGATCTTCAATTTATGTTTCAATTTCTAGCCCTATCGAACGTCATCTGAAAATCTCCTATATGCAGCTATATGACAAAAGAAATCTTTCAATTCGATGAATGTTATCTAGTTAAGGGAAGAGTTCCAAACAATGGTGAAACAAACAAAAATGCTGAAAACGAAACTTTTCCAAACTAGATGACTTTCACTATCCAAAAGTAATCTAAAACATTCAACGATGCGAATTATGCAATGTAATCTATGCAAAATCCTCTTTTTTGAAAAATATGCAATTGTAATCTATGCACAATTTCCTTTTTCTTTTGAAATTATAAGAATGCACTCAATGCATTTTTTGATGAAATGAGAATCTACTTAATGCATTCTTTTAATGAAAGAGAATGCACTCGACGCGATTTTTAGCTTTCAATCATTAAACAATGTAATCTAAGTTCAATAATAAATCTCAAAAATACTCTTCAATGCAACGTGATCTAATGCATTTTAACAAAAAGCAATCTCTAAGACGAAAACTAAATGAACGCAAATTTTATTAATGAAGGATAAATGCAAAAGAGATGTAAACAAACACTAAGAATGCAATCGTTGTTTTAAAAACTTTGTAATGAAATTCCTCAAAAGGCTACAAGACATATGAGGTCAAGCACAAAAGGGACTTCCAAAGCATGAGCTCAAAACAAGGCATTCATTCCCTTTTACATCAAGCAATCAAAGAAAGAAAACATTTCAGATGAACAATGAACAATGTAATCTATGCTCATACAAAGAAAAGACCGGAAGGGAAAAACACACTGGTGAAGGATTTAGGGAAAAAATCTCAATTTTCACACACCCTGAAATTGGCACGACTTTTGTGGGTGAAACTAGCGCTAACTGGTGCGACTTGCTCACTGACAACTAGCGCCAATGGCCAATTAGCGCGGGTTGCTAACTGACAACAAGCACCAATGCCTGAAAATGAAAAAACAAAGAATTTCTCCCAACCAAGACCAGACTCACCACTTCAAGAAAAATCTAAAAATAACCCAGAAGCAAAAGTACTTACCAAAAAATTCCCGAACAAGGGAAAACCCTAGCACCTACAGGAAATGGCGTGACTGTCTGGTGGTAATCCGTGCTAGACAAGGGATGGCACGGGTGATGAACTGGACACTTGCACCAACTAGCGCGACTGTCAAGGTGGAAACCGTGCCAATCAATCCAACCATGAAAAGATGAAAATTTTGGAAAAGCAGAGGTCATATCTGATCCTCTGGGGATGAACAGGGATCTAAGACCAAGGAAGGTGAACCAGAAGAGAAAATAAATCAACCAAAATCCTAAAAACAACCCAAACGGAAGAAGGACTAGCTCCCACTGATCCCCAGTGGAGTCGCCAATTTGTTGTGGAGGTAAATCCCCTGTGCAGAAAGAGGCGATCCCACTAGCCCAGATTGGTTCTAGCAACAATCAAGTCACGCAATGATGCTGGTTCCTAGTTACAAAACAACAAAAATCATAACGAGTAGCCTACCTCAAATCCCACGCAGTGGTAGTTGAAGAAAAGTTGACGTTTCCCATCCCTCGCTCGATAGATCACGATCCTTCTGTTCGACACGTCCGGACACCTGTACACATGCAAGGAAACAACGACATACAACGTAAAATCTAAAGCATGTAACTATACATCAATCAGAGAGGATATCATTCATTTCATAAAGAAATAAACATATGAATGGAACCATAATCAGAGTCTCTTATATTATAAATAACAAAAGGGAGATTACAACCAAATGCTCTGACGCTTACATCTTTCCTTCATGCGCGATGTTTATAAATGCTTGGTGTGCTTCATTTTAACCAATTTAAGTCTTCTTCGCCATTTCATTAATGGCCCGAATATAGTTTCCTTCCTACAAGTTTAGCTAGCTTGCTAATGGAGAAGGCAAGCTTTTATAGGTGGAGGAATGGGAGTTGGGATCCCTATAATCATGGGATAGGCCCTATCTCTAAGGAAGCTTCCATGATAGGTGGAAAACCACTTCCTATACATGGAGATCCGGAGCCAAACCACCCAACTCCGTTTGATGACTCGTTTAGGAGTTTGTTGGAATCAAACTTCTTCCATTTATTTTTAAAAAACATCCCTCATTAAGCTTGGTGCAAGTGAAACACAGGGACAAAGTGCCAATTTGTGCACCCTCTAGTGTGGATTTCCCACATTGGCGCGAGGGATGAATTGGCTAGTCGCGCCAAGGCTAAAACATCTGTTTTTAGGGTTTTTCAGAGGAAAAATTCTTCAGGAGAATGTTTTTCCTTATGCAAGAGGATGTCATGAAGGTGGTTTCAGGACATTTTACTGTTCACAGGTCACGTGAATGGTCCTCCAATGTACGGGATGAGGGATTGCAGGGACGGTGACAAAATACTGTGTAACAGAAATGAATTAAAGGAATGGGTCAAATTGCACTATAAAGAGCCAAATCAAAATAAAATTGAGCTAAAAATGGATTTATACCATGTCCAGGGGAGCATAGAAGTAGGAGCGGTTATAAAAGAAATTCAAATGAAAGAAAAAGAAATATGCTAGGAAATATACAAGAATAATAGAAGAGAGGAAGAATCCTGGAGGTTAAAATCCAGGAACTTATGGGTACAGGTTGGAGATAAGAACACAACTTTCTTCCATAATACCACCAAAATGAGAAGGTTCAAAAACTTCATTAATTCAATCATAGGTGAAGGGAACGTTGAAATAAAGGGGCAAGAATAAATAAAAAAGGAAGCATATTAACATTTCAAAAGCTTGTTATCTGCTGAGATAGGGAACTCTAACTATGAAGACCTCATTAGACATATTCCAAATGTAGTCTCAGAGGATGCTAACCATATTCTTTTGAAACAAGTAGAAGAAGAGGAACTTCAATATGTAATATGGAATCTTCATCCTGATAAAGATCTAGGGCCTGATGGTTTCTCTATTTCCTTCTATCGCTCATTTTGGATGCTCATAAAAAATATATCTCCTAAAAATGATTCATTGGGTTTTAAGAAAGAAAAAAAAAAGGAAAATATGAGGCAATACCAATTCCACCTTCTTGGCTCTTGTCCCTAAAGAATACAGGCCCTCCTCCTTTCATCTCTTTAGACCTATAGCTTTTTGAAATTCATCCTACAAAATTATATCTAAGATTTTAGCAAATAGGTTCAAACACCTCCCCATCTTGATTTCTGAAAATCAAGGAGGCTTTGTTCCAAATAGAAAAATAGTCGACAATATTTTCTTGTATAAGAAGTTATCCTTTCTAGTCTATCCAGAAAAGAGAAAGGCTTCATTTTGAAGCTCGATATGGTTAATGCATTTGATAGAGTTAGCCACTCCTTCCTTATAGTTCCTACAAAATTTTGGGTTTGCCCCTAATTTTGTAGAACTTATAAAATCTTGCATTCAAGGTCCCTGGATTTCCCCCTTAATTAATGGAAGACCAGGGAGATTTTTCCAAAGCTTTAGAGGTCTTAGGAAAGGCTTCCCTCTACATCCTTTCCTCTATATCATCATAGCAGAATCTCTGAGTAGGAATCTAGAGCACAGTATACGGTGTGGTTCTATCACTGGCATCCAATTTAGAAGAGGATTTAAGAGCATGAACCACTCCCAATTTGTTGATGATACCCTATTTATGGGGGGACTTCATATACTGTAGCAAGAATATTCAAAATCATTTTGGATTTAAATTTTTGGAGGCCTCAGGAGGTATCCTAAATAATGCAAAGAGCAACATATATGTATGGAACACCCCAACAAAAATTCTCTAGTGCATTTCTCCAATCTTCAGAGTTACTTTCAAAACAAATTGGTCTCATTTCAAACACTTAGGTTTTCCAATATCAAAAAAGGATTTGAAGGTCAAGATTTGATATTCTTCAGTAGATAAAATGAATAAGAAAATTCAAAACTGGGGAATGCGTTGGCTTAATTTAGCATGGAGAATAACCCTGATAAAAATATTTCTATTATCCCTTCCATTATATCAATTTATAGTCATTCAAGTTCCTGTTGGAATTCAAAATCATATAGAATTAATTATAAAAAATTTCTTATGGCAAGGTGCAAAATAAAGACCAATAAATTCAGTTTTGTCAATTGGAAACAAGTCACAACCCCTTATGAGAAGGGAGGAACTTCTATTTGACTCCCTGGTTTAATGAACATTTCCTTTGGAGAGAAACTTATATGGAGATTCATCTCGGGTGAATCCACTTGGTGGAAATAGGTGCTAGAGACAAAATATATGAACTCTTCTCGACGATATCTTCTCACATCAAAACTACCCATCGGACCTTACATAAAAAACTGGAAACTATGCAACAAAAAAAATGCCTTTAGTCAAAGATAACACTTCTAGAATCCCCGGTGGAGGGTAGGATATAAATATATGGAGTGACAGCATCTTAAGCAATACTTCTCTCTCTGACCTTCAAGGTATTATCCCTCTTAATACATGGATGATTAGCAGAGGCTTTTATTCTCTTGACCATATCTCCTATTGGTATCAACAAGACAATTCTTGGGATAGTTGGAACCCCCCATCTTTTCCCCCTAAGCTTAGAAACAAATGGAATTTTCTTCTCCTTCATATAAAGGGAGTAGCCTCAATTAGTTTTGGATAGCAAGATAAATTTAAAATGAATCCAACAAGTGGTGACTATTCAGTGAAATCAGGTTATGGAAATCTACAAGAATACCATCATCATCCTGAACAGCCTCTCTAGAAATCAGTCTAGATAATTAAGAGCCTACCTAAAATCATTTTTTTTTATTTGGACCGTGCTTAAAGGAAAATCCTAAGTACAGATAATCTTATGAAAATATGTATTCATGGTCCCTCCAGATTCCCTCTATGCCTCAGAGAAAAATAAACCATATAACATATTTTCATCAATTGCAAATTATTTATCGAATGTTGGCAAATCTTGGTCACTCCTCTTGAGGTACACATCAACTCAAATCTCAGTTTATCATATTTCTTTGCTAAGTGGAACTCCATTTATCCCTACTCTTTCAAAAAAAAAAAAAAAACATGTTAAAGAGATTATGGACATGTCTCCCTTCATTCTTATGTTTGCAAATATGGATAGCTAGAAACAAGTTCATTTTTCAAAGCACAAAGCCAGAAGCTCGAAAAATATTGGCCAAAACTTGGAGTCTGGAAACAGAATTCATTCTACCAAAAGGGATAAGAATATAGATGATAGCCTTCTCCAACATGAAGAAAAAAATTGGTTCAAATTTGTGTTGGATCGTCCTTCAATTATAGCTTGCCTTCCTAGAATTACTTCTCTCATACCTAATAATTGGAAGATCCATTTGAATGAAAGGGACTTATAAATTGAGCTAAAATCCCTTAAGAGACCATGCATTTTTTCAATGGAGCCTCCAAGTCAAATCCTGGTTATGCAGGAGTAGGGGGTATTATCATTAATCATGAGTGCAAATAAAATCTCCTTTGAGTGGGGCCTTGGCATTGACTCACATAATAAAGTCGAAGGCCTATGGTTTTCTAATGGGTTCCCAAATCCTCAGCAACGAAAACTATATGAATCCAATTATGATTGGAGATTTGGTTATTCTCATTCAATAGAGGGTCATGAAATCGAAGCCCAAAAATGTTGATCTTTCCCAAATAATCTCCAAAATCCAATACCACTTTAAAAATATAGGAGAGGTTTCTTAATTCCAAGTTCTCATAGAAAACAACAATATTGTTGATGAATATGCAAACAAATATTGCGTTAGAACTCATGGAGAGGCCAAAATAAACCAGGAAATATTTAATAAATCCATTCCATAATTCTCCCCTATCAAATGTAAATTTTGTTCTCAGAATTCATTACACCTTGTTGTCGCACAGAATGTCTAGGCACTGCGACAACGACTCAGATCGAGGGTTGTCACCCTGATCCCCAATCTCTTTATTTAAGATGTCTCCTTATAGCAGACTAAGGGGGGTAGACCCTATGGAAATGGAATGAAGGAGAACTAGTTGGATAGAGAGATTGGGGATCAGGGTGACAGCCCTCGATCTGAGCCGTTGTCGCGGTACCTGGACATTTTGTGCGAAAACACATCCTATTTTCCTCCTTTCCAAGACCTATCAATGTCATTATATCTTTGTATCCCCCTTCAGTCAAAGCTCCCTCCTAAATTCAAATATGAGACCATCCTCGATTTCTCTCCTCTGAAATCTACACATATAAAAACTAATGGTATGATGACTCTTTGGATTCACTGGCTCCCCAGCTGGCTCCTTCTCTCTCTATATCCCCCTCGCTTCCTTCTCCTCTTCGTGCAACTCTATGTTTCTATCTTCCCTACTTCTGTGTGTTTCCTTCTTTCTTGTAGTGGAGCTCTCCCCTTGCTTCTCTATGTGCTTCCCTTCTTTCTCCCCATGTCCCCTTGCATCTCTATGTGCTTCCCTTCTTTCTCCCCGTGTCCCTTAGCTCCACCATATCTTTACTTTCCACTCTTTGCTCCCCTATTATTTATGTTTCCTCGCTCCCTCCTACATGGATCCGATCTAGTGCCGCCTACATTGCAAATCCCGCAAAGTGATTTTGGAACATATTCAGGCTTTGCATAACCAATGGAAGGAAAATTGCAGATCAGAGGTTGGATATCTTAATTTCCAATGTAATGAACATAGGAAATCCATTGAGCAGCTCAACAATCATTGTGGTCACATTGAAAATTCCCTTCATAACTTGCAATACATGGTGGCCAAGAAACGAGGAGAAAATTCAAATTTGTTGGATCACAGCAGCAGGTATCAACAGAATGAGGAGAAGTCCATTAACAAAGAATGAAATAACCAGTCAGCTTCAGGAATCATCAAGACTTCCTTCTCTCATTAACAGAATACAACCTTTATCCCTACACTTGATTCTCTCTTTAGTTAGATATGATCAGTAAATGTATTTCTCTTCTTCAATAGTTTGTTAGAATATTTAAGTTAAATGTAGAAAATTACGAATCTATGCATTGTATGTAAAGCAGGGAAAAATGGATCTTGGAATTTTGCCATTCTCTCCTTCCTGATCTATTCAATCTCTATGTACTCAGGAGTTTATCTCCCCCTTTTTTGGAATGAATATACTATAACCAATCTTGATAAAAAAATAAAAATAGAGATAGTAAACACTATGTTTACTCTTTCGAAGATCTCTCTTTTATGGATGATTCTAGATGTAAGGGCTCTACTGTAAGGGTACTAACCCATAATCAAGATTTTTATTAATATAAAATATCTTATCTATTTCGTTTAATATATATTTATATATTAGATTGTGTTGTTAAAACACTTACTTTTAAATTGAATTTTCGCACAAAAAAATGGGTGCATACATTAAATATTCATTATCATTTTCTAAAACAAATTATAATACAAGGTAAATTTAACTTACTAAATATCAATAAAAAAAATAAAAATAAGTTAATAATTACTAGAATTCTTTGCAAATAATTTTTTACCATATAATAAACTTTTAAAAGAAAATGCTAGTTTTGCTCACATAGAATTAAAAAACTTGCAAATTTTACCTATTTTATCACTTGGGAACCAGGGAAAATTTTAGGGGCAAAATCTGCTAATTGGCTATTTTTTTACATTATCTCAAAAAATATTTGCTCATTTTGTTAAAATAGGCATAATATTTGAATCCTTAAAAGATACCATGTAGGAAACAATTAAAACAATGACCCAGGTTCATATTTTCATCTTTGTGTGCAAGTGAAAAGCTTTAGGTGTGCCATCCCTTTCCCACAATAAGTGCATCAATCGCAATTTACATGAAAAGGTGCACTTTTATGTCGAATGGATCAACCCAAAAAAACAGCTTTGAATAGGGGAGAAGATAATATATGCACTAGTGTTAGGGTAGTTGAATTTTGGTCAAAGTGTTTATGCTGGAATTTGATGCAAGCATAGTCATTATCAAAATGGAATTGAAACTACATGAAAGTTGATAAAAAAAATTAGAAAGAAGATGAATATGGAAAAGAGGAAGTACCTAACATATTACTTGGAATCATATGCAATATGCATGCCTTGAAGTGTTTGAGACATTGTTTGTTGTTGGAGTTCATTTTGTACAAAATATGATCATTGTGCATCTAAAGTTTTACATAGGCATAGCTAAGTCAATGATATGTCAAATGGGTAAATTTTATGAGTTGTATCTTCATAGTAAAGATTAAAGCGAGAAAATAAAACAAGGAAAATGAAGTTTTGAGCCAGGGAGCTTTATTGTTGGCAACAATGAAGAACGAGAGAGGTTTGAGCATATTAAGGAGTTGTATAATTCTTACAAGGATCTTATGTAAGTTGCATAGATAAGTAGAACAATTTGTCTTCCTTAACCTCATCATACTTCACCTTGCCCTCTTCAAGTCCTTAATTAATAACATTAACTATTAATAACTTATTCTAAAAAATAATAATATAACTAATAATAAACAACTTCATTAACATAGCTTTAGATAAATAATTTTAATTAAACTAGTAATAACAATAATAACAAGCTACTTTATTAATGGACAATTAAAAATAATTAAAATATTATATTATATAAATTTATTCCTTCATTAATATCGTTAACAAATAATCCTTATTAATATCATTAACATTCAATATCTTAATAATAATTTTAATATCCCAACAATCTCAACATAGACGAAGGATAGAGGTTAGCAAGAGTTGGATCCCCCTTCTCACAAAAAAGAACATTCCATAAATCCAATACTAATATGTCTTCCTTAACCTTATCATACTCCACCTTGCCCTTTTCATGTACTTAATTAATAACATTAACTATTTTCAGATACAAAATTCGGAATATCCACAGTCTTCAATTTAGTCTACGTTTCGAGTCCAAATCAAGACTCATCATCAAGACAATCTGCATAGAAGAGATAAGGTTAAGGAAGGTGAGGTAAACAACCGCATCCCATTCCTTGACATTCTCCTCTCAATAAATGAAGACGGGACACTTGGACATGAAGTGTTCAGGAAGAAATCTCACACTGACAATTACCTTCATGCTGATTCACACCACTACTCTGCCCAAAAGATGGGGGTTATGTTGACTCTTTTTACACGAGGTTTCAGAATATCGGACAATACTCATGTTGAAAAAAAAATAGAATATCTAATAATATCGTTCATAAACCTGGGATATAGTAACAAAGACATTAACAAAGCTATTCAAAGAGCTAGATCCGGAAATAAAAAGATTACAACTGACAATTCCTCAACAGCAAAAGCATATCTCCCTTATATCCAGGGGGTCACGGACAAGATGGCCAAATTTCTAGCGAAGAAGGACATTAGAGCATCCTTCAAACCTTTAATGACCATCAGACAGAGGATGAAATCTGTCAAAGATGACCCCAACCACCTCCAACAAAAAGGAGCTTAAAAAATTAATTGTTTTTGCAGTGAATGTTATATTGGGGAAACAGGTAGGACCTTCAAAATAAGGCTTAAAGAGCATGGTGCGGACATCAGACTAGGAAGAACCAAAACCTCAGCTTTGGCAGAGCACTCCAGTAAGACGTGTCACCACATATGCCTTGAAGAGGCGGTGGTCATTACCAATGAAAAGCATCATTTTAAACGTAAAGTGCGTGAAGCCCTGGAAATCATTAAGCACCCACATAACCTAAATAGAGATGGAGGCTTAGAAGTTAGCAGGAATTGGATCCACGTTCTTTCTCGCAAATAAACTTACCACCCTATACTGTTTGTCGACACCCTGTCCATCCTCCGGCTTGTCCTTACACACTTTCATGCCCATCTCTTTCACAAAAATACTCTTCCCCTCGCACCATACCCCACCCTCTATCCTTTCATTTTCTTTTTCTCTCTCATAATAATTTCTGTGCACCTTTCCTATTAACCTGCTACTTTTCTAAAACTCCTTTAAATATTAAAACACACCTAGATCACACCTTATAACTGCATTTCTTTTCTTTTAAATAAAATATATCGCAATAAATAAACTACACTTCTAAATAAATAACCCTTTCTAATACTAATAATAATTAACTATGCATTATTACAAAAATATTGAAGTATTTCCCTTTATAATATATGTCATCCTTTTACTTGCTTAAATAAATCTATTAAAATAACCTAAACATAGATCCTAGAGTTAGTAACATCATACCTTTATTTATTAACCTATAATATTTAGTAATTAATTAGATTAAAATTTTAATATAACATAATAAACCCCTTCTAACATCTCCACCTTATAAATATATATCTTTAAATAAAAATTAAAAATTAACCTTTTTTATCAACTAAAAAAAATAGTTAAAAATTTTAATACAAAAATTTTTAACATAAAAAATAACCCCTTCTAACATCTCCACCTTATTGCATTAAAATTAAAAAAAATTAGTTACCCTTTGTTAGCCTTCTTTAAATATATATCCTTTAAAAAACCTAATTTTTCTAATAAATTTATCAATACCCTAAGACTTAGTAATAAAGATAAAATTTAATAAATTTAATAATATTAATTTCAATAAAATAATAATAACAAATAAGGCATTTAAAAAATAAAAATAAAATAAAATAAAAAATTTAAGTACTGGTCGGCTTTTTCAGCTCTTTCTTTCCACTATTTATCTGCTCTAATCTATTCTCTTATATGCAGATTGTCCTGATGATGAGTCTTGATTTAGACTTGAAATGTAGACTAAAAATGAAGACTGTGGATATTCCAAATTTTGTATCTAAAAATCTACACCACAGAAACCTCCAACATTAACTATTAATAACTTATTCATATATATATATATATATGTGTGTGTGTGTATATATATATATATATATATATATATATATATATATATATATATATATATATATATATATATATATATATATTATTATATATATATATATATATATATATATATATATATATATATATATATATATATATATATATATAT
The DNA here is from genome assembly GCA_034641835.2 of Pinus albicaulis. Classification (NCBI taxonomy): domain Eukaryota; kingdom Viridiplantae; phylum Streptophyta; class Pinopsida; order Pinales; family Pinaceae; genus Pinus; species Pinus albicaulis. Next base: position 1,308,540,475 of record CM076580.1, read on the forward strand.
ATATATATATACATAACTTTAAATAAATAAATTTAATAAAACTAGTAATAACAATAATAACAAGCTACTCCATTAGCATAACTTTAGATAATAAAAAAATTTAAAAATGTATTTTATATAAATTTATTCTTTCATTAATATCATTGATAATATCATTAACATTTAATATCTCAACAATCTCAACAGAAACGAAGGGATAGAGGTTAGCAGTAGTTGGATCCTCCTCCTCACACAAAACCGCATTCCATAAATCTGAAACTAACTCGCCTTCCTTAACTTGATCATATTCCACTTTGTCCTCTTCTTGTCCTTAATTAATAATATTAACTATTAATAACTTTTTCTAAATATATATATATATATATATATATAACAATAATAATAAACAACTTCATTAACATAACTTTAAATAAATAATTTTAATAAAACTAGTAATAACAATAATAACAACCCCGGATGCGTGTGCCCAACATTGACAAGATGGGCCACTGGGACACCATGTGGCAGGGCACTTGTCCACCCCACACGCCTGCACATGGTCGCCCGCCCGCTGATAAATGCATGAGCATGGCTCCCTTTATTACCACCCTCGCCAGCTTTCACACGACATCCTTCGGCTATTGTGCATTAACTCGGCTTCGTCATGCATTAATGGCTCTTAAATCTACCCTCCACGCTCCTCCTGCACCCATTCGGCTTTCCTTCAAGCTCTCTGTGTTTTCCTTTGTCACTTCCATCTCGCCCTTGGCTCCCAGCTCTGCTTAGTCTTGGTGCGATTGTCCCTCTGTGAAGTCTCATCGTGGATGCTCCTCTGCTTCTCCTGAGAGCATCCCCTCCCTGTCTCGAGCTTCCTCTTCCCCGCTCATTATGCCAAGGCGTCACAGAATGCGCTTCCGTCGTGCGGGCGGGCGTGGCCTCCCATCCAGACCCCCTTTGTCGATGGATATGGGCAGAGAAGTGAACCTCTCCGTGGATTGGGAAGAGCCGAGTTTGCTTGACCCTGTCAACCTTTCCGCCCAGTTGTCCCTTCACCTCCCAACTCCCCCGCCTGAATCCTTGGGTCTTCATCTTAAAAAACGACCTAGAAAATCCACAATTCAATCTGTACCTGTCTCCATGCCCGGCAAAATGAAAGCTCTACCTGTGCAGAGCGCTTTCAGCAGCAGCCATCGCTCCAGCAGTGGCACAGGCTCTCGTAGCGATTGCGGCTCCAGCAGTGATGAGGACAGCAAGGACGACACCATCTTACATGCAGCCGGCTCCAATGCACCCGTTGCCCAGGATTTGCTTCTGCCTCCGTCTTCTTTACATGCACCGAACGGGGAGGAGGACGAGTCTTTTTATGCTTGCTGGATCATGGAAGAAGCTCCCAGCTCTCCTAAGAAGAGTGACGACCCTCCCTAAGTTCAATTTTTGGGTGCTCACCTCTAACTCCAGCTATCTTCTGGCGTTATCCAATTTGCTAATGTTTTGGAACTTTTTACTATTATGTTACAGTTTCAATCTCAAAACTAGATATGTTGGTTTCCCATCTTGGGCAGCTCTTAATACTCTCTACTCATGGACTGGTTTCCCCACCTGTTGTTAAAATTTTGATACTTCCCTCCGGAATTGGCTTGCCAATTTCGGAGGACGAGCATTGTATTGTTTTGTCGTGTATAATTTAATAAAAGTAGACGAAATTAGAAAAAAAAAATAACAATAATAACAAGCTACTTCATTATAATAACTTTCCACAAAGTAAAAATAATTAAAATATTATATTACATAAATATATTCTTTCATTAATATCATTAACAAATAATCCTTAATAACGGCATTAACATTAAAATTCTTAATAATAATTTTAATATCCCAACAATCTCAACATAAACGGAGGGATAGAGATTAGCATGAGTTGGATCCCCCTTCTCACACAAAACCACATTCTAGAAATCTAATACTAATCTACCTTCCTTAACCTCATCATATTCCACCCTGCGCTCTTCTTGTCCTTAATTAATAACATTAACTATTAATAGCTTATTCTCTCTCTCTCTCTCTACATATATATATAAATAATAATAAACAACTTCATTAACATAATTTAGATAAATAATGTTAATAAAAAACAATAATAACAAGCTAGGTCATTAAAATTAATAATTTTAGACAATTAAAAATAATTTAAATATTATATTATATAAATGTATTCCTTCATTAATATCACTAACAAATAATCCTTAATAATATCATTAACATTTAATATCTTAATAATAATTTTAATATAACCACTAAAATAATAACAAAGATTACAACATGAACTTGTCTTTACATAATTTATATCAATTATAATATACTATATTATATACAAACCTATATCAACCTTCTCATATTTTTAATTTGATTTTAAGCTTAAATAGCCGGCTACTTTCTTGCGTTGGACACTCTCTCTCCTATTTATATGACTTGTTTCCCACTCTCTTTTACTCGTCTTTCGTCTTGACGATGAGTCTTGCTTTAGACTCAAAACGTCGACAGTAAAAATGTCTATTGTGGAGCAATTTTCGACATCACTACATCAAGTAGAACCATGGTTATGTGAGACAAAACAACACATGTATACTACTTTATATAAATTGGTTATTGGTGTATGGGAAGAAAGTTGTGTATCCCCGAAGAACTCGATAAAAAATATCATTAGTGGCAAATTAACAAGCCATTTTGGGCACAATAAGATGTTTGCAATGTTGGAAGGGAGGTATTAAAGGCCAAGTATGAAGAAAAAGGTGAGCAAGTTTGTGGAGTAGTGCAAAATACGCCAAATGGAAAAAAGGACAAAAACAAAAAACACATGATTGCATACGTTGTTATTAATATTGAAGATGTAATGGGAGAATATGACAATGAGTTTTATGCATACACTACCAACTACTATGCAAATTCGATGCAATTTTTGTAGTGGTTGATAAGGAATCAAAAAATACAAACTTTTCCCCTGAACGAAATGCAAAGATGTGTGCTATCGTGTGGAATTATTGTTTAGAGAGTGTGAATCAATGCACTATTAAAGATAATCACCTCCAATAAGAGCACAATATTTTTGAGTCACGTCTGCTAGATGATGTGGCAAAAGGTCAAGGGGAGACTAAAATTTTGTTCAATAATCTCATTATACATGTTGGAAATAAAATTAACAAGCCATTTTGGGCACAATAAGATGTTTGCAATGTTGGAAGGGAGGTATTAAAGGCCAAGTATGAAGAAAAAGGTGAGCAAGTTTGTGTAGTAGTGCAAAATACGCCAAATGGAAAAAAGGACAAAAACAAAAAACACATGATTGCATACGTTGTTATTAATATTGAAGATGTAATGGGAGAATATGACAATGAGTTTTATGCATACACTACCAACTACTATGCAAATTCGATGCAATTTTTGTAGTGGTTGATAAGGAATCAAAAAATACAAACTTTTCCCCTGAACGAAATGCAAAGATGTGTGCTATCGTGTGGAATTATTGTTTAGAGAGTGTGAATCAATGCACTATTAAAGATAATCACCTCCAATAAGAGCACAATATTTTTGAGTCACGTCTGCTAGATGATGTGGCAAAAGGTCAAGGGGAGACTAAAATTTTGTTCAATAATCTCATTATACATGTTGGAAATAAAGGTGGTGAAATGGATTATGGAATCTTCTAAGATGTTTTAGCTAAAAACAAGTCAAAGTAATGGGATTAAGGTTTGTGAAGGCATAATTTTCATACAACAATTTAGCAAACAAGGCAACAATGTTTTCTACCTTCAAGGTATTGTTAAACTTACTAGATTTATTTGTGAACGTGAAGAACATCGATGATATATTGGTTTTTGGAAAACAAATGAAGTAGATAGATGTGAAGGTCCAAACAAGTTTGGAGGAGAATAGAGTGATGGCAATGGATAACATGGGTGTGAGCAAGGGATTTAAGCCACTTGACATTGGAAACTAAGTAATTTTGTGTTTGAGAAATATTGCTATCCCTGTGGCACATATAGCAAGCTCAAATTAAGGAAGACTGGACCAAGAAAAATTGAAGAAATTCTAGCAACAATTAATCATGCATCTAAGGTGGAATTTCTAGAGTTTGACAATTCATCAAAATTCAATTTGGTGGGCTTGTATGAATACAAAGGAAAAACTATTACATGTGATGATGATGAGGAATTGTTGAAATGGATTGGAGGAAGCATGAGTTAAGAAAGAAGCCAAAAGAGATTGAGTGAATTTTGGTAGTGAAAACATTTAGGACAAGGGATATTTTGTACAAGCAAAGATAAGTTGATGTAAGGGCATCTATAATTATTTTAGTGTGAGCACAAGAAGTGGTCACAAGGATAAGTTAAACCAAGGCAAGAAGAAAGCATGGAGACAAGACAAAGAAAATCAATGCATGCATGACATCATTGTATGCATAGGCATAGTGTAGTGAAAAGCAAAGTGTGAAAAATATACAGAAACTTGAGGTTAAACAATGCAAGCACAAGGAAACCATTAATGTGTGAAAATAACACACATTAGAAAAAGAATATAGTGCATGGAACAACATGTGTGGAACACATGGCTCAATGTGAATAAAAGATGGTGCATCAGAAGAAAGCATGGAATAGGTTGAACAATGAAATGCAAGGAATGAGGAGCTAGTAGAAAGCAAAGACACTTAAATGTAAGGAGTCATCAACATAGATCATTAGTAAAGCATATGGTCAAAAATCTCATTACATTGTAGAGTTCATTGAGTGGTAGGGTAGCTAAAATTCAAAAAGAGCATCGCTAGTTCCAAGGGCCGATGAGATGTGTACATTGTGAAATTAATTGATGAGAAGTGAAATTAACCCAACACTTTCGCATTGATGGTTGTGAATGTGTGAAGTAATAGTTGTTTATATAAAAATATTTGTGTTGTTAGTTAGCACGAGAAGTGCTCACAAGGATAAGTCAAACCAAGAAACTTGAAGAAAGCATGGAGACAAGACTGAAAAACAATGCATGCATGACATCAATTGTATGTGCAAACATGATGTACTGAAGAGCGCAATGTGAGAAATATACACAATTTTGAAGGAAGAACAATTGAAATGCACAAGGCACATTGAGGAGATGTCAAATCTCAATAAAAAACAAGAGCGCTAGAGCACTTGGAGTTGAGTTAGAGGGTGCAAGCACAAGATAGACAACAATGTGTAAAAACTATACAGATTAGAAAAGGATTATAATGCAAGGAACAACAAGTGTCGAACAAATGACTCAATGTGGATAAAATATGGTAGACATAAGCATAAATCAATAGTAAAGCATATGGCCAAAACGTCCATACACACTAGAGTCCATTAAGTAATGGGTTAGCCAAAAGCCAAAAAGAGTGTCAATAGCCCCAAGGGCCAATGAAATGTGTACCTTGAGAAACTAATTAATTAGAAATGAAATTGTCCCAACACTTTCAAATGGTTGGTTGTGAAAGTGTGAAATAATAGTTGTTGTATAAAAATATTTATGTTGTTGTTAGTTTGCATTAGCCCTATTATAGTGTAATTGTTAATCTCTCTAGCACTATCATTATGTCATTATTGTCATTATTAACCTTTCAATCATCTTGTATAAAAGTTGGTAGAAAACATCTTGGCTATATTATATTTATTTGCGCTCCTGTCTCAAAGCCCTTCATTCTTCCAAAGTTACTATTTCTCTCAAAGCCCGTCACTTCCTTTCAAAGTTACTATTTCTCTCAAAGCCCATCATTTCCTTTCAAAGTCAAGAGTGAAAGTTACTATTTCAATTGAAAATATTGAAAGTTAATCTTTCAAAAATGCCATTAAACAAATCAAGAACCATAGGTTATATTAGATGGTTTCTAATAATTATTAGAATTGTACTTTTTGTTTTGATACCTTTCCTTTCAAAGGCTTTGAAATCAATTTTGTGACTGATGTGATTTTTTACAAATATTGAAATCGATTTGGTGACTGATGTGATTTTTTACAAATATTGAAATCGATTTTGTGAATGATGTGATTTTTTACAAATATTACTTCTAGGAGTTTGAAATCAATTTTCAAATTTATGACTAGTATTACTCCCGGGGAAAACAATTAAAAAGTAAAACATGAGATGAGATAAGTCTTATATGTTCCATGAATCAACTACAAATCTAATCACCAATCAAAGTCTTATATGATCAACCATATTGAATCAATATGGGTGTTAGATGCTCCATTAACATGTCGCTAGGTGTGTCCTATAGTCGGTGCATAAGATTATTAAGAGGCAAAATCTAGACATAGCTAAGAGGTAGTAAACGTTGAAGACATCTCTTCGTACATACACTGAGGAGATTAATACAATTTTCTTCGTACATACACTGAGGAGATTAATACAATTTTCCACGTCATTTTAGTATGAATGGTTGAGTGTATAATTGGTTTGTCTTCTAATTAGTTTATTCTAGATGCACATAGACAACAAAAGATTTAAAATCCATAATATTTTATTATTTAGTAAGGATATCTATAAGAAGCCTATGAATGCAAATAAGTCAGCTTCTAGAATTTCAAGACCTAAGTTAGTGAATAAACAAGGATTTGATCTGGAATAAGGTACTTAATTAATATTCCTTTAGTTTGAAAGTAAAGAGTGTTCTCAGTCCTCCTAGCTTCCAATTTTCATTAACCTAGTTTACTGAGGTCTTCTCCAAGGCCTATAATCCCATGAATCTAGAAATTAGAGCTACTGTTCTTGTCAGAGATCTCTCAATCTTCCCAGCTTTCAATTTTCTTTAACCTGGTTTACTGAGGTCTTCTCCAAGGGCTAAAATCCCATGAATCTAGAAATTAGACACAATGTTCTCGAATGCAAGATATCATCTTCCATCGTATTGGACGGATAATGATGTTAGGATTGACAGTGTTTTGTCCACATATATCTCTTTAAGGGTTGTGGATGATTATCTCTCTTCGTTTATGATTGCTGGGGATTGATGGATGAACTTTACTTTGGTCCCGTTCCTTGCAGGATTCTAACAGGATAGCCTATACAAGGGAATACAAGTTTGAGGATAAAATTTCTAAACTATTTTGAAAACAAGTACACGTTGGGGATTAACACGAGCCAAATTGTCAGTGATACTTGTTTACTACTTAGTCAACTACAATTTGCTCCGTCGGATATTTTTAACAGCTGGTAAATTAATGAGATTAAAAGCCTGGGCATCAACCACAACCAATTTACAGACTAAAATGCATAGAATGTGTACCCAAGGGATCTAATTCTATCTAGATATATCTTGATGATTCCAAATTGGCAAACAGGTATGGGGACCAATATATTGCAACCTCGAACTTTGGAATCAACAATTTACCCCAAAATAGGTCGGTGTCACTTTTCAAGTGAACCCTTTAGTAACCTCTACGAACTTCAGAGTGGACTCTGGAGTGTTACTACCTTGGCCAACTATAGTGATTCTAGTAATGCCTAATGGCAATAACAATTAGCCCCTATTAAAATATTACTATGTGAATGAGGAGTTGGGGTTCACAACTCCCCATAGATCAAACATAAGTAAAATTATCACAAAAAAGGGGCTCCTACTAAACAATCTTGAAAACCTCAATGCCAGGAATTTGATTAACCATCCTTTGAATTTTAATCCAGAATTGAAACATGCATAAATGGTTTTGACTGAAACCTCATGTAGACAGTAGCATATGACATATATGCAAAGATTTAAACATTGAAGCGAAATTGAACTTCGTCGACCTTCCTTTGCAGTCCACAGACATGATTGAACTTGCATACGGGTGTTTAACTCAAACCTCACATTATTGGTATAAATAATTTTGAACTTTATCACTTCATTTGATCTACAATAACGTTAGAGCAAGAGTTCAATTACATAAGTGATCTCAATCTGACTCAAATTTCACCTATTTATTTGTAATGAAAATATACCTAAATGATAAAGTTTGAAACATCAGAATGTCTGCATGAGCTAAATACGTCGTTGAAAAAAAACTCTTGGTAATATATCTTTTTGAATCCGTTATTTTAGTCCCATATCAGCCTCTCGAAAGCTAGTTCTCAATTGTAAATGTATAGAATTCAAAAGAATAAAAATTGGGGACTTTTAGCAATAAGGATCAAAATTAACTGAAATAATTGTTCATGGAAACAATTTAATATAATGCTCTTTTAATTTGTAAAGATGGATGATAAAGAATATTCAATTCAAGTTTGATCTCAACTTTAGGTCATCGTTGAACAAGTATGCCTCTTCGCTTTACCCTCTTCAATAGTCACAAAACATACATCAGGAAGCAGTCTGTTCAGAAGCTGCGACAGGCGCATATTTTTGAAGAGGCACTGGTACTGCATATTGTTGTGGTGTCTGTCCTGGACTCCGATTTACAGAGACCGAATTTGCACCTGTTAGTGTCAATCCTGCATTAGAAATAATTTGTCAAAAATTAAAAAATTGTATAAAAAGTTAAATATCATTTTCATCTACAACTAAAAATCCCACTGATTTGAATTTTTTTTTAACATTTGACATAAAACTGGGAGTAGATATACCCGAAGACTGACCAGGGTTTTGTGCTGATGCCACACCCCCATACTGTGATGAAGCAGTTGTTGTCGCTACCAATCCTGCACTGCTATACTGAACAATATGTGGACCCTGCATATATCCCGGCGAGGCAGGATAGCCAGATGCACCTTGTGTTACTTGTGCATGAGGATACATTGTTGCTGCTGGACCAGCATATAATTGTGGAAACTGGGGCGCTGCATATGGATTATAATATCCCTGCAACAAAGCAAGCAGACATAGATATATAAGACACGAACAAGTGAATTGAGGCAAGGCATCTTCTCTCCCACCCCTCAGTACAACCTAAAAGTTGGCATATAAATACATGGCTTTTAGTAGTATCTCTGATTGATTGAAAAGGGAAAAATGACCTCGAAAATATACAAAATCTAAAATGAACTCATCGGTACTGCAAGTAGAATATAAACCAAAACTATAAATAATAAAAGACAAAAGTACAGTCACAAAAACACAAAGTGGTTTTTATTATTGATAATACCTGTGCAAAATTGAAATCTGGAGGATATGCTGGAAACCTGCAAATACACGGTCATTAACTACTTAGAGAAATATATATAAAATCACGTTAGGTAAGAAACTAATCTCATCGAAAGTGTTTATGAGGATTCTCATTCCACAAGCTACCATATCCAAAAACCATATAACATGATTATGAAAATCAAAGTCATCGAAAGACAAAATTAGAATTGCATGTTTAGACTCACCCAAATGGAGAATATGGATAGCCTTGTTGATAAGGGTAGGGACCAGGTTGTGGAAATGCCAAGCCACCATTATAAGCAGGTACTCCAGCTTGAGAGCCTCCCTGGAAGTGAGCATTTGTTCTGAAACGGTTGCCTACATGAACCAGCAAGGAAGTAAGAAGACAACAAGGTGGTATTGGTATGAAAAAAATAAAATAATCTGGCATAGAAGGATGTGATGCTTCTAACTGCTTGGGTGACAGCTACATACCCCAACACAAACCACAACCCACGCAACCCTACCTGGTCATACTTTTCAAACTCCAAATTCAATATGATACAATCTGACATAAAAGGATATGTTGCTTCTGACTGGTAAGGCAACAGCTACATACCCAACACAAACCAGAATCAAAACATCCCAGGCATCCCTACCTGGTGATATTTGTCCAACTCCCAATACATCCATATATTTTTTTCCCTCTTAGAAGTCACAAATATTCCATGGGCAATGAAGCACATTCCATTGCTTATGAATACTGACATCTGTTAACTGTAACACCGCAGAATAAGCAATCTATACTTCTAAAACCCAAACTCAGATGTCATGGAGAACAGGTTGGATAAACCATAAATGGTCTTTCAGGCCAGACAAGGTCCTAATGTTGTGTTTCAGCTCGGAAGATGGCATTTCAGTTTACCTGTAGAAACAAGTACTGCAACAGCAGTCTCTCCAGCCGAGGGCTAATTGGCAACTGCCACCTGATTCAGCCAACATAAGTTAGCACGCAAACTCGTGCTGAATAACAGGCGGCTGTATAACCTTGAACTCGTATAAATCTCTATTTATAATACCTTGAAGCTATCTCTTCAATGCCCCAATGTAAAGTGCCCTATACATAACTTTCAAGTACCCAAACTACAGAAAGATAAATGTATAATACAACTATCTTTTTCCATATAAACTTCCAAATATCAATCCACAAGCAGCTATCATTAATAGTATATGTAATTCCAAGACTACTTTTTCTGCATCAGAAAGCACAATTGTTCTTTTGAAAGCAATAAACAAAGTTCAAAAAAGCTCATTTGATCTGATTAGAATCAATTCAAATCAAGATTCTCACTGAATGTTTATATGTGGTTACCAGCCACTATTGCAGCTGGCAGTCAATACCGCCCTCCATCCAGAAAACTGAGTAAAGTTGGGAATCCACAGGGTGCTGGAACGGTACTCGCTTCTTCATTCTGAATGCTTAAGTGCAAGGAGTGAAGGAAATTTATTTTTCCAAAAAATATTTAAAAAAAAATCAATTCCGATCTAGATTTGTGTTTTTTTGCAGAACGGCAAGAGGGCCTTCCAAGAAGGACAATCTTTGCTTATAAATTTGAAATATGGGATGTTCTTCACTGCAATAGGTTAAGGCAAAAATACCAATCCCCATGGATACACATCACAAAGAGTGTTCATCAATTTATTGTATTTCATGACCACAGATTCAAAGATCTGAATCTGAGATTTGCATCGAAAACTCATGTCACTAATGATCAAATTTTAGCAATGGACCAGACATCCATTATCGCTAACAAAACACACAGTTGCCTGACATCCAATATCTATGACCCATCTATGCAGAAATCCCATGTTCCATCAATCTGAACCATCTATCTAGCATTTGTGTGTAAACCTAGCTTGTTTTCCCTAGAGATAAGGTCCTAGTTTCTATTATCTGGTATGTGACTTTGTGAGTTATGCTTCATATGGATGTTAAGGATGTCAAAACAACATTGTAACGTAACTTATCACCATCCATGATCATTAGCCCTTTCAGTCAGTAATCAAACCAATCTTGCAAAAACCAGAATAAAATAAGGGCTAAAGAAATGAAAGGCCTACTGTGCTGAGGAGGAGAAGGCCGACTCCTGCTGGCACCCAATGAAGCAAGATTGCAACTAGCCCGTCTGCCATCGATCACCGGCGATGGATCTGTGCATGCCCTCTTTGCAGCCTCCCGGTCCCGGAATGTCACCTGCAGAGATGCATATAATCAGAAAAGAAAATCCCCAACACAAAAGAAAAGCTAGCACAGAAGCCATAAATCTAACACCAACCCTACATATCATGACCTAAAAAATCACTCACATACATACATATACACATATATGTACATACATATATGTGCATACTGTGAGTTAAAAGTGCATATACACACAGATATATATATGTACACATAGAGACAGACGTGTATCTATAAATGCATGTATAACAAGATCATCCAAAAAAAAGGGGTAAGCAGAAAATAGAAAGACTTACAAAACCATAGCCCTTAGACCTCCCTGTATTCTTGTCCATGATGACCACAGCCTCCTGTATTTCCCCAAACTGTTCAAAGTATTTCTTCATGGTCTCCCTCTTGGTCTCCCATGCAAGCCCACCCACAAAGATCTTGGTATAAGTTGTATCCCCCTGCTGCTGCTGCTGGTTCTGATTAACCACGCTGGTATTGTTACTGTTGGTGGTGGTGGCGGCGGCGGCGGCGGCGGCAGTGACAGTCTTACCTCCACCACCCAAGCCAACAGGCTGAGCAGTCTGTTGCTGCTGCTGCGCCATGGCCCTGGATTGATTTCTTGATTCCCAACCTCCCTCCGTCCCCCCTCCACAAACTAAATCTGAACGAATCCGAAACGCGGCTCACTCTCAGAAACACGCCCGACCACCAGATGCCCCCGTGATTCTTCTTCCAGCGATGCCCTTCTTGGCTCTCATTCGCCTCATTCTCGGTTCGATTCCCCTAATCACCACCCCAACTGAAAAAATATATCTACCTGATCACCAATGCAAACACAACCAATGGAACAAGAACCAGAATCTCCCGGGCTTCTCCCCGCGATTCGATTCGCGGGCTCCTTCTTACGCTCCTATTGCCTGCGATCAACGCAGAGCTCATATAAATCAATCCCCAAGAAACATATACACACATATATCAATCCCCTCGAAACATATACTCACACACATATATATATCAATCCCCTCGAAACATATACTCACATATATATATATATATATATATCAATCCCCTCGAAACACATACACACACTCAGACAGACAGACAGACAAACACACAGACTTCTTTCACCACAAACACATACACACAACACGACACCTCCCCCCACCCACAACTCTATTCCTCCGACCCAAAATACAAAATAAATAAACTCCCTGCAGAATTACCGTAGCCAAAGGCTACACGGTACGCTAACTTCCCCCACTGCTCCCCCTGATCGCACGGCTACCTCCCGCCCCTAGATTTTCGGCGCCATGCACAGCCGTGGGATCAAATAAAACCGCGTGGGGGCCTTCCGCGTGGGGACGCCTCCGTGCTGGTTCCAGGCCACCCAGGCCCATTCTAATATATTTAAATATTAGAAACAATAATTATATTCATGTTCTTAGGCTCGGGAACATGCGCCCCCTTCTCGCTTTCCCCACTTCGGTGGTTAAGCGTTGAAACGCAGATGCAAACAGCAAAGCGAAGAAAGGAAAAAAAAGGTCAAAGAAAAAACCAACTCTGCATACCGTTGCTTTGGGCGATGGAGGAATACGAGGAAGCAGATCCGTGTCCAAATGGATAACTATAACTATAGATGGATATGCGATATATACAATGTGTATGTGCTTTTCTTTTTTCTCTTTTTGTTCCGGCATGCGCTGCGCATCAGACCAAAGTCGTCACAGACTACAGTCGTCGCGAACAAATACACAGAAAAAGAGGCAGCAGAAGCAGGAAATTCACCACCATGCATGCAATAAATAAAGAAGACCAAAGGAAATTACTCACTCACATTTATTTTTGTAATAATAGCATTTATTTTTATTTTGTTAATTCTAAAACCATACATTTTGGAGTTCTCTTAATTGGTTTTTGTTGGGAGCAATTTTTATTTTGTTTTTTTTTAACAAATTTCAAATGGATTTATTTATTTCTTGGAATTTTCATTGATTTTTTTTAAATAATTTAATATGTTTATGGTCAAAATTTCAATTGATACACAGAATATAATTTTATATTAAATTTATTATGTGAAATGTATAATAGTTCGTGGGTGACAAGGTGTTATGTTAGGATATTTTTTTTGGATATAAAAAATTCATCCATATTAAAAATTGGTGTGATTTTTATAACTTAGATATCTTTGTGTTAGGTTTAAAAATTGTCTATACATATCAGCCGTCGCATTTTCTTAAAATATCTTTAGTATTCAATTTAGACACTCTTTCTTAAAATATCCTTAATATCCAATTTACACACTCTTGTGTCATGTGACCTTTTAGGAAGAAACACATGCTCTTAATCATTAGGCCCACTCAAGCTGTATCCATTAGGCCCACTCAAGCCTATAAGATCACAATGTTTTAACCAATAAGATCATATATACCCATGTTAAAGGTTTGTGTTATGTTTATAACTTATACATCGTGGCTTTAGATTTAAAGATTGTTCATGCACAATTTTTTAAAAGATCTTTGATACCCAACTTAAACATTTTTGCATTAGGTTTAAACATCATCCATACATGCCACACTTTTGCATTAGGTTTAAACATCATCCATACATGCCCCAGTGCAATGTCTTAAAAAATCATTGATACTCCCAAACTACAAATCACAAACAAACTAGTAAACTAAAAAAAACAAAAAACAAAATTCAGTCATGTTAAAGACCTGTGGCTCAAGCATGGGTGTGATCCCAAAGTAATTTTGAAGGCTCAAATCCGGCTTAAGCATGGGTGTGATCCCAAAGTAATTTTGGGGGCTCAAATCCCTCTAAGTCATAGCTACTCAAGGCACAAGTTAGGGTTACGACTCATCTCAAACTTATATAACTTAACCCAAAAAAAATGGTTTATACATATTTGTTTATATGTTAATATTTAATATTTGTATATATAGTAAAAAACATCAATTTTTAAAAATGAATTTTTAAGTTATTTACTTTTATGTTATTGATTTTTTTAATTAAATAATTAAAAATTTATAATTTAAGAAATTTAAATAAATTTATCCTAATTTATTTTTAGATATTATTGTACATGTACATAATTATTTATTTGTTTATTATCATCCAATATCACCCATCACTTGAGATCTCCCTCCTACCAAGTTATAAAGGAGCTTGTTGCTCTCACTACAATAAAGTGAATTGATAAAGAATAATTAAATTTACTTTTAAAAATATGTTTTGTTAAATAAAAATCTACTTAATTTAATCAATAATATTATAATTTTAAACTATATTTTTAATTGAAAATAAAATAAAATTCCTATCCAATAAAAAAAAATTATTCACCATTTTATATATAAAGTATTTGAAGTAAAATTACAGTTGTATTTTTGGGGTCTTGGATAGAGGGTTATTAGGTGTTCTTCTTTGATGTGAAGTCATCACTTCAATTCTCTATTTTGATAGGAATTATATATTGGACATGATGAAGATGTAATCCTACCAACCTTACAAAAAAAACATTATAATTGTATATATATAAATATGTATGTACAAATTATTTAAATATTGTTAGATTTTAAATTTATCTGGCTTTAATATACATAAGTATTAAACTTAATATATCTACAATACAATGACCTAAGTAAATTCAATTCCAATCGATAACATGTTAAGTTCATATTAGCTATATTGTTTTAATAAATTAGAACCTTGTTTTAAAAACTATATTAGCTAAATTATATTAATAATTTAGAACCTTGTTTTAAAAACTTACGATTTGTGTATAAAGCTCATTTGTGGAACAACATTTTTTCACATTAAATTAATGTTATCGTCCCTAAATTTATAAAGATGTACATATTCTATCTTTCAAATTTATTTTAAATTTTGAATTTACAATTTAAAATTTTTAATAATAATTTATGTGACAACAATAAATTGAGATTTCTCTCCTAAAATTTGTAAATATTTTATCATTCAAATTTACTTGTATTAAAAATAATTTATTTTGTAATTTGAATTTACCATTAAATAATTTTAGAAATTCTTAATAAACATCTATTTAATATCATTAGGATTTGGTCGACGTTTTGAACCAACTAATGTGGTTCATCCTCGGGACAAGGTCGACCTTGTCATGAGGATGAACCACATTAATTGGTTCGAAACATCAACCAAATCCTAATGATGTGATTAATCCAGAAAGACATTTATCTAATCTATAGATCACAAAAGTCTTAAATCTAACATTAATTTAATAATTAAAACTACACATCCTTTACCTATAACTTCTCTTTTTACATAATTCTACTTTGTTAACCAATATATAATAAGTTGAATTTAAATGAAAATGAATAAAATAAAGAATGAAAAAATGAGATGGCTTTTAAAAAAATAGAAAGATTATAAGAGAGGAAGTGGCTTTCCATATTGTATATGTAAGGGTGGTGTACATGTAAAGGTGGTGAATGAGGCAAAAATATTCACAAACTTGAGATAAAATAGATAGGTTGATGGTGATTTTTCAATATAGTATAAGAGGATTTTTAAATATAGTATAAAAAATTAAGGTTATTTGTAAATTATTTCCCATATGGGGTGAAGTGATATGTGTTAAGTTAGAGGGTGCATGGCAGTCATTCCTCTAAGCATGTATAGGCAAGGATGTGCTATGACACCCTCCTTGGAGTATGATGAGGGATTTGAATGTGGGGTATGCTTCACCATGGGCTTTAATGGATCTATGATATCACATCACGTTGGATACCTTTGCAATCAGTATGAAATGACAAGTGAAATAATAGGAAGGATTGTGGTTTTAATGGTTGATGGTCATCAATTTCGGGAGAGGTCTATACGCATCACCAATGTCAACCTCTCCAAGTACGATAATGATGGAATTAAGCAATTGATTAATCACACTAGCTTCTATCACGTTATAAGGGATTATGTTGATATGACTCGGTAGTAAGTAAGAATGGCACTCGTTTGCATTAAGATTCTCCTACTTTCCATTTTCAGTGTAGAGAGACATAATAAAGCTTTAAGAGTGCCTCTAAGAACTTTTTCATAGTTTGGAGGCTTTTCTTCATCTCTAAGCAAGTTGGCCATCAAATATTTGGATTAGGTCTTTAACATTCCTTATCTTGCTCTCCCCCATTATAAACGAGGTTTTCTAGTTGCTTAAATTAGGGCAACCTGCTCTAGTCTTGGTTTTTGGTCTTAGTCTCACTTTTAGATTCTCAGCCTTGTTTCTTGTCACATATAGGGGTGCAATACCCTTGAGTTACAAAGTTACTACAATATCATAGTAGCAAGCACGTTGCCATCCAAGGATGACATAATATGAAAATCAAGGTGGGGCTTGTGCTCGTCAATGAGTGGAATCCTTTGCATGCCATTATCACGAGCAAACTCCACAATGCATATAGGAGGAACTCAATGAAGCAAAACAAGACATCACAAGAAAGTGTGGGTGCTTGTCTCACATGGGCATTACAGAAAACGTGGACTCCTGGTTATTGGACATGGGTCACAGCAAGGGTAGGCACAACCAAGACATGGACACAATTGACTTATACTGGCACATGAAGAATCTACTGACACGGGTTCTGTTAGACATTAATGAAACCAAGGAGGACATTTTGTTAATGTTGGACAAGCTTCAATTTTATATGAAGTATATGGATCATCACTTGCAGAGAATCAAAGACCATTTGGGCCTCCTACTTGACCCAAGAAGCTCCCACAAGAATGGCAAAGAGACAATTGAGGTGGAGCCTTCATACTCATCCTAGCCTTATGCTACATTGTTGTTGGTTTAGTTTTGCTTTTGGTTTCATGATTTTAGGTTATTAGGGATGGTTAGAAAAATTTCAGTTTTGGACTTGCATTTTGATTACCAAACTCAAATAGTTAAAATTTTAAGGTTATGCCACTAGTCTAGTTTCCCAAGTAGCCAACCAAGGCAAACCAAGACCACAAAGCCTGTAATTTTCCGATAGACTAAAAGAATTTTAATTTTACACATTGAAGAAAATGTTATTTGTTTTGTATATATAAAATGATTAACTATCTATTTATTTATTGGTAAGAAGTATTTATTAATTTATAAAATTTGGAATATATAAAATATATATGTAAAATATGAAGATTATATTTCTTTTTTCTTTTTTTCTTTTTTTCTTTTTTCTTTTTTCTTTTCCTAATTTTAGTTTAACATATTCTCAGTTTTTATTATTAGTAGTAATTGTTTTGCCATGTTCAATAGAGATATAAGAATTGAGTCCCTTCTATGGTTCATAGATTCTAATTCATACCTTATCATCCCTTTCTGTAAAGAATCACCATGTAATGGGACCACTAAGAGGGGAAGTGCATTGAGGGTCACGATCATATATGCCTTTTTGCACCAATTAAGAAAGAGAGTACGGTAGCATATTTTAGAGTTGCAATTGTAAATTTCTATTGGATCTTGTTTGGTTTTTTCCATTAAGGAGTCATGTTTAAATCTTTTTTTGAGAATGATTCCTATTCTTCCCTTTAATAATTATTAAAACTTTGTCATTAGATGTAAATCCACATATATCCATAAACATAACAAAGTTTGCATCAAAATTCAATGCTTTTGTAATTCATAAATTGTATGCAATTTTAATTACAACTCTCCAACATTATTGAATTTTGTCTAAATACACATATATCTAAATACAAATATTACAAACCTTATCATTAATTTTTTTTTTTAAATAAACTTTTATAAAACATTACTAATACCCTTTAAAAAAAAAACTAATAACTCCTATTCTAAAACTAATAATCCCTATTATAAAGAATATTAAATACCATAACCTAAAGCAAAACCTCAAATATTAGATACTCTAACCTAAAGCAAAACCTCAAACATATATTTTCTATGCAAGTGCAAAAGGCTTTATAAGAGAGGCCGTCCACCCCCAACCAGTGGTGTTTCTATCTTGGCATCAAAGTTCAAGATGATAAAACCTTATTCTAGTGGAGATAACCAATAACCAATATAGCTTGTAAGTAAGATCACCAAGCTGCCGTAATCCAATTATGTGGCATTTTAACGAGGCCATAAACCTTTGAACCTTCAAAACCATGCGTTAACAAAAAAGCATCCTTCTCGTGTTATGTGTTAATAAAAAAGCCTCCCCTCCTATGCTAAACAATAAAAAGAAGATGAAGAAAAGTTAAAGTGCATTCATTATAATGAGAAACCACTAGGATAGATGAAAGAAAACTCGATACAAATCACAAACTAAAATTTCAAAATACAAAAATAAAACAAATGGTAGACATAACAGTTTTTTTTTGTATTTTTTTTGTATTTTTAATCTCTAAAAATTATATATAATATGCAACCTTATTTAATCACTATTTTAGTAGAAAATGAATTAATTAATTAGAACGTGGAATTAATTCAATGTAGCTCAAATTAA
Source organism: Pinus albicaulis (assembly GCA_034641835.2). Classification (NCBI taxonomy): domain Eukaryota; kingdom Viridiplantae; phylum Streptophyta; class Pinopsida; order Pinales; family Pinaceae; genus Pinus; species Pinus albicaulis. The sequence continues at coordinate 1,308,559,250 of CM076580.1, forward strand.
AACCTAATTCATTATGTATGTGTAGTTATTTTTAGATGTTGAAATAACATATATATTAGTTTTTTGAAATGTTAAATAAATTAATTTAAATAAAAAACTTCAAAATAAAAATTATTAATCATAAAATTAATTAAAAAAAAACACTTTGAATTTTTCATGAATTATTTGTATCATTCATATTTTTTTGGTAGTTTAGACTAATCCTAAACCTACGGGTTTCGAATTGGTGACTTTGCAGACAGAGTGCCTTAACAGTACATTCCATTACTGACTGCTCTACACCACGTGGGGTATATTTGATCACTCATTTAACATTGACATGAAAATTATAATATTTTAAGTTATTTTTGAACTGTAAATAAAAACAATTGTTTCAAAGATATTTTTTTTGTCTGATGATGAATTATATTGGCTGGTTCGAAACTTGTCATATATATATATATATTCAAAAGTATATATTTGAATAATTTAATGATTATATGCCTAAAACTAAGGTTTGATTTTTGTGTTGCTTGATTCTTTGTTTATGTCAAAATTTATTATGAAAAACTTAGTTGAGTAAGTTTACTTTTAAGTTTAAATGCATTTACACTTTCTAAATTTTTAAATGGGTTTATAAATTAATTTATTGTAATTTTTAAAAGTAATATTTTTTCTTTCTTTTTTATTTTGTCGTTTTTTCATTTATCTAATGAATTTATAATAGTTGATGGAAGTTATAATGATTGTAAACATCTTGCTTTTTCTAAATTAGATAAAGATATTGTTTCTTTTCTGGTTCTAAATTGTTTCCATTTATGATGACTTTACATCTTACCGCAAGGATTTCAATTTACAACTTTCACTATCTATAAAAAGAGAAACATGGAATCTATTTGGGGTTGGGTATCATTTTTTTTCTTTTAATTGGAATGCGAATTTGTGGGGAATTGGCAACTTTGAAAGGGTTTATTTACAACTTTCATTCTCTATAAAAAGATAAACATGGAATCTATTTGGGGTTGGGTATCATTTCTTTTTTCTTTTAACTGAAATGCAATTTTTTGGAGAATTGGTAACTTTGAAAGATCAACTGCCATTATTACACGAGATACAACTATTCATAAATCCTACAAACTAGTCAGTTACAACATGTCTCTAGAGGCTTCAACTCATGTAGCTGGGAAACGAATTGTTCACCAAACCACTCGAGCTAAGATCCTTTGACTTACTTTAAAGGACATGGAGTGGGATTTAATCCACTTATGTGTGCACGGGGCACAAAACCATTTAGTATGATTTCGCTTGGTGCAACCACACATTTGACCACTACCTTAAGGTGACCATGTGGCTAGAGCAAAGCCCTCATGGGAATTAAACCTTGCTCAATGGTGAAAACTCCTCACTTTCAACCATTGGATCCAACCCCTTTGGGCTTTTGAAAGCACATGGGGGTGGGCTTTAATCCACATATGTGAGGAAGGTTAGGCATCTTAGCGAGTGCATTAGGTTTCAATTTTTACATTTTTTTTTTAACTCCTTCCAAATGTTTCTTCTTTATCAATCACCATCATTTAAGTTTAGATTGATGGACATGGATCATTCAAATGACATGTCTATCCATAAATTGATTCTAAAGTTTTTAACACTTATTTTCTACCCAAATCTAATGAAATTAACTTCGGTCTTTGTTAAAAAATTGGAACTTTATAATAGTAAATGTTATACACAACTCTAAAATAATGAAATGTAAAAACAATGTAACAACCCCTTGTTGATTTTCCATGTAAAAATAAAATAAGACCAAGGTCATGGGACACATATTCCAAGAGATGGGTATCACTGGTGATTAATTTATGACTATGGAAATTTGCAAAGGTATTCACAAAGGAAAAGAGGCATTGGTTGACATTTTATTTATGAAATAAAGGAAAATAGGAGAAAAGGAAGTTGAAGGGTCACATATTTGCATGTGAGAAAAATTGAAGGAAAAATAGAGGAAAATGAAGAAAATGGAGCCGTAAATGATAAAAAGGCTTCTGATCAATTCACAACCTTTTGTCAGTTTTAGCTTAGAACTCTCTTCCATTCTCTCATTCTCTCATACTCTTGCACACTTAGAGAAATCTTAGAGAATGCTGGGAGCACTCTAGTTTTTACTTGGATTGGGGAAAGAAAGCGAAGGAAAGCAGAAAAGTGTAAGGGAACAATGGAATCAACAACTATAGTTGGATTTCTTTGCAGGTAAAAATTTGCATGTGTGATTTCCTTGTTGATTTCTAGATGTATGGTATGTGCATGTGATTTTATGGTTATGTGTTTTCATGACATGGAGATTTTCTTGGATTGACAGTGGTTTCAAGCTTGCCTTTCCATTTCTTGGATAACCACGGTGTTGTGGATTTTTCCACTTGATTGTTTTTTTATTGGTTCTCATGTTCCTTATAGCTATGGTTGGGAACAAATGCTTTGGAAGCCTTGGAACAACTTGGGTTGAGTTACTAATCCTGGAGCCTAGGTTGGGACAAACTCTCTAGATCCCTTGGTGAGTTGAGTTACTAGTCCCTAGATCTAGGTTGGACAAATTCTCTAGGGACTTGGAAGGTTTTGGGTTGAGTTACTAATTCCTGGAGCCCTGGACAGTTTGGGTAGAGACCGATATGGTTGGTGTTAGTGTTGTCTGACCATAGAGGTGGAATCACTGTGGTTGACGGTTGAGGTGATATGGCCTTTGGAAGCCCTGGTTGGTTTCGTCTTGGTTTATTCCATGAGATCCCACATTCATGCTTGGAATATGGTGCGGGGGTGATTGGCTGAAAGAGAGATTTGGTTTAGCCCAATCTATGGTCAGGTGGTATGTGGAAGTCCTTGACTTGGTTGGTAATTTGATATATTAGTGAGTTATTCTTCTACTATGATTCATGTATACTTGTAGTGATTGTATTGGTGATATTATGGTTGAGTTTCCATGATTCATATGTTGAGTATTTTCTGGTTATATGTTGGTTATATGATGTGTACCATATGTGGCTCTTGTCATAAATTATTTAGTTATTAATTGGTTGATTAATGTATGGACTAATAAGTGTTGTTGCAACTATGTGGAGAGAGCATAAAGCCTTCTTGATGATTCTCTTGTGATCTTGAATTAGTGAACATATATGTATTTATCACCTACATGTACTATGTACACAAAGTGTTTGTATAAATGAGTAATTGGGACCTTTAACTTCCCGAGGTTGTAATTTTGGCATACGTTCTTTGTTTGACGATCATAATACCTCGTTTCGAAGATATCCATGAGGAGACCGAGCAAATAATTTGTGAATTACATTATAAAACTTTTCCTATTTCTCTGTTTTCCTTGAAAATTTTGTTTAGGACCTCAAAATGACCTCTGAAGTTTAGAACTCGAAAAACTGCCAAATAGAAAGTTGTGTTAAATTTAAGGAAACAAAATTGAAAAGAAATAGTTTTGGGTCAAATTACGTTGATAACAATGTGATCATGTGTCACTAGGTGTTTACAATAAGTTCTAGACATGTGAACCCCATTTTCCATAAGTGCATCTTGGAAATCGGGTCTTGCATAGTTACATTCATCTAATGTTTACCCTAACAAGCTTGTGGATTTTGGTACATATGGGAGGGGTGGTTACAAACGAACTAAAAAACACTTTAAAAAATAATAAATCATCGATAATATACATATAATAAAACAAGTTAATAAGTGTGACAACATTAAATGAAGACGTACTTATTTGAGTGATAAGCATACAATTAAGTGTGACAACATAAAAAGAAGTCATACTTATTTGAATGATAAACATTCAAATTAAGAGAATAATAATAAAAATGAGCCCAATGAAATATGTGATGCATCTTTATATGTTAAACGTTCAAATTCAAATGCAGATAAAGTATGTATCTACATAAACTAAAAAATTAAATTGTTGTGAAAACAATCTATATCTCAGTATACAACTTGACTGGGCCTAATGGTTAAGAGCATGTGTTTCCTCCTAAGAGGTCACAGGTTCAAAACCAGAGGGGGGTAGAGTATGTATGGCTTCATAGAATTGTTGCACGGAGGTGGGTCCCTTGTCCCACAAATAAAGAGGTCTCATACATCAATTTGGTGTCTAGCTTGGTCGTGATCTTAAAATTGGATTTAAAAAAAAAAAAAGGTAGGTCCCTTATCCCACAAATAAGGAGGTCTCATACACCAATTTGATGTCTATAAGGAGGTCTCATACACCAATTTAGTGTGGGTCCCTTATCCTACAAATAAAGTGGTCTCATACACCAATTTGGCGTCTAGCTTGGTCGTGACCTTAATATTGGATTAAAAATAAAAAAATATGGGTCCCTTATCCCACAAATAAGGAGGTCTCACACACCAATTTGATGTCTATAAAGAAGTCTCATACACAAATTAGTATCGAAATTAGTCATGACCTTAAAATTGGATTAAAAAAAATCAAAATTTATACTTCACATTACTAACTTATAACATCAACAATAATAATTTTATTACATGTTACAAGAATACATAATTAGTCATATTAATATTTTTAACAATTTTAACTGAATGCTCCGGTCTTGCGAACCCTAGCTGCTCTGCCTGCACGCTGCTGCCTCTGCAGCTGTGCCTGCTCTGGCAGGGTCTCCTGCTCCTGCTGCTGCTCGGTTAGAGCCTCCTCCTTTTTGTGCTTTCCTCTGTCACACCTTCTGTCTGCGCCTCTGACCTCAGGTTGCGGCGTTGCTGGGCTTTTCATGCCTGCTCTCGCGCTCCTCTTTTCCAGCTTTTGAGGTTGTCCTGTGGCCTTTCAGCATGGAGGTCCTGGACTCCCACCAGTCCCCTCCGCCTCCCCCTCCGAACTCTGCTTCAGATGCCTTTAACCTTCTCCTGGCTTCGCTTCCAAAGAAGAGGACCTCAGAAGCTGCGAAATTTGTCAAAAAGTTGGATGACATTCCTGAGATTTTGCTTCCTGGCGAGGGTCCTATTCAGGTGGCCCTCTCTCTGGCAGACCGTGCTCTAGTAGGCTAGTTTACTGGATTATGGCCCTGGCCCAAATCCACTGAAATCTAGGTTGCTAAAAACTGGGCTCCCCTCATTAAGCATAGTGTGTCCTCTTATTTCCTGGGAAGAGGGTATTTTCTATTTGAATTCGTCGATAAGGAGGATAAAGAGCTCATCTTCAGGAATGGCCCTTATTTCATGGGTCCTCAAGGGCTCTATCTCAACAAGTGGACTCCGGATTTTGATCCGGCGGTTGACGCTCCAACTGCTGTTCCAGTCTGGGTTAGACTCCCGAATTTGCCTATGCATTGCTGGAATTGGGAATTGCTAAAGCATATCGGAAACACCCTGGGAAAATTTATAGACCGCGCAAATAACAAAGATCAGTACGACTGCGCCCGTATCTACGTTGAAGTCGATCTGGAAGTGGGTCTTTCGGAGGCCATTAAAATCAAGGTTGGGAACTGGTCTCACATTCAAAAGCTAGACTACGAGCAGCTTCCTTTCAAGTGTCGCAAATGCCACGTCTATGGACACTTCGCTAGAGGGTGTCCGAGCAATGCCAAAGCTCCCAAAGGGAAAGATGAGGGCTGGAACCAAATCAAAAGGTCAAGGACGAACAAAAAAAATGTTGGAGCTCAAGCAAGCAAAGGACCTCCATCTGCTGGTCAGCAAATCCAGACTCCTAAAGAGCAAGGTAATAAATTCGAACCTCTTAGCTTAAATTCTATAGAGCTGCAGGATGTCGAAGCTCAAAACGATTCCTTAGACAAAGACACTACTCCAGATCCTAAACAGGGTGTCAACACATCAAGCGGATCCAAAGGAAAAAATGCTGAAACAGAGGATATGGTGCAAGTCTCAGAGGAGTCTGAGGAGGAAGGTGAAATAGGGGATTCTCAAGCCTCGACCAGAAGATCAACAAGAGGATGAATACCTGAGCGGGAAAAAAGGGAGCAGGAAACTTACAAATATAAACTTCAAGGTACCTAGCCAACCCTTGAAAAAATGTTGGAAAAATTGGCAAAGAAGACAAGAAACCAGAGTGGCTCCAAGGGAGCCCAATACTCCCAAAAAAGTAAGTAATGAAAATCCTCTCCTGGAATTGTAGAGGTCTGGGCAGCCAAGCGAAAGAAGATGCTATAAGGAGTACAACCCGTTTAGAAGCTCCAGATCTTCTCTTAATCCAGGAGACAAAGATCGAGGAAGCGGTTTTCCTCCAAACCAGTCATAGGTTTTGGAATAAAGGTGGGGGGCTGGCTGTCTCGTCTAGAGGGGCATCCGGCAGCCTTGGTTTGTTATGGAATGCAAGCAAATTCTTGCTGCTTAAAGCAATCCCAAACACTCACTGGCTGTTCTTGAAACTTCAGCTCATTGAGTCCAAGGATGAAAGTAGCCTTCTAAATGTCTATGTTCTGGCAAATGCAGGAGAGAAGAAGTCTTGTTGGGACTCCATCAGAAACCTTACCGATACTAAGAACCTTGAAAACACCATCATAGCTGGAGATCTTAATATTACCCTAGCCTTGGCTGAAAAACGTGGTGGCAGCATTGTGAGAGACCCTGCTAGGGAATGGGTGGAGGATCTGATGCAAGAGTGGGATCTTATCGACATCAAGCCAGTAAATGGAAACTTTACTTGGTCCAACAAAATAATTGGCCCTGGCCACATAGCTACCAGATTAGACAGATTTTTAGTACATAGCTCCTTCCTGCTTCGTGGGTTAGAAGCTAGAATGTGCATCCTCTCTTGCAGCGCCTCTGATCATAGGCCCATATTTCTTGAGCTTCTGCCACACAAGGACCTGGGGCCTATCTCGTTCAGATTCAGCCCCCTTTGGATTCAACTCCCAGGTTTTATGGATAAATTTAAGGAAATCTGGGACCTTTCGGTTACTGGCTCACCTTTCTTTGTGTGGGAAGAAAAGCTCAGAAGGCTAAAGTCTGAGCTTAAATGTTGGGCTAAAGCTATCCCCAGTCCGGCTTCTGAGCGGAAAGCTGCTCATTCCTCCTTAGAGGATCATCACCTTCGTATGGAGAACGCTGATATCACTCCTGATGATCTTAATAGGGAAGTGGTCCTTCAACAAAAGTTTCATAGAGCATGCATGGCAGAAGAAGAATTTTGGAGGCAAAAATCTCGCAGCCTTTGGCTCAAGGCTGGGGATAGAAATACCTCTTTTTTTCACAAGCAGGCTAATGCAAGGAAAAACTTCAACTCAATCTCTGAAATCAAAGAAGGAAATGTTGTTCACAAGGAGTTCGAGTGTATAAAAAAGGTTGCCTTCAATCACTTTAAGAACCCTTAAGGTGAGGACGAAATTGAAACTCTTTCTGATTACCTCTTAGAAGGGATTCCTAAAGAGGTTACGTCCAGCATGAACAAAATGTTGGAAGGGAAAGTCACTCCGGAAGAAATTAAGTCTGCTCTGTTTGAGATGAACCCTGACAAATCCCCCGGACCTGATGGGTTTACAACCATATTTCTTCAGGTCTGCTGGAAAATTGTTGAAAAAGATTTATGCAAAATGGTGAGGAAATCTCAAACTTGCCAAAAAATTGGGGGTAGCACTAATTCTGCTTTCCTTGCCCTCATTCCGAAGGATAAGGGTGCTAATGTTTTTAACAGATTCAGGCCAATCTCGTTATGCAACATTGGCTACACAATTATAACTAAGGTTATTACAAACAGATTGAAAGGTATTCTCCCTAATATCATTCTGGAAAACCAAGGAGGCTTTGTGCAGGGATGGAAAATTGTAGACAACTTCATTCTTGTTCAAGAGACGATTCACTCTAGCATTCAGCGCAAAGAGAAAGGTATGGTTATAAAGCTAGATCTTGAAAATGCTTTTGATCGTGTTAATCACTGCTTCCTCGTTAGTGTGTTACGGAAGTTTGGCTTCGGGGAGGATTTTATTAACTGAATTAGGGCTTGCATTTCTAAGCCTTGGATTTCTCCCTTAGTGAACGGGAGAGTTGCTGGCTTCTTCAAAGCTTCGCGTGGACTACGCCAGGGATGCCCCCTTTCCCCTCTTCTATTTTTCCTTCAAGCTTCTGTTTTAAGTTTCTATTTAAATAAGGAAATGGCTGAGTTGGAAATTCTGGGTCTTTGAATTGCTAGAGGTGTTAGAAATATCAACCATGCTTTGTTCGCTGATGACACTCTATTGTTGGGCGCAACTTCCTTGCACTCTGCCTCCAAATTCAGAGAGGTCCTTAACAAGTTTTGTGCTGCTTCTGGCAGCATGTTCAATAAAGGAAAATGTCATATTTATAGCTGGAATATTTCCTCAGCTCTGCTCTCAGCTATTTCTAGGTGCTTTGGTTTTGCAGGCTCGAATTCCTGGTCTTCTTTCAAATACTTGGGACTCCCAGTTTTTTTCAAATCTGCCTTTTGCAAAGACTGGGATCCTCTCATTGACAAATTCAAATCTCGAATTCAGGCCTGGGGCCTCTCGTGGCTGAACTTGGCTGGCAAAACAGTCTTGATCAAATCTGTGCTAAGTAGTTTTCCCATATTCCAATTTTTTGTTCTATTAGCGCCCACTGGTGTTCTTAAGAAGTTGGATGATCTCATTCGGCGCTTCCTCTGGAAAGGGGGTAAAAATAATGATCATCGCATCCCCTTGGTGAGTTGGGAGAAGATCTTTCGTCCTGTGATAGAAGGTGGTCTGAATCTGAAAACTCTCCGAGCACAGAATGCTGCTATGGGTGCCAAAATCATCTGGCGAATGGTCGACATCAATCCAGGTTGGGCGCAGAAGGCTCTGTGGCATAAATATTTTTCGGGCCCTAGAAAGTGAAGTCTGGACAATCCCAGGTCTATTCCCCGTTCGCATCTGGCCAAACTCTGCATCTCCTGTGCCCCGCTTATCCAACAACACGCGTTTTGGGTGCCTGGGAATGGTAAATTAATCGATCTCTGGCACGATCAGATTATGTTGACCCCCCCGCTCGCTGAGGTGTCTTCTCTGCAGCCCCTTCGCTTATGGATGACTAATGCAGGTTTAAAAATGTTGTGGGATCTCTCGAATTGGTCGGAGAATAGGTGGATCGGTTGGACTGATATTCAGGTGCCTTCTAATTTGAAATCTCAGTGGGACCTTCTGCTGTCCCTCCTCCATGGTCGAGCGCCAATTAGCCGCAAGCAAGCTGACAAGAGGGGCTGGGGTCCTTCTGGCTCCTACACTGTTGCCATGGGTTACAATAAACAGATGGAAATTCCCTATGCTCCCCCAAATCCTGCTGTTTGGAAAGGACTGTGGAAATTAAAAACCATCCCCAAAGTTGACTATTTATGTTGGCTCATGTGCCATAACATAAATCTCACTGATGACAGGCTTAAAAAAAGAGGTTTCATGGCCCTTCCAGGTGCCAGATGTGCTGGGAGGATGAAGAAAGCATCAATCATATAATGCTGAGCTGCAAGTTCGTCGTTGAGGTGTGGCACGAGCTTCTACCCCCTTGGGGTGATAGTTCTCTTTTTCCCAACTCTGTCCTTGAGCTTTTTTCCTCTTGGTCTTTCATTTTTCCTGGAGGTTCCCCTAAGAACAACAGACTTGAAGACATCTGGCTTTCGCTCCCCAAATTTGTCTGTTGGCAAATTTGGCTCGAACGAAACAACATAAATTTTAGGGATAAGGAGCAGTCAACAAAAATTGTTATTGCTAAAGTTAAGGCTTAGCTTAAAGAAAGCTTAGATAACTGCCTTGATGACTCTAATCTTAGCCAGAGAGACAAGGATTGGAGCAGCTCGCTGGGCTTCAACACTTCGGCTACTCCAAAACATAATAAGACTATGGAAACCTGGCAGATTAGACTTAATGAGAATGATTTTTTTGCTTGGTTTCAAAACCATTCCTCTCCCCTCTTGTTCTTCGATGGTGCTGCTAAAGGTAACCCCGGGAAAGCCGGGGTGGGTGGTGTGATAAAAATTTATGAAGGCATGAAGATTCACAGGTTCGCCTGGGGTTTGGATCATTCTTCCAGTATTCAAGCTAAGGCTCTTGCTCTTCTTCAAGGTCTCACGCAAGCTAAAATCCTGGGCATCAAAGATCTTGTTGTGGTTGGGGACTCGCAATCTATCATCCAATGCCTGGTTAAGGATGTTGTTCCGAAGGACATCAGATTTGCTAGATTGATGGAGAGAATTACTGCTATCTCCAAAACTCTCCAAAAGGTCACTTTTTTTCATGTTCTCAGAGGCAACAACAAAGAAGCTGATTTTGAAGCTAACAAAGCAGCCCTACTCCCTGCTGGCTCTTTGTTAAATAATGGTCACGAGGAATGGGCTCCCATTCCTTAGTTTTCTGCTAGCTTTCTTGTATTGTTCGTTTCTCCATGTTTTACTGCATCCTTTTACAGCAGTTTGTTTGCATTCACAAAAATGGGGAAATTGTGGATCTTGCTGCAAGGAATATCTGTAAGAACCTAGGGAATAGCCTCAGCTATCTTCTGTATTCTGTGGCATTAGAGAAAGACAATGAAGCAGGGCTTCACTTTGTAATCTGTTTGAAGGTTTCTTCGCCCAAGATCTAATACAAATCATAACCGTTCTTGTTAAAAAAAAAAAACAATTTTAACTACTTATTTTGAAATATCTTAAAAATTACTTACCTATTTTACTTATTTAAAATTAATCATAATAACAATTTTAACAATTTTAACCACTTATTTTAAAATATCTTAAAAATTACTTACCTATTTTACTTATGTAAAATTGTTATTCTATCACTTTCTTATACACTTATTTATCAATATCGTATAAATTCCACTTTTCATTATTATAATATCTTATCATGGAGTAAACCTTGATCAACCTTCATCCACATTGCTAATGATTAAGAGAGGTCAATACTTGGAGAGTAAGTTTTTGAAGGTATTATCAGGTTCAATTTCTCCTTTACGTATAGTTAATTAATATTCCTAATAATCTAGTCATAACAACTTTTGTCAACCCTTATTGAAGTTGTGAGATAGCGAAGTTCTTAAGAAGTTTAGTTTGGGTTGAGTTTGATAGAACACTTTCCTTAAATTCTCTAGTTTGGTTGGTATTAAAGAAATGATGAGCTATATGAAAATATAGACCAGTTGTAAATATGAAAGGTACTTTGCATGAGAGAAGAGAGACCAAGTGGGGTTTGCATTATGTGTCCCGACAGATAAAGAAAGAAAGTTGTTTTTCATGAAGATACACACTTCCAAAGGGGGAAAAACAACATGGATTTATAGTTAAGTGCAAAGATAATGAAACCCCACCTCCTCTTGTCCATCCTTACCCACTTGTATCACGTGATAATCAATCCACCTTCATGTTCTAAATGTTCTTGATTTAAAGTGACACCCACATAATTTATTATAATTATACTACGTAATTCTTTCGGTGCAAGTTATTGCATTATCCAAACTAGGGTTTGGTGTGAGAGAGTCTAACCACAAATTATATAATATTTATATTATATTAAAATTAAGGTATGGAAAAATTACTTTTATTAATAAAAATAAAAATCTATATATTTTATATTAAAATGAAAAATAATATATATATATATATATATATATATATATAAATTATTAAAAACTGTAAATAATAAAAATATTTTGATATCTATTTTATTAACTTAACATCCATATTAAAAAATAAATAAAAAATGGTTTTGCCTTATTCAACTTTTTGAAAATAATTAGAGAGTAATACATATATTGATATCTCAAAAACAAATTTGGTCTGTTTTAGTATTTTACTAACCCAATATTGATATACAACTTGAAAAATTATTAAAAACTTTAAATAATAAAAATATTTGATATCTATTTTACTAACTTAACATCAATATTAAAAATGTTTTTGTCTTATTCAACTTTTCGAAAAGAATTAGAGAGTAGTACATATATTGATATATCAAAAACAAATTTGGTTTGTCTTAGTATTTTACTAACCCCAACATTGACACATCAAAAACAAATATGATTTAAATAATGAAAATATTTGATATCTATTTTACTAACTTAACATCAATATTAAAAATGTTTTTATCTTATTCAACTTTTCGAAAAGAATTAGAGAGTAGTACATATATTGATATATCAAAAACAAATTTGGTTTGTCTTAGTATTTTACTAACCCCAACATTGACACATCAAAAACAAATATGATTTGTCTTATTTAAGTGTGTGAGGAGAACTAGAGAGGAGTATATGGTTTGTCTTATTTAACTTTGTGAGAAGAATTAGAAAGTAGTACATATATTGATGTATCAAAAACAAACTTGGTTTGTCTTAGTATTTTACTAACCCCAACATTGATATATCAAAAACAAATGTGATTTGTCTTATTTAACTATGTGAGGAGAACTAGAGAGGAGATGGGTATATGGTTTGTCTTATTCAACTTTGTGAGAAGAATTAGAGAGTACTACATATGTAAATGGTTATGTGGAGATTGAAGCACATATCATAAGATAAGTGGCTATTTTTAAATTTTTCATTGTTTTTATATTTTACTTATTTTTAATTGAAGTCTATGATAGAAATAGTCTCAAGGTTATGATAAAGATATTCTGAAAGTTTGATTGTTTAAGGTATATTTGTAAATTAATTTCTTAAAATTTGGTGAGTTAATTTGTATTTGTGGATAATAATTAATGATGATTGTCCTTATTGCTAGTTTAACAAGTTATAATGAGTTTTTCCATTATATATAAATATATGAAAAGACAAAAAAAGATTAATTAAAATTTTAATAATTTTTTTTTTAAATTTTAATTATTATATTATTATATTAAAAATATTAAATTATATTTGCAACTTAATAAAATGACTATCATGTTCATTTACACATTAATTAAAAAATAATAATACACACACACACACATATATACACACTTTATTTTATAATTAAATTGATTTTAAATAATTAAAAATTTACATCTCAAAAAATCAGCTTTTTATTATTATTAGATAGAGATAGAGTTAAAGTAGATTTACAATTTATTTTAATAATAAATTTAAAATTTTGAATAAAAAAAACAATAATAAATATACTTATTAAAAAAAATTACAAATATTTGAATAATATATTTGTAAATTTGATGTTCAATGTTTACCTCTACTTCTTCAAGTCTAAAATTAACTTTTCATTTTTAAAGTTGGTGTCTAACTCTAAATATTATATATTTGGTTAGTATCTATACATGTACAACATATGTTTAAGTACATATGTTGCAAATCTTCTACATTAATATATTTTCTTTTATTCTAATTTTTTTTTATCATTTTTTAACACTTAATTAATATAATTTTTTTTTATCATTTTTAACACTTAACTAGTTGTAACTAGTTGAGTTGAAGCTAAGGGAAACTATGTGACCATAATCACATTTCTTCCGCATGTACTTGAAGGGACTATTTCTCTTTCTACATTGAAATTGTTTGATTTATGTCACCCCTTGATACCCACTCTTAAAAAGATTTAATAGTGGAAGCTAACATCATGTTAGTGTCCCTTTTAATAACACACAATTTAGAGGATGTAAGATATTCTTTTGTCTAAAGTAATGTCTCAGATGCTTCTACTTTCTCTCTTTGGATTCATTATTTAATCATGCTAAACATTGGGCTTGTTATTTTCCCTTTTTTTTTGTTGATTGGATTTTTTTTTAGGCAACCCTTCTTCAATGGTCTATCTTTGAATATAGTTTACACCTCAAAGTGGTGTTTTCATAATCTAGCTACTTTAAAATTTTCAATATCTAATTCAATTTATTCCAGCAAACCTTTGCTTAAGTCTATATAGAGAACATTTGATCTGAATGGGAATATTAGTTTTGTTGTGCTAAGATCCAATTTAGAATATAAAGAAAGTGCTTGAGGCTGATGAGGTTAATTGCAAGTTTAACATGAGTTTTTAATGTGTTTTTATGTAAATTTCATGAGCAAATTAACATAAATAAAACACTAAAAAACAACATCTATCAGACATAAAAATCACCATAAACAGTCACACAGCACAATATGATGAAGGAGTTCACCTTGCCTGGGCTACGTCGCCTTGGTCTAGCTTCCAATGGATTGGCCCTCTTCTCTTATGCTAAAAAATGTGAATACTTGTGTTTACAATGCTCAAACATCTCTGAAACCTGTTCCATCAGCTCCAGAATGCCCAAAAAATGACTGTCTAGCCTCTTTCCGCCTCGAATTTGGCCAAAAACTGGAGAAGTTATGATCTCCCCAAGTTTCTCCACTAGCTGCTCCACAATTTTCTTTAGGGTCAGCATCATCCTACAATTTCGCCTTTTTTCGCGCTAACTAGGTGACAATTTTCCCATTTTACGAGTGAAATTATCGCCTCTTTAAAATGACCTCTACAGCGTTTGGGCAGAAATTGTGTTTTTAAAAACAAATAGGTCGTCGACGGTTTCACCAATTGTCGGCATGTGGCCACCATATATCATTAATGTTAACGTAAATTGCAGGGCTCGGGGCTAGCCTCCCGCCCAAGGTCCCATTGGTGGCGGTGACCAGGGCTGGGGCTAGACCCCAGCCCCCTCCCCCATACGCTTGGCGGATATAGTTTAAAATGATGCAAATAGTGTATATGTTAAGTCATATGTGTGTGGTGTAGCAGTAACACTTGGTGCTAGTTTATTCGAGGTCGGTAGTTTGAATCCTCGGGGCTTTGCTCGACCCTTGCCAAAATTTTGTGGCCCCATGTGTTTCCATGTGGCAACCCCGGGTTGGGTCATGTGTCAACACATGGTTGGCCTCAATCACAATGTGCCAAATCAAACCTGTCAAACTGTGCCACTTGGCACTCCCTGATTTGCCGAAGGAGAACACACACTTAACTAGTCAACCTGCCATGTGGGCAAGCCCAGTCAGATGTACGAACTACTGACTGGGTTGTCTGCATATTTTTAAAAAAAAAATTCGTGTTTGACAAAGTGGACCGAACATGTTTCTAGGAGCATTTGGTGTCAGTTTTCCACAAAACTGCGCCGGATTCAGAACGACGAGATCTACACGGTCGTTCAGGTTCCACACCGATCCGATGACTTTGATTTTTGAGCATAATTTTGAGCACCTAATCAACATTCTAGCGCAATTGAGCATATCTTTCTACCCTTTTGTATCTTGTATATAAAGAGGATAACCATCATTTTTTTGTCAATGTTTATTCTTTTGTCTTAATTCATATGTTTAGTGATTATGCTATCATTGTTAACTTTCCATGGAGATTTGCTTACAAATATTTGATCCAAGTAGATAGTAGTGGGATTAACAAAATGATAGCAATAATTGCTTATCTACATAGTTACTAGATTATGATTGAAAAATAAACAAAAATAATTCAAACATATGCATAATTAAATTCATATCTCAACATGCATAGTTGTCACAAAAATATGGATAGTAACTTAATCATAAACTTTATTAATGAAAATAAATTGTACAAATTAAAATACAAGTATTAATCAACCAACTAGTTTCAACATATAAGCTCCTTTACAATACGAAGATAGGATACAAATAATATAATCCAACAAAATGTTTCATATTCCTCTTCTCATCTCTAAAATCACATAAAGGTTAAATATATGGAAGATGAAGAGTGAGAGAGAAAGAAGGTGAAAAATGTTATGATTATTAGAATTTAAGTGTAATATTTTGTTGATTTTTCCATTCACGTCAAGACCTACATGTGTGTAGGATGAAGTGGGTGAGGTAAACCTAAGTCTATGCATTATGATTGCATTGTAGCAATGAAATTGTGCATCAAGTAGTGTCTCCATAACATAATGCCAAATTGCAGTGCCCCACTTTATATGATTAATGCGACATACATTACGAATCATGTATTTATTGTTTGAGGGCATTAATTATCAATGGCTTGGTTTTATGTCACTATTTGATGATGACATCTGATAGTCACAACATTAATGAATAGGATAAATGTTGATTAATGATTATGTTTGTGATTAATGATATTCATTATGTTATCTGAGGACAAGTCATGAATGAAACTAAATGATGACTAGACATATTTTAATTCAAATATTGCCAATAATATTCTTAAGTGTGACAAGAAACAATGTAGGTGCATTGGCACAAATTCATTAAGGATTTTTCTTTGAATTAGGAAAATTGTTATTTTCAAAATATGAAATTGTTATTGATTAGCATGTTTAATATAAGTACCGATGAAAAGAAATGGTGGATGCAGGAATAAGGATCATGCTTTTCGAATGACTCACATATGGGTGATGGGGTTGTACGAAGGATTACAAAAATGTTATGGAGGTGTGGAGCTCTGAGCAACATTCTTGTTTCCACATGCTAGCACTCAAACCGTGGCTTAGGTTGAAAAGTGTGAATCACTTGTACCCTAAAGTTGCACAATGTCATTAAGGTATACCATGGATTTGGTCACTCATGAGGACCAATTGATGGGTGCACAATAAGGTGAAAGCCTTATTTTTGAGTAGTCATTAGTTTATTAGAAAGGGTAACTATGTGAGTTAACCATGGTCTTTATTGTTCCTTCATTGTTCCCCTTAGCTGAATTAGGATATTTGAAGGGAAAGCGCTTGTGGCACCCTTGGCATTACACAAGGTAATTTTTAATGGGAATGATTGGCTAGGACACTTGGTATCTTTGGATATAAATGAAATAAGATGTAGAAAAAAAAAATTTAAGGAAATTCTAAGTATGTGAATTATTTATGAAATATATACCATGACTTCAATGTTTATTCATAGTAAGTTTATCAGAGTATTAACCACAATGTCCATCTTTAAATTGATTGATGTTTCAAATCCTCAACTAGATTCATCCTCAGTACCACAGTTCTAGTAAGGAAAGGAAAGAAGTTTCATATTTATAAATGCAAGAAGAGATAAGGGGGGTGGGAAAAACAAGGTTGGCCAATGACACCAAAAACAAAAAAGCATAAAAAGACAAAAAAACCCCAAAAAAAATTATTAAAACAAAGAAGATAATAATAACTACAAAGTGTTAATAATCTAATATAAATATAATATTAATAATATTAAAAAGAATAAAAAACAAATAATATTATAATACTATGTTACTAAAATAGTAGATTATCAATATAATATAATAGTAAAAAAATTAATAATTAATACTAAATAATGATACTATAAAGCTAATACAAGCTAATACACTAGTACTAAGACATTAGTATAGCAAAGATATTATAATTATACTATAGAATTAATAATAGAAATAATACTAAAGTAATAATATTATTGATAGTTATTACAATAGTACTAATATATTATTAATAGAATATATATATAAAGGGAATACAAAAAAGGGAAATTAAGGTTAGAGTGGAAAAAAAAAAGAGGGAATTAGAAATGCCAAAGAGGGTGGAGGATAGGAGGCCAAAATGGGAGGGTGGAGAGAAGGGGAGAAAAGAAATAAAACAAGGAAATAAAAACAATAATTTTTGATTGTTGAGTGTCTCTGATTTATTGACTAATGGGATCAAACTCTTGCTAATTTAAAAACCGCCAATTATGTTGAGTATTTATAGACTATTGACGAACTCCAATGCTTTCCTTATGCACCAAATGTATTAATGGTCTTCTTTGATGAGGATCTAAGTGTCTTCAAGGAGAACGTGATGTTTTGTTTTGATCAAATGTTCTATAAGAATTAAGGTGCAAACCCTTCTATCTTTTTGTTTTTGGTTTCATGGGTTAACATTGTTTTTTCCTTTCCCCTCCTCACATCCTAGATCTATAAATATGAAACTTATTTCACTTCCTTACTTGAATTGTGGTCTTGAGAATTATTCCAATTGAGGATTTGAAACATTGATCAATTTAAAGATGAAAATTATGGTTAATAACTCAACAAACCTACAATTAGACAACCATTCTCATAGGAATCTAAATTCCACCACGATTTAAGTAACTAAACTTTAAATGAAATTTTTTTTAAGACCATATGTGGATTTTTTTTTTTTTTAATATTATTTCGAAAACTTAACTTAAACGAAAATTAAAGAAGTAAATTATTTTGAATAATTAAAGACTTATAACAAACATTATGTTAAACATCTTCTTAAGTTGAAAGAATTTTTTAGGAAAAAGAAGTGAAATCATGTTTGATAACATTTATTAGGAAGCATGTGCACATAAATTATTTAAGCTAATAAAGAATATAAAATTCATGAGAACTCTCCATATTATATAAATAATAGGAAAATAATCCTAATTAGAATTTGAATTAGAGGAGAGAGAGAAAAGTTAGAGTCAAGTGATGACAACTCGTAGTTAACCAAAATTAAACCTATCTGACTAGGACGAATTTAGGAAACTTGAAAAAAATAAAAAAGTCCACTAAGAGTAAAAATATGAATCAAGACATAGGTGAGTAAACATAATTATTAAAAAAAAAATTACATGAGCATATGTATTCGAACATGACACATGCGATGATAAATATTAAGAAAGTTAGGAATTAGAAAAAATTTAACATTGCAGGAAAGTAAAAGCAACATCAACTAAATCTATTATAAAAGGAGGTCTAGACTTGAGAAAAACACTTAACAATCACCCTAGTGTTGAATGGTTGTCGTAATGCCAGTGAGATTTTCTTATGTGATTAAGTTGAAAATTATTGAGAGCTTGACTTGTAGAAGTTAAAAGAGTGAAAACCTCATGGGAAGTCTGCTCTTTTTTACAATTGTTAGAGAGTTTGATTCCCTTCATATATAACCCCATTGTAGCTTGGGGATTTGAGACGAAAAAGAGTACCCATGGAGTAGGAAGAAGGTTCATCAATGGGTCATCAATGTTTGGCAAAGATTTGCAAGGTCTTGAGCTAGTTGATGCAAAAGTTTTGATAATTTGAGGCAAAGTTAATCGATTCCCATGTCTAGTTATTACTCTTTAATGAGTGGTAAAATTTATTTAAATTTTTTATTTTGTCCATTGTATATTTATGATATTAAAAGTTATTTTAGTGGTTATGTATTCTTGAAATTTATAGTATGGTCATGATTTTCTTCTATTATTATTATTTTTCTTTTCTTTTCGTTTTTCATGCAAACAAGTATTAAATAAAGTTTTATTGTCATTTTGGGAATATATATCATACACTAGACTTGTTGTAAGTAATGAATTTAATTATATTTCCTATGTTGATCACCACTTCTCTCAAGCATTCCTTTAATGTGTAGTGCTTCATAGATTTAATTAACAATTTTTCTTAACTTGTTAAATTCATAAGAACCAAATTTGTTTCTTTCAATAAGAATGAATGATATTACCTGCGATCAATAATTTCATGTATATACAAAATATTTTTTTTATCATTCATATTGGTAGTTCTTAGGTTCAACTTACTCCTTTCATTATTATGGCTATATTTATGTGGTCAAATATATATTCTCTCTGCTATATATAATGTATGAAGTTATAAGTTGTTCAGTGCCCAAAATTTTCTTTTTATTATATAGTAAATTCGTTGAATGGTCATTGTGAATTAGAATTGATATAGAAATTGGTTTAAAAAAATACACAATAAAATTGTATTCTCTTTTCTTGACATTTGTATTGAGAATTATACTACCTACAAGATATGCTTATCTTCCTTATAAAATATACAAGCATTTAGTCAACTAGTTTCATGTCTCTAGATTCTACTTCTTGTTATAAATTCAAGTTTATTTTTCCTTTGTTGAAACTATTATTGTAGCATATGTTCTTCAATTACTGTATACATTATTTGTTGCAATTAATATATAAAGTCTAACAATTTTAGGACTGATTTAGCAAGGAGGTGGTATCTATTTTTCTACCAATTATATACTTGTTTGAAGTGTTGTGTAATTATATATATATATATATATATATATATATATAAAATATTTGTTTGAAGTGTTATATATATATATATATATATATAAAATTGTAGAATTCCTTGTATTTAGTAAATCCTTCATGTAATTGCCCAAAAATTTTAAACCTCATTATTATAATCTTTCATATGAGTCCTCGAGAGGTGTTTTAAAATAATTGAGTACAAAAGCATGAATCGAGTTTTTGTATATCCTTGGAGAAATTCGAACAAATGATTAGGGAGATAAATACTACACTAGCTACCATAACATGAGTCGTTTCTTCTCAATCTCTAGTGTACTTTATATTAAAGCAACCCTTCTTATTTTAATATGAAAATTTACTAGTGATTAGGCTTGACAAATGACATGGGGACTTCATCATATACTTAAATTTAGCATTATCAATGGCATGATCATACTCCACCATAGCTTGAAATTGTGCTAATCAAATTACAGAGTTAATTTTGAAAATGGGGATAGATTTCGACAATTCTAGTCCTCCTTCAATTGATTTTATTACCAAAGAAATTATAGACAATACATATAATAAAAAATTAAGCCTTTTGAGAAGGTATGCATGATTATATATAGGCAGATAGAGGGTTAAGAGATTAATGATGGTCATAGTTCCATTCCATTATATATCACGATGTTTCCTTAGTATGGCCACATCTTCATTTTATCTCGGACTCAATTCCTATTGTTGTTGTTTTGTTTTAACCATGATTGTAAAATTTATATTAAAAATTTGCATAACACATGCAACAATACATCGACAATTACATCAAAGAGAAAAAAAGATCCTTAACGGCTGAGTATGTGGGTCTAATACAGACCATGAGAGCCAAAATTGTAAATGTTAATCTCTAACAATTCAAAATTCTCCATATTTCTATGAGTATACGTCCTCTAGTAACTTCCAAACAAAAAACAAAACTTAAACTTCATCAAGTACAAAGCTATTTCTTGGGGTCTATTGTTGTGGAATCCTTCTTGCCCTCTTGTCGATTCTCATCCTTTTTTGGCCTGAACTGAATTGGATAATTATATTGTTTTTCGTCCATCTTAATGCTTTAAGAGTGGAGAAAGTGGAGGAATAAGCCCACAGGACCATTTTTACCTGTCGGACCCAGTTTGGAAAATTAGGGTTTGAAACCTTGTGGGAGAATTTTGAGGTATCAAATGGGGTTTTTTGGGGTAAAAGTTTGCCACTTTATCATGAAACCTATTTTTCCTGTTCTGCACATAGAGACCTTTCCAATTACATAAGAATCGTCTCAATCATAGTCCATATGCAAAAGTTATGCCTATTTTCACCACCATAATTCGAGAGGATGCCACATAAGCCCCCATTACTCAAGAAAAATGGTCTATCCACATGATCATGATGATGAATACTCTAGAAGATTCCATATTGTAACCATGTTTAAGAGTTGAGGGAGTAAAAAATAATCGCTAGTAGTGTTGGCGCGGGGTTCAGATAAACTTGGTTTGGTGCATGGTATCGACCAACAAATCCACTCAACACCGACCCTTTCGACATCACTCATACAGTGTATGACATCTCACCTGATGTGCCATGTGGGACTATTGGAACTATTTTTTGTAGTCAGATGAGATTGTTGTGTATTTGTTACAATAGTTTCTTAAATCACTGCGCAGGGTCATAACATCTCACTAACAGAAGTAGACCAACCATACTAAGTTCCTACATTGCGCAAGAATTCACAATACTCTATTTTAGTTGTTTAATTTAATATTTTATTTCCATAATATTAACATGAGAAGAATGTTACAATCATGTCAATTTATCCTGTTACGCATGACATTAGATAATTCATATTAGCGCAATCAAACTAAAATGATAGTAGTAGTAAAAAAATACACACATACATAGAAAAATATGGGGGAAATCCATCGATTCTTCATAAATTCATGATAGAAAAAAGGGCAATGCACTACAATAGAGAGTCTTACAAACCTGACTCACCAGCCTTAACAATGATAACAGATAAAGCAATACATTATTTTACATTACAGAGTATCAACAACTCTAAGAAGACAATTCCCCTAAGACCATAATCAATATACAAACTTCATTCATGGATGAGCTAGATATAGCTCCACTAACATACAAAACTCCCAATAGAGTGCTATGAAATCAACTAAACAACAAAGGCATTGTCAAAACACAACATTAATGATGCCAACCTAAAAACTAGTTGTGCCAATTATGCTAGCCTAAAATCCCTCGATGCCAAATATATGGCCAAAAGGAGATTTTATCAACCCAATCAAGGGAAATAAATCCATTTTCAAAACTTGTTTAAAATTAAGTGGGAGGAGCCGCAAGGGTGATGCAAAACCACTGAGTTCAAGCTTTTTTATTCTATAGTCATCAGAGCCAAGAGTTTTATATATGCATACAAATGTATGGGCCCAATTAACATAGGACATAACCACCATAGCCTTGATCTCATAGCATGTGCACGAGGTAATACCCTTTTCTTCCCAAATATCCTTTCTAATAGTGTTCACGACCTTAATGCATAATCCTTTCAATTCCCAATATTCCGCGTAACCAATCACTATGCCTTGGTGCATCATTCTGATTCCTCAAAACTTTATTCGATCACATGTGACCAAGGCTTGTGATCTTGGTCCTCAACTCTTTTTATTGTGCTCAACCTCCAATTATCGGGACAAGTCAACAATTACTTGACGCACACCATCTGCACATGGTCCACCACTCTCTTTGCTTTATTGGGCATTTTTTTCCCACCTTTTACATAATCCTAGAGCCACGTTACTTCAACCTCGCCTTGGAATGTGCTCTTTATTTCTTCTGAGAAACTCCATTTTGGGAGGAGTCAATGGAACATGTAACCACTTTTCAATTTTTTTTGTCGAACGTGCAAGCTCCACATCACCCTAGCTTGTTCCACATCACCAAACCTCCACATCATCTCATCCTACATCACCCTGACGCTTTCCAATGGTGTGCAAGGACTTAAACTCTGGGAGATGGAACCTAGGGAACAATAAAATCCCTATCATGGTCTTTTAACAGTCTGTTAACACTCAGTAAGCCACATCACCTCAACACTTTGTTAAGGCCTACATGTCTCCTTCTCGAGCTTAACTTCGCCTAGCCTACATCATGCTCGTATTTAATAATAAAGCACAATTACACATTATTAAAACCAATAAACAAAGGTGCGTTTACATAAAATTCAAACACTCGAACAAAGTTTTCTTCCATTGATTAACATACACACATACATGAATTTACAAAGGCCTCTCCTAGCCTGATTTACATTAATTGAACCCTTCTTGGCCTTATGGCCTTACTTGGCCTCGCTCCTCTAACCTCTCGATGCCTCTCCACACTTCTACCTCCATAGTTTCCTCTTGGATACATTTCATACAAAAGGATTATGAAACTATATTAAGTTCAAATCCAATAATCACTCAACAAGCCCCTATCTCTAGATCTTCTATATCCACATTTCTCTCAAGAGATATAACTAACCCTAAGATCTCCATAACTCTTCTAAACACTCTTAAGATATATTCTTATAAGCATATCTAATTACATTATTCCTCTCTCATCATTTGTGTACAATAATACAAAAACATAGAAAAATACATTTAATTTAAATAATGAACTCAATTACGGAACAAAATCCTTTGGTGATTGAAAGGCGCCTAGGTATAGTCAAAATGTGTTTTGACTTGGAGGTAAGATGCTCATGCAACTAATGATTCTGTGACTAGATGATCCACCAACCAACTAACCAACTCTGATATGGAGAAGTCGGGTCTTCTTATCGTACCTTAGTGGTTCTTTTTTCATCTTTTCTTCAGTCCTCTTCCAGTGTAGCATATGTCCACATTGACTAACGACCCTGACATGTTCTAACAACCTTGTCCAATTGTCCCACACTTTCAAACTGGCATATGGCCCTAGCTTGGAGTATCTTCTATCAACCTTTCCTCAACTCCACCAACTTATCTCTTCTTACAAATATCTCCTAAGTCTTTCCTCATGGTGATCCCCCTCACCTTTGATAGATGCCTTCAAATCATAACCACCAAGATCTTCCCTACATGTGTCCTTCCTTATTTGGTATTGTGAAAAACTTTTCAAGGTGCCCTTCTACGCTACATCTTCTTGTCCCATGTCATCCTCTCTACCGTGTGTTGGGTTTCCTCCTTCTACACCATTCTCCTCTACATGTGATCTCTTGTACTACTACAAAAAATAAAACAAATTGGCCTCCAATAGGCCCCCAAAACAAAATTATGGCTCGTACAAAGCCGCTTAGTCCTTATCTTATCTCCATTGGTATGAGAATATTGTTTTTCGATGAGGTTAACCTTATCCTCCTTCCATAAAAACTTCCCGGGTTGGTTATTCGATCAAGTTTTCATTGGACTTCATCTCCATAGAAAATGTGGTTCCATGCTCCTCTTCCTGCGACTCCTTACGAGGGACAATGAGCACGATCTTCCATTGTTGTTTTTCTGGTGCATCTCCCCTTCAATTTCTTCATGTTTTTCCTCTTTCTCTTTCCTTGAAATTATTTACAATATATTAGCAGAGACGTTGACTTTATATGTAGCCAATTGATACCCAGAGGGTGTGTATGTGGCCATCCAACTGGGTACACTTTACTTAGTACACTACTCCTTTAGTCGGTCTCATTCTATGTCATTTCATGTCTAGTTGTGAAGGCAAGGGTTGTCTTTCAGGGCTTCACATGCCACCCCTTTATGCATGAGAATCAAGCATCATTTCATTGTTGCAGCCCCTATTACAAGGACTACCCCAACATTGGTTATTTGGGTATGTTCATAGTGCCCTCCCATAAATGGTGTTGGGTTAACTCGACTGGTGCAATTATGGTCTGCATTTGAAAACATCTCTTTGAGTGGATGGGGCTTTCTCTTTCTAAAGCCATATGGTGTGATTGTGATTTCATCAATACAATGAATGCTCTTTTTGCTCCTTTCCATATCTCTGCTCCATGAAATTTTTTTAATTTTCAACGATGATTAGAATTGTATCGACATGGAATGTGGGCTCCTTCTCACCATGTCCCCTTATTCATTATTAAATTATTATCCTCGCTCTTCCAGAATATCGTAGCTCCATCTCTCCCTTGCACCTTTCTCGCACTAGTCTTCCTCTCACAATCTCTAATATCTCTAATTATCTACACTCCTGCATATCCTTCAATTTCCTTCATTTTTTTGATGCCACCACCATTTGCTTGGTCATTTTTTTATAACCATATTATTGGTTACCCCCTCTCTCGCACCATCATGCCACTAAGAAATTCTATCACTGTCTTCAGATCCAAATCATTGGACCCATGTTCTAAACTCATGTGAGATACCTACATCTCCATCTTAAAGAGATAATAGGCACGCTCCCAGCTTTGGGATGACTTCAATTCACTCCATATCTATCCATCTTAATTTAATGTTAACCCCTCCAATCTTGTCACCCGGTCACCCCAAGGATTGAGAAGGTAACTCGAATGCTCTCATTTGTTGCAAAAAATACTATTTGGGATAAAATCTGCCATTTTTTTTTACTTCATAAACCATTACTAAGCTAGGGATGATCATAATTTTTCCTCCACACATGGCTCCCATCAAGCTACATGCCACCATTTGTTTCTTGATTGAATCTACAATTGGATTACTTTGTTGCACACTGCTAGTCTTGCGTCAAGGATTAAAATGAGTTTATCAGTCTAGTACTACTGTATGATTGCCTAGCCTCTATTTGTAGGTTCCCTTTGACTAGGATGCTCCTAACACTGCACGTTTCACACTTTGGTGTTGATATTGCACATAAATTCCCTGGTGTGCAGTATGTCTCCCACTTCGCACAATGTGTTTATTATATGACAAACTAGAATCTTATATTACTAAAAACATATGATAAAATTCTACAAACTTACTCTACTAAATAACTACAACTTAAATTCAGAAAGAAAATAACATACTTTATTTATGTGCAAGATATACTTCTCCCCTATCCTGTTAGGCATGGCGTGTAGGAGCCTAGCTATCACTATATAGCTTCAACGGACTCCAATTAAAAAATCCTTCTGTAGGGCACCATTGAGATTTTGTAGTTGCACCAGTTGTGCATTAGTAACTTTCCTGATCATGTATGGGCCCAACAAATGCATATCGAATTCTCCTAGGTGCTTCAATTTTTTTTTTTGTCATACATTAACACTAAGTCTCTAGGTTGAAACATCTTTTGTATAATTATCCCATCATGCCACACTTTTTGTCTTGTTGTTTGCACATCCTGAATGGAACCCAAATACTATGAAATCTACCTCTAACTATAGTTTCTCCTGCAATCTATGTTCCACTAAGCCAAGTCTTGCCATATTTATAGATACCATAATTGAAAAAGTGTGTACTAAAAATTCTAGGGGCATTACTACCTCCTACCCATATACTAATCGAAAGGGTGTTTGTTTGATCAGATTCTTGCATGTGCTAATATATGCCCATATAGATATTGGTATCCTTGAATCCCATTCAACACGTTGCACATTGCATACCTTAGTGAGCGTGGTCTCTAGTATCTTGTTAAAGGCCTCCAATGTACCATTAGCTTGGGGATGGTAAGGAATTCTCTTCTGATGGTAAATCCAAAAATCCCCTATCATTGTTGCAATGGTCTTGTTCAAAAAATGAGTGCCTTGGTCGTTCATCAAGATCCGTAGACAACCAAATACAATCACTACATTGTCAAACAAAAAACGTGCAGTTGTCTTTGTGTTGCGGTCTTTGGCTTGTGCAACTTATGCGAAATGTGCCAAATAATTAGTATAATTAATGATGTATCGTGCATTAATAATCCTTGTAGGTGGGCTAATTAGGACCACAAAGTTGATTTCCCATTTATAAAATGGATATAGAGTGAGTTTTGGAACTAATAGCATATCATCTCTCTTTAATGGCTTCCCCACCCATTTACATACATCACATGTCTTACAAAATTGTTTGGCATTGTTGTGAAAGGTAGGCCACCACACTCCTATGTGTAATATTTTCTATGTTGTGGCCCTTCTTGCATAGTGTCCTCCGATGACACTTGCATGTGCCTCGTTAACTATCATGGGATGATCATATTCTAGGCACATTTGCATAATATCCCATATGCGCCCAACCTATTATCCTCGTTAAGTATCATGGGATGCTCATATTCTCCTTAGGAAAGCTATCATTAACAGGAACATCCTCACCTGTGTGGTTGAGCCTAGATATGAAATCAACTACCTGATTTTCTTTTCCTGACCTGTCTAATACTGTGATGTCAAATTCCTGTAGCAGCAAAAGCCACCTAGTGATCCTGCCATTAGTGATTGGTTTTTTCATGAGATATCAGATGGCAGAATGATCAGTGTGTACAAAAATTTCGTAACTAGTGATGTAATGTCTAAACTTGTTAATAGCATAAATTATAGCAAGGAATTATTTCTCAGTTACCGTGTAATTCAGTTATGTAGGAGTTAAATTTTTACTAACAAAATAAATAGCATGGGTTACAAGATCTTCCTTTTGACCCAATACTGCTTCTATGGCTGAATCAGAGGCATCAATGGAAATGTGAAGGGGAAATTCCCAATATGAGCCTCTCAAGACAGGGGTTGAAGAAATATTTTCCTTGAGTGTATCAAATGTAGCTTGATACTCATCATTCCAATGAAATACAGATTCTCCAGTCAATAATTTAAATAATGGAGAGGATACTTTTGTAAAATTCTCAACAGACCTTCTGTATTAGCCTACATGTCCAAGGAAACTTCGAACTCCCTTTTGACTAGTTGGTGGGGGAAGATTTACAATAACTTCAATATTAACCGGATCAACTTTAATTCCTGCAGCAGAAACATCATGACCCAAAACAATACCCTTAGTCATAATCATAAAACATTTTTCATTACTCAATGAAATATTAGTTTCTCTACATCTCTACAAAAATTTCTTAAGCTCATGTAAAGCTTCTTCAAAAGTATCACCCATCATTGTAAATTCATCCATATAGCCCTCTACGCAATCATGCAAAAGGTTAGACAAAATACCAAGGACCGATCGTTGAAATGTGGCTGGTGCGTTGCATAGACCAAATGGTAATACCTTATATGCATAGGTACCCCAGGGACATGTAAATGTTGTCTTCTCCTGGTCCTATGGAGCCATCCTAATTTGATTGTACCCGCTGAACCCATATAGGAAGGAAAAATACTTCTTCCCTACTAGAGTGTCCAGTACTTTGTCTATAAAAGGCAAGGGGAAGTGATCTTTTAATGTAGCTTTGTTTAGTTCCCTGTAATCTACACACAGTCACCATTTTCCATTATTTATAGGGACAATAACAAGTAGAGATACCCACTTGCTATCTGAGATAGGATAGATGAAACCTACATTTAACAATTTTTGCAATTCATTTTTCACAATTTATCTTAAAGCGAGGTTCATCCTCCTTTGTGGATGTTTCACAAGCATGCCATTTTCTTCTATATAGATATGATGAATACATTTATCTTGGTGAATACCCCTCATGTCTGTATATTCCCAAGAAAATGTATCTAAAATTTTTTTCAATTCTTGAATTAATTGTTTTTCTTGTTCAGGAGTTAAGGCAGAATTGATGTTTAAAGTTTTTCGAGGGATAATTTCAATTACCTTACCCCCTCATTCAGTCATTGAATATGTAGGCAATGTAGATAAGAGTGTTGAATGTCATTCAACTGCTGTACTATGTTCATAAAAATCATCCAGATTAGTAATGATATATATATCATGACTAAACTACCCGTCTAAATGTTGTGAAAAATTAGTATTAGAAATACAACAATTTATCAGATTTTATTCTGAGTTTTCCTTAAGGGTCATGGCTTTGGATATTGTTAAAACTAGTTGCGTACATTCTAAATCATGCTCCTCTTCTTCAACCCAATGAGTATTTTCTGATCTTAAGAGGGGTTTAGCAGGGGGATACAAATTGATATGCTTTGTTTCATCCCCATGAGTGATGGTCATATTTCTCGACCTACAGCCTATGTAGGCATCTGTCGTGGCTAACCAAGGCCTCCCCAAGATCAAAGGATGCCCTCATAAGTTTTTTTTAGGTTGAAGAACATAAAAGTCTGTCGGATATTATCAATAATCCAAGGAGATGAAAATGTCTTCTAATACCCCCTCTGGCTTTACCTTAGACCTATATGCTAATTCTAACATGGTAGGAGTAGGAATTAAGTCAAATGATCCTATGTGAGATAAATTCTCAATGGTCATCACATTGATGGTTGCACCTAAATCAATTAGAGTGTTCTTTATTGGATACCCATTGATAAAGGTGGTAACCACAAGTGCTATAGGGTTTGCATATTTCTTAGTAACAAATCCATGGACATAAGGCTTGCAAGTTTCCCACCTACTTGAATTGTGGAGGGTTCTTTCTTCTGTCTTCCTGGTTTCTTGGTACATAGGTCCCTCACTATTTTGGCATAAATCAGGATATCCTTAATTTCTTATAGTAACGAGATCTTAATGCACACATTCCTCAGTTCAGAAAAAAGATCAAAATCAGGTTGTTTTATTTTCATCTCCAACCTCTCTGGAAAAGGAGGCTGGATAGTATGGGACGAGGAAGGTTCTTGTGATCTTGAAGTGATTTGTTCTGCTAGTTAAGGTGTGTTTTCTACTTCATGTATTTCCATAGTGTCTTCCTCTATAATCTCTTCAATTTTTCTGGGTTGAGTCACCACTTTTCCCTATCTGAGTTTAATTTCCTGCAACGACACAAGAAATTATTGCAGCAAAGCAACATAATTTCTTGCAGAGGTTGTGGTGGGATACAGTAAGTAGGAAAAGTGGGATAAGTGACCACTCCAATATTGTGAGCAGATTGGATGGTTTTATTAATGGGGTTAGATAATGGTTGAGTAGGAAGTTGTGTGGGACGAGGTTGATTTGGTTGGGTAGGCAACTGAAGCTGTTGTTGTTGAGGCTGAACCATTTGTTGAGGTATGGGCTATGGTGGATAAAAATTTTGAGATGGAAAATTCTGAACAACAGGGTAAGAAAAGTTCCTCTGCCAAGGTTGTTGTGGAGGCCAGGGCTGCCAGGGCATTGGAATATTCCAAATCTGACTTTGAGTATAAGGAATTTGAAAATGTGGTTGTGACATACCTATAAGATGTGGTTTCCATGGTCTTTGAGGTGCCATTGCATAGAGTGCATTGACAGCTCCCTGATCTGCTAGATATGATGATTTAATCTTAGGAAGAGAAGGGCATTGATTAGTAGAATGCTCATCTTCACAAATTCGACATACCTCTATACTATTTCTAGGGCATTCCCTTAGAGCATGTTTCTTCCTGCATTTGGAGCAGAACACGGCTAGAGCTTTCTCCAATTCCACATGTTTCTTATTATCCTGCAAAACATCCAACTATGAAGACAAAGTACTAAGTGGTTACTCCAGCTCCGAAAATTGATTTGACAAGCCTGGAATAAGTGTCTCTTGATCCTCCTCCAACTTTAGAATTTCCCCTTGAATATCTTCGACATAGCTCACACACATCATCATAACTCATCTTTGATATATCACCTACTCCCATTAAGTTCAAAATCTCCAGAAATTCTGGTCTGATTGCCCTGAGAAAAATTTTTCTCTTGGTTTCTTTGCTTAGTTGACTCATCTTGGATCTCTGTAGATTGTATTGAAATCTCTCCACAAAGTCTTCAAGACTCTCCCCTTCCTTATGATTCATGACAAAAATTTCTTCTATGAGGTCTCTATTTTTACAATAATCGTGATACTTCTTGAGGAACACCTTCTTCATTTCATCCCAAGTTGAAATGGAGTTTTAACCCAAACCCATAAACCACTTGAGAGTTTCATCCTTCAATGTAGTAGGAAACAATTTTAGCTTCTGAGCATTGGAAGAATAGTCATGTCTTCTGCATAACACATCGAATTTGAATAAGAAGGCATCAGGATCTTCACTAGAGACACCACGAAAATTAGGCAAGGCTGAAGGAGGAATGATTTTCATCTAAGTAGCTCCACCAGTCTACCTGATAGGGAATTCAAATGTGACCAGTTCCTGTTCCTTCTCATTTTAGTCCCCATCTCTGTTACCAATACCCTCTAGATGGGCCATATCGGACCAAGAGGGAGTAGGACCTTTGTAAACTACAGATTATTCAGAGTCAATTGTCTGAAACTATGGTTCTTGAATAGGATTAATGAGGAAATCCTTTTCAGGTTGACCACTAAATAGAGATGTTGACTTCCTTGCAAGAGGAGGTTCTAAATGGGCAACAATAAAAGATTTTCCAACAGAAGATTCTGCTATAGAAGTATTGATCTACTTAGGGTCAAGGAGCAAGCTCTTTTGAGGACTACAAACCTCCTGTTCAGATTCTTCTTCCTTTGCTACCTTGTTTCTTGTAGACTTCCTTGTTCTAGCAAGTTTATTAGTGAATGAAGTGGTGCTCACACCAACACCAAAAACATTGTAAAATATTGGACCCTATTCATCTATTATGCAAACAAATTAAAAAAAACTTCCACTTAACAAACAATCAGGACATAGCTTTGGCGAATTCTGATCTCTATAGGTGCATAGGCCTTACCCTACGTCTTACCACTTCGACTTCCCCGGTCCTGAAAAATCTCAAACAATAGAAATCATACTAAAACACTTTCAGTATCATCCCTTAAAACCTCCCCGACAACGTCGCCAAAATGTTGAGTTAAATTATAGACTTATAATTTGACAACATAAATTATCAACCAAGGGTAGGTAAGCTTATGAGATGTTGTGGAAAATATATGCAGGCTAATACATTAAGTGCTTCCTAATTAAATAAGTCACACACACACAATTCTAATGTCTCTTTTCTACATCAACACTTGGTAGCAAAGGCTATGGAGTGGATTCAACCATCGCTCTACAACTCTTGATATTGCTGATGTTGATTAGAAAAGATAAAGGACCAAGAAAATAGACATAATAAAATCAATTTAAAATTTAGAAACTAAAACCTGATTAAATGATTCCAAATAAATTTGCTAAATAAACTTCATCATCCAATCATTTTACATGTGCTGCTAAAATTAAAAAAAGAGAAACACTAGACGTGAAAATAATTTTATCACCGCATACAAATAATCAAAAGAACACAATACTGTAACTAATGGAGTTGTGAGCAAATGGGGCCCTCCCTTACTCATAACCCCTTCACTATTAAAGGGGTTTAATCAACAAAATGAACAGAACGTGTAACTTTATATTAATATGAAGAGTATTACAGTCATGTACAAGTCTGATATGTTCGACCAACCAACCCCTTTGCAAATGAAACATAATGAAATTTATACAAGTTCAGAGGCATATGCTTTTCCTGAATTAGGAAAAATACTATGTTGTAACTATTTAATATCAATGCTTGAACAAAATGACAAAAATAACTCTACTGAGTTTGATCCATGATTGAAAGCATGGATCAAACTGATTTCGTTACATTGGTGAAGATTTTCCCAATGCGGCCATCAAGAAGAGGATTGAAGATCTGGGTGGTTTCAATGATGAATTTGAGGCATCCAATAAGACAACGTCCATTTAGGTGGATCTCCTCATAAAACCCATATTCTCGTTCTTCATGAGACTAAGTGGAACATATCCAACCGCTAATTTTGCTAGAGGAAATCTGGGCAGTTACATGAAATCCACATCTACAAGAAATCGCGGAGTGTCTACAGGAAATCGACGACCACAGGCTATCTACAGGAAATCACGGAGCTTCTTCAAATAATGACTAATCTGCATAATATTTCGATCAGTAAACTTGATAATTCGAGTAGGAAATAATTAGATTCAAGGAATACTTAAGAACAAGATAAAATGATACTTTTTTAAAGAAAATTTGCATACCTTGAGCACATAGCACCCTTTTGGTCAAAACT
Source organism: Pinus albicaulis (assembly GCA_034641835.2). NCBI lineage: Eukaryota > Viridiplantae > Streptophyta > Pinopsida > Pinales > Pinaceae > Pinus > Pinus albicaulis. The sequence goes on from CM076580.1 coordinate 1,308,592,148, forward strand.
TAGGTAATATAATGAAATAAGAGTAATTAGGAGTCAAAGAGAGTTCAAAAAGGGGGAAGCAAGTTCTTAGAAGGCTATCAAAATTGAGAAAATTTGGGACTCAACATCTCCCCCACACCTAGCTTCTTTCATGTCCCTTATGCAAGCAAAAATGTTGCACCCTTAGAAGAAAAACCAACCCTTGCCCTATGCTACAACTACTGCAGCTAAGTGGTCTAATTGGGCCTTGCTGGATTCTTCCTGAACCTGACTCTGATATGCTTCATTATTTTGCTTCAGGTGATCAATTTGGGCCTATTTCTTCTCCATAATCCAAGTTGCCTTTTGATGCCACTCATCATGCTCATTTTGCATGCATATGCTATTTTCCCTCGGGGTCTCATTTTCCTTTCACAGAGCTCCCTCTGACATGACATGTTCAATGATGATTTATTCCAATTCCTTCCAAGACCGATTTTTCTGGGGAGTTCCCTCGCCCTCATGTTGTCCTTGGAAGGAATGGGAAAACTCGACTCCTCCTGCCCATGGTAGTATTCAACTGTCTTATTCTTGCTTTCCTGCAACAGTGGATCTTGGAAGGACACTGCTTCCCATTCTTCTTTGTCAATAAATTCAGTTGTCTCAACCTTTCGTTTCCCCTAGGACAAGCCTTGGGGCTTCTCATTATTTTTATCAGTTCTTCTTGGTGGTATCACCTCTTCTGAATTTTCCCTTGTTGCCAGCTTTGCAGCCTGGATCCTTGTAAATCATTTAGCAGGGGTGGAAGTGCCCTTCAATTTGGGATTTTTCCATGTGGTTTCCCCAGTCACTACCACCTCTTCATATTTTGTGACCTCCTCTATCAATGGACCATGGGTTTGTGGCTTCTTTTTCAGCTTTTCTACTGGCTCTTCTTCCTTGGTTTTTGAGGGACCAAGGTCCTACTCATCCTCCATGAAATAATTCTTTGACAAGAATTATTCCCATGTTTTATTTTTCTTACGCAGAACCTATGTCATGATAATTTTTATCAAACCATGGTGATAGAGGTTCTCCTCTATGTGGGTTGCCCTTTCCTTGGCAGTAGTGGACATTTTCATCAGGGACATTCTTAAATAGTAGGGTAAATTAAAAGGCATGTCTCGGAAGTGGACGAGAAGGCGAATATGAAACAAAAATTCTAGCCCAAAACGACCTTCACAGGTTATGTATTTCTGTAGGAAAAACAAAAGATGTCAATACTTAATTCAAAGGTATTCTTGTGGGATCCCTTTACTCCAATCGGGATTTTCATGTTCTTTCTGGAGGAAGGATGCACAAATTTCTTTGTTAAACTGTTGGTTCTTGAAAAAATGCTCCCCTTCTTGTGGGATATTGCAAGCTCGAGCCACTACCTCCTCTGTCAAACTAAACTGAAAATTCCCCACCTGAACTATGTCGCCATTTAGATTCAGAGTGAAGGACTTTGTTACCTCCGAATTATGCCCACTAAATTTCAGAAACAGAGGTAGCCACCCTGCCTTCTTCAGTCTTGCTTTACTTCGAGGGTCAACATCCAACATTGCGGGACCCTCCAGTTCAAATCTGATAGCAGAACACATTCTCGACATGGCTAGGAATGAGTGAGAACATAGTTGATTCAGCTCACAGAGATGCCTCTAAGACTTTGTAAAAAATCTCGACAATGATAGTTTAAATTTGGAAGTATTTGGGAATGTGGAAATTTTCGAAAAATGCAGGTCATGATCATGATTGTCATCACGATCCAACCTATGGGATGAATATCAGAAAGATAACTAAAGGATGTGTCAGAGTAATGATGGTCGAAAATAAAACTCGGTTTATGACGTAATGGCTTGTAGCCGCCTTCTTTCGCAAGGGTTACCATCACTTACATTCATGCAAATTTTTAAAATTAAAGTATCACTACCTTTTACCTTAAGCATCATGTCGCCAACTGTACCTTATCGATCTTACCTTCCAACGGTCGAGTACTTGCATGACGACTACCTTTGTCTTGAAATAATAACCCACCTAGAAATCACATCATATGAAAATTGTATAGTTCATGGTCTCAAATAATAATGAAAAATGATCAATACTTTATCATATTAATTTAAGATAATGTTTTGTCTGCAATTTGTTCTTCAGGAAATCAGTGGTGTTGTTGCAGGAAATGGAACCACAACTGCTGAACTTTCTGTAGGAAAAACATTTCGTCCCCATTTTGTATAGTTCATTGCACATGAATGAAGGTGCTGATGTAGAATGTGCAATGATCTCATTGGATTACTAGCCATTAAGGTTAGATTTTAACCAATGCGAGGCCCATCACCATTAATGATAGTGAGGACCAAGGTACATTTGATGCATCCTATCAGGTGTGAATTTATGAGTTGTTGTCGAAACCCCTATAGGATCCAACAGTTAAGGATCCATAATGAATCCCAATTGATACTGGCGAGATAGCCTGTCATTAAGGAATAAAAACTTCAAGGCATCATAAGGCTCTGATCTTGGACCTAGATAATTTGATGATGTCGACAGGGCAAGATTGTTGGAAGGAGGGCCTTAAGAAATCCCACATCAATCTAACATGAGAAATCTAAAATTTAACTGAAAAACAAAATTTATTGAGAGGATCCCAAAGGATCTACTGACCTGTAATTTTAACGAGCCCAGGGCAGTCCATGCTCACCAGATTTCAATTTTAGAGAGTCTGAAATATTGAAAAAGAAGACTCCAAGGGGGCTCCTTTTCTGTAGCTAGTCCATTGGGCTCGGAAAAAGGAATAAACTTGTACCCAATAGAAATTCCTCTCATGGTTTATTAAGAATGAGGAGGAAAAAAGTGAGCTCAATGTGTCATCAGGAAATCAAGAAGAGGTAGTGAAAGGAATGACTCCCTCTCCCACCATTTCCATCTCCTTTTTATTCGCAATTTCTTCCACAAATTCCTTCTTAGATTGGGGTTCTGATGTAGCTTGAGTCTATACCCATTCACCAAGAAGGTAACATTCCCATCATTAATAATTTTAACTAGAAAAGATCCATTATAAAAAAAATTCAACTTCAGAATGGCCCAACCAATGTGTGTTAAATTTCCCTTTAAAATTCTTAAATTTTGAATCATACAACAATTCCTAGTCTCCCTTTTTGAATTACTTCTTCTTAATGTATCTGTCATGCCATTTAGCCCGTTGTTGTTGGATCATATCAGTATTTTGAAAATAATCCTGCCTAATCTCACCAACTCATTGAGTTGTAGGATTATGTGCTGTTTTGCCTCGTTAAGGTCTATACCCAAATCTGCTGCCATCTTGAAGGTTTTGATCTCAAATTCAATGGGCAGTAAAACGTTTTTTCCATACACCAATTCATATGGAGAGAAGTCAGTGGTGTTCCTCCTTGTGATCCAGTAGGCCCACAATGCCTTGGGAAGTCTACCAGACCAATCCTTCTTCTGTAATTGCATTGTGCTTATTAGGATTGTTTCCAACACCGTATTTGTTGATTCCACCTACCCATTGGCCCGTGGATGGTAAGGGGTGGAATTCCGATGAGTAATATGATATTTATGTACAATTCCCTGCACAATATTTGACACAAACTGAGTACCTTGATCAGTAACTATTTCCCTTGGTACCCAAATCTTAAAAAAATATCAGAAAAAAATAAAATCTACCACGACTTTCTCCGTTTCTCTAGGTAGTGCTCTTGCTTCCACCCACTTCATAACATAATCAGTACAAACCAAAATTTACTTCTTACCTTTGGACATAGGAATAATGGGACCTACAAAATCAAGAGCCCACCTCTCAAATGGTTCTATGAGAACCTGTGGCTGCAAAGGCATTTCATCTGATTGAAAAGGTTGCCCTATTCTTTGGCATCTATCGCATTTCCGGACATACTCCTTTGCATCTTTGAAAATACTTGGCCAATAGTAACCTGAGTAGAGGATCTTATAGGTTGTTCGCTTATCTACAAAGTGTCCTCCACAGGGTTCATCGTGACAAGCTCTCAATATATCATATATCTCATCCTCTTTGACACACCTATGAATAATCAAATCAGGTCCAGTGAAAAAGAGGTCTCCCCTAATCCAAGAGTAATCAACAGTTTTCCTAATAATTCTCTTTTTCTGATTAGATGAAAATTAAGGTGGTAACTTTCCTGTAGCAAGGTAATTGGCCATGTTTTCAAACCAAGGTGTTTTGATAGAAATAGAAAAAAAATTATCATCATGAAAACTATCATTAACAGGAACATCCTTACCTCTGTGGTTGAGCCTAGATAGAAAATCAGCTACCTGATTTTCTTTTCCTGGCCTGTCCAATACTGTGATGTCAAATTCTTGCAACAATAAAAGCCACCTAGTGATCTTGCCATTAGTGACTGGTTTTTTCATGAGATATCAGATGGCAGAATGATCAGTGTGTACAAAAAATTCGTAACTAGTGATGTGATGTCTAAACTTGCTAATAGAATAAATTACAACAAGGAATTATTTCTCAGTTACTATGTAATTCAGTTATGCAGGAGTTGAATTTTTACTAACGAAATAAATAGCATGGGTTACGAGATCTTCCTTTTGGCCCAATACCACTACTATGGCTGATTCAGAGGCATCAGAGGAAATGTGAAAGTGAAATTTCCAATTTGGGCCTCTCAAGATAGGTGCTGAAGAAAGATTTTCCTTGAGTGTATCAAATGCAGCTTGACACTCATCATTCCAATGAAATTTAGATTCTTTAGTTAATAATTTAAATAATGGAGAGGGTAATTTTGTAAAATTCTCAACAAACCTTCTATAGTAGCCTGCACATCCAAGGAAACTTTGAACTCCCTTTTGACTGGTTGGTTGGGGTAGCTTTACAATAACTTCAATCTTAGCCGGATCAACATCAATTCTTGCAACAGAAACATGATGACCCAAAACAATACCCTCAGCCATAATCATAAAACATTTTTCATTACTCAGTGAAAGATTAGTTTCTCTACATCTCTACAAAATTTTCTTAATATTATGTAAAGCTTCTTCAAAAGTATCACCCATAATTGTAAATTCATCCATATAGACCTCTACGCAATCATGCAAAAGGTCAGAGAAAATACCAAGGACCGCTCGTTGAAATGTGGCTGGTGCATTGCATAGACCAAATGGTAATACCTTATATGCATAGGTACCCAGGGACATGTAAATGTTGTCTTCTAATGGTCCTCTAGATCCATCCTAATTTGATTGTACCTAATGAACCCATCTAGGAAGGAAAAATACTCCTTCCCTACAAGAGTGTCCAGTACTTGGTCTATAGAAGGCAAGGGAAAGTGATCTTTTAATGTAGCTTTATTCAGTTCCTTGTAATATACACACACTTTCCATTTACCATTCTTTTTAGGGACAATAACAAGTGGCGATACACACTAGCTATTCGAGATAGGATAGATGAACCCTACATTTAACAATTTATGCAATTCATTTTTCACAATTTCTCTTAAAGCGGGGTTCATCCTCCTTTGTGGCTGTTTCACAGGCCTGAATTTTTCTTCTATATAGATATGATGAATGCATGTATCCGGGTGAATACCCCTCATGTATGTATATTCCCAAGTGAATGTATCTGACAAGTTTCTCAATGCTTGAATTAATTGTTTCTCTTGTTTAGGAGTAAAGGCAGAATTGATGTTTAAAGTTTTTCCAGGGAAAATTTCAATTATCTTACCCCCCCATTCAGTCATTGAATATGTAGGGAATGCAGATAAGAGGGCTGAATGTAATTCAACTGTTGTACTATGTTCATAAAAATCCTGTAGATTAGTAATGATATCTATATAATGACTAGACTACCCTTCTAAATGTTGTGAAAAATCAGGATTGGAAATACAACAATTTAACATATTTTCTTCTGAGTTTTCCTTAAGGCTCATGGCTTTGGCTATTGTTAAAACTGGTTGGGTACATTATGAATCATGCTCCTCTTCTTTAACCCAATGAGTGTTTTTTGATCTTAAGAGGGGCTTAGTAGGGGGATACAAATTGATATGATTTTGTTTCAGCCCCATGAGTGATGGTCATATTTCCTGACCTACACCTTATGTAGCCATTTTCTGTGGCTAACCAAGGCCTCCCCAAGATAAAGGGATGCCCTCCCCAGTTAGTTTTAAGTTGAAGAACATAAAATTATGTAGGATATTCCAAGAAATCCAATGAGATGACAATGTCTTGTAATACCCCCTCTGGCTTTACCTTAGACCTATCTGGTAATTCTAACATGGTAGGAGTAGGAAGTAAGTCAAAGGATCCTATGTGAGATAAAGTCTCCATGGTCATCACATTGATGGCTGCACCTAAATAAATTAGAGTGTTCTTTATTGGATACCCATTGATAAAGGTGGTAACCACAGGGATTCTAGGGTCTGCATATTTCTCAGTAACAAATACAGTGGACGTATGGCTTGCAAGTTTCCAACCTACTTGAATTATGGAGGGTTCTTTATTTTGTCTTCTTGGTTTCTTAGTACATAGCCCCCTCGATATTTTGGCATAAATTAGGATATCCTTAATTTCTTGCAGTAACGAGATCTTAATACACACATTCCTCAGTTTAGACACAAGATCAAACTCGGGTTTTTTTTTATTTTCATCTCCAACCTCTTTAGAAAAGGAGGTTAGACAGTATAGGATGAGGAAGGTTCTTGTGATCTTGAAGTGATTTGTTCTGCTGGTTCAGGTGTGTTTTTTACTTCAAGTATTTCCAGAGTGTCTTCCTCTATAATCTCTTCATTTTTTCCGGGCTGAGTCACCACTTTTCCCGATCTGAGTTTAATTTCCTACAGCAACACAAGAAATTCCTGTAGCAAAGGAACAAAATTTTCCTTCAGAGGTTGTGGTGTGATACAGTAAGTAGGAAAAGTGGGATAAGTGACCACTCCAATATTGTGAGCAGATTGGATGGTTTTATTATTAGGGTTAGATACTGGTTGAGTAGGAAGTTGTGTGGGATGTGGTTGATTTGGTGGGAACACAACTGAAGTTGTTTATGTTGAGGCTAAACCATTTTTTGCGGAATGGGATGTGGTGGATAAAATTTCTGAGATGGAAAATTATGTACAACAGGGTAAGAAAAGTTCCCCTGCCAAGGTTGTTGTGGAGGCTGGGGCTACCAGGGAATTGGAATATTCCACATTAGATTCTGAGTATAAGGAATTTGAAAATTTGGTTATGACGTACCTGTAGGACGTGGTTTCCATGGCCTTTTAGGTGCCATTGCATAGATTGCATTGACAACTCCCTGATATGATAGATATGCTGCTTTAATCTCAGGAAGAGAAGGACATTGATCAATAGAATGCTCAATTTCACAAATTCGACATACCTCTATACTGTTTGCAGGGAATTCACATAGAGCATGTTTCTTCCTGCATTTGCAGAAGAACACGGCCGGGTCTTTCTACAATTCCTCCTATTTCTTCTTAGCCTACAAAACATCCAACTGTGAAGACAAAGTGCTAAGAATACGAATCTTAAAAATTTCAAATAAATTACCCATTTTAGCTCTGGTTACTCCAACTCCGGCAACTGATTTGACAAGCCTGGAAGAAGTGTCTCTTGATGCCCCTCCACCTTTAGAATTTCCCCTTGAATATCTTCGACACAACTCACACACATAATCATAACTTAGCTTTGATATATCACTTGCTCCCATTAAGTTCAAAATATCCAGAAATTCTGGTCTGATTGCCTTGAGAAATTTTTTTCTCTTGGTTTCTTTGCTCACTTGATTCATCTTGGATCTCTGCAGATTGTATTGAAATCTCTCCACCAAGTCCTCAAGACTCTCCCCTTCCTTCTGAGTCATGCCAAAAATTTCTTCTTTGAGGTCTCTAGGTTTACAATAATCTTGATACTTCTTGAGGAACACTTTCTTCATTTAATCCCAAGTTGAAATGGAGTTTGATCCCAAACCCATAAAACTACTGAGAGCTACATCCTTCAATGTAGCAGGAAACAATTTCAGCTTCTGAGCATTAGAAGAAAATTCGTAGCTTCTGCATAACACATCGAATTTGAATAAGAAGGCATTAGGATCTTCATTAGAGACACCACGAAAATTAGGCAAGGTTGAAGGAGGAATTTTTTTCATCTGAGTAGCTCCACCAGTCTCCCTGATAGGAAATTCAAATGTCATCAGTTCCTCTTCCTTCTCATTATAGTCCCCATTTGTGTTACCAGTACCCACTAGATGGGCCATATCAGAACAAGAGAGAGTAGGACCTTTATAAACTATAGATTCTTCAGAGTCAATGATCCAGAACTCTGGTTCTTGAATAGGATTAATGAGGAACTCCTCTTCAGGTTGACCACTAAGTAGAGATGTTGACTTCCTTGCAAGAGGAGGTTCTAAATGGGCAGCATTAAAATATTTTCCAGTAGAAGATTCTGTTATAGAAGTATTGATCTTCTTAGGGTCAAGGAGCAAGCTCTTTTTAGAACTACAGACCTCCTGTTCAGATTCTTCTTCCTTTGCTACCTTGTTTCTTGTAGACTTCCTTGTTCTAGCGAGTTTATTAGTGAATGAAGTGGTGCTCACACAAAAACCAAAAACATTGTAAAATATTGGACCCTATTCATCTATTATGCAAAAAAATTAAAAAAAGTTCCAATTAACAAACAATCAGGACATAGCTTTGGCGAATTCTGATCTCTACAGGTGCATAGGCCTTACCCTACGTCTTACCACTTCGACTTCCCTAGTTCTGAAAAATATCAAACAATAGAAATCATACTAAAACACTTTCAGTATCATCTCTTAGTACCTCCTGGACAACGTCGCCAAAATGTTGAGTTAAATTATAGACTTATAATTTGACAACATAAATTATCAACCAAGGGTAGGTAAGCTTATGAGATGTTGTGAAAAATATATGCAGGCTAATAGCTTAAGTGCTTCCTAATTAAATAAGTCACACACACAAAGTTCTAATGTCTCTTTTCTACATCAACACTTGGCATCAAAGGCTATGGAGTGGATTCAACCATCCCTCTACAGCTCTTGATATTGCTGATGTTGATAAGAAAAGATAAAGGACCAAGCCAACAACCATAAGAAAATCAATTTAACATTTAGAAACTAAAACCTGATTAAATGATTCCAAATACATTTTTTAAATAAACTTCATCATCCAACCATTTTACATGTGTTGCTAAAATTTAGAAAAGAGAAACACTAGTTGTGAAAATTATTTTATCACTGCATAAAAATAATCAAAAAACACAATATTGTAACTAATGGAGTTTTTAGCAAAGGGGGCCCTACCTTGCTCACAACCCCTTCACTATTAAAAGGTTTTAGTCAACAAAATGAACAGAACATATAACTTTATATTAATCTGAAGAGTATTACAGTCATGTACAAGTCTGATATGTTCGACCAACCAACCCCTTTGCAAATGAAACATAATGAAATTTATACAAGTTCAGAGGCATATGCTTTGCCTGAATTAGGAAAACTACAATGGTGTAACTATTTACTATCAATACTTGAACATAATGACAAAAATATCTGTACTGAGTTTGATCCATGACTGAAAGAATGGATCAAAATGATTACGTTACAATGTTGGAGCTTTTCCCAATGCGGCCATCGAGAAGAGGATTGAAGATTTGGGTGGTTTCAATGATCAATTCGAGGCATCCAATAGGACAACATCCATGTAGGTGGATTTCCTCATAAAACCCATGTTCTCGTTCTTATTGAGACTAAGTGGAACATATCCAACCGCTGATTCTGCTGCAGGAAATCTGGGTGGTTACAGGAAATCATGGAGCTGCTTCAAATCATGACTAATATGCATAAGACTTCAATCATTCAACTTGATAATTCGATTACGAAACAATTAGCTTCAGTGAATACTTAAGAACAAGATAAAATTATACATTTTTAAAGATAATTTGCATACCTTGAGCACATAATACCCTTTTGGTCAAAACTTAGGTAATATAACGAAATAGGAGTAATTAGGAGTCAAAGAGAGTTCAAAAAGGGGGAAGAAATGTCTTAGAAAGGTATCAAAATTGAGCAAAATTGGGACTCATGTGCTCTAGTATCTCATAAGTAAATAGAGTCAGAAAGGGATCATATGTGCAAGCATCATTCAACTTATGGAAATTATTAGTTCTCTCATCTTCTTATTTTGGACCACCATGGGGTTGATTCACTCTAATTATTCCACATGATCTGTTATCAACCTATTTTTCTACCCTTGTATTACTGCCCTTAGCCCTCATGATCAGTTGGATTTTTCCTTACATGGGGTGAATTTTTAGCCCAGTTTACCCCTTCGCCACAAGCAGGCAGGCTTGTGCTTGCAGCCAAAGGCCCATAGCTACTACCAGGCCTTCTTGTGCCCGCAGATAAGGCCCAATTTCACCCTTTATGTGCCTTCGGCCAAGGGAATCTTCCTAAATGACTCAGTCCCTATGAGATCAATTTGATTCCTCACCTATTTGAGCTAGCCGAGACTCATCAATTATAAGCTTCTATAACTTCTCGTCATCTTGAGTGTCTATATTCATCCTCCTGGGACCTATCATCTACCTATTTAGATTGGATTTTTTGAGAGGGTCAAGCTAGTCTTGGAGATCCAATCTTTTGATGAGTTGAGATATTGATCTTATGCTAACATTTTGTTGCCAGAGAGCTTGTGAGGTTTTAGCCTTATGTGAGTGCTCTTCATGCTCATTCCTTGGATATAGTGGGAAAACTCTATCTTATCGTGGAGAGGAGACACTGGAAGCGAAGATATAAAAGCACTTTATCTTTTTTATGAGATCAATGAAGATCTATGTTCTCTCCCTTACATAATTATGTTTCAGTAGATTTTGTGATTGGTTTATATTGTTGTTTACCTAACGATATTCTGAGGAAGATCTCTTGCCGTTCATGAGCCGTTGTGATTGTGTGCATGTGTTGAGATTGTGAGCAGATAAAGTAGATCATTGGAGTGGAGGGTAAGGATTCTCCTACAAACTCAAGATCCATCCCCAAACTGTGAGGAGGGAAGGTACCATTTTATCTTCCTCATAGTGTAAACTCAATTGCATGCTGCTTTATGATCATATGGGATTGGGATCTATCATGTCTTCTATTCTTTTCCTTGTTTTTTGATCTAATTGGACACTAGATCATGGAGCAACAACTCCTTGTGATTTCCATTGCAACAAAACGGGCGCCTTCAATGAGAGCACACTTGCTTTTGTGTCTGTTTTGCCTAAGATCCTGATAAGATCCTCTCATTTGTGATTTTTTGAGTTTCCTTGGATTTTTCCAACTGTTTTTGGATATTTTTCAGGGTTATTATCTCCATGCTTTGATTGCCTATTGGGAAATGTGTGAGAAAATAAGGAATTTTCAGTTTTTAACCCTAACCGCGACCTTGTAAGCCTATGCATGCGTCCAGGGATCCTTTAGCCACTGGCTGGCAATTCTGTGCCTACGACCAACCCGTTTTAAGCAGTTCTATGCTTGTGACTAAGGAATTTTTCCCTTAGAAAGCTCTTGTATTCATTATGAAACTTTTGTGTGTGCATTCATAGAGTCTCGGCTTCCTGTGTACCTCCTGAATTTGGTCCAGATCTGTCTTGTTTATCAGTTTTTCTTTGGATTGGCTAAGCGCCTCTTTAGAGGACTCTTTCTCTTTCATTAAACATCAAGCTTGTCATTGCTTGATGATCTATTGAATTTTTTTTTACATCTATCATTTGTTGTAGCTGATTAGCTACCATATGTCTCTGATTTGATCTTTCTCGGTTAGTTTAGTCAAGGTATTCCCTTACTTAACCTTTCTTTATTTGCTTCTTGATTTTTTATTAGGTGCCTTGGATTGAGTTTTGATTTTTGTCTCTTGAATTCATTATTAGTTTTGGTTATCTGTATTCAAAAAGTGTTTGGACTTGATTTACATTTTACATTCAGATTTTGGGATCGTTTCTCATGATCATTCCTTATTGATTGAGTGATCTCTTCAATTTTTGGCTGTTAGTGTCACAAATGGTGGTTTTGTGACCAGTTGTGCAAATATCATCTAATTAGGTTCTTTCGAAAGTGTTTATCATGTTGTATCACTTCCATTAAGACCTTGTTTAGGCCTCTTTTCCTATAAGGTTCGGTTTAGTCATTTGTAGAACATTGGCCCTAGTTGAGCCATTGTGCTGCAACCCTAGATTGATTGACATTGCCTTCTTTTGCTTTCACTTTGGCTTTCATTTTGATTTATTTGAGTGTCTTTGATTGGGATTTGTTTCCCTAGATTTTTTACTTTTTGATTGCTTTACATTCTTGCTTGGGAGACTTGTTTTGGTCTCTTTCTCGGTTTGATTTTTGGTGTGTTTTTTGGGTCATTAATTCAAAAAATTCTTGGGATATTTTTCATTCAATAAGATTTAGTGAAAATTGAATCTTAGTAGGAATTGGTGTGTTAGATAATATCTTTCCCTCTCGTAGCTAGAGTTCATCGAATTGAAATCGAAAAAAAAATTGCATATAGCTGCATTAGGGTGACTAACTAAAAGTCTTACACACCATCTTATTTTCACACTACTTCCCACTTGAGTAAACAACAACCATTAAAATCAACATGATAATGATTCATCTTTTATCTTTATTGGTAGTACACCAACACTAGCTTAGGCTACGATCTTGGAGATAGGAGTGTGAGTTAACCACTCCAAGACCACAAAATCAACATAGCATCTTGTGGTAGGGAGTAAAATCCATTTGTAGTAGTTCAGTATGGGAAGCCCTCCTCAAAAAAGGATTAAGCACGAGGTCACACTTGGGCTAGGCGGGGTGACATGACCCATTTCACTTAGTTTTGGGTGGAGCGATATAACGGAATTGGCATGCATAAAAATGATGTTTTATTACTTGGGGACCACTTGGGAGGTAAATCTCAAGGCACTTTCGGTCTTGGCTCCTTTTGGGGTTAATTTTCCTGCCCTTGCATGTTGATTTTTCCTACGACTGCCCCCTGGGTCATGTTATTATACGTGGTGACCATAGTGGCATTTTTTTATAGGGCTCATACATAGGTGCAGGTTCGGGGTCACCTTCTCTGTACCTGGGAAAAATATTAGTCATAATCTCTCAGTCCTCTTGGGGGGTGTTCCGCATCTTGTGGGGGCACTTGTGCCGAGTTCACAACTAAAAGGGATGGGAAGAAAGTTGCTAATATAACTGTTCCACCACCAACTTCTTTGTATTATGTTTACGTGTGCTATCTTCTAGGACGTTTCTATTGTGTGTTGTTTGGTCCGAGTCTGTAGTTTTGGCCATAGGGTGTTTTCACTAACATAATTTTGTTTTAATTATTATCACCCTGGTTGAATTTGTTCTTTGACGTTCACATCATCTTCAAGTTTTACTTCCTGAACGAAGTGGACTCATTCTCCTGCACAGAGAGTGCCTGTTGGCACTCGAGACTTAGACTATCATATAGTGTTGGAATCTGTGTATGGTCCGAATGAGAGTGATATACTTTCTATTTAAACTTTTGCAGATGAATCTAACACTCCCGCCAATCCACCTTTGACCAATCCATTAGGACCTACTTTATTGCGACTGAACCCAGACGGTTCTACACCGGCCTACACTTACGTGCCTTTATATACCATTTACCCTATGGCAGATTCTGAGACTTCATTACCATTTGCATCAGTAGTCTTGGTTGCCATGTCAGCATTGCCACCTCTCTGTGTGCCCATTCCCACTCCTCTGTCCATGCCTCTTACTTCTTCTTTGGGAATTTCACCAGTCTCATCTATGACTCCCACTAGTTTCCAAAATGTTTCTGTTCCCACACTGTCCTCTACATCGACTATCGTACCCCAACCTAGTCTTTCGATAGGTCCAATAATTTATTCACTTACCCTTTCCCAACCAACCATTTTTGTTCCTCAGTTAGGCATGGTTACTTTCGGGAATACGTGGGGGGGATAACCAGTTTCCCTAGTGAGCTTGGGGGAATGTGGTTTCTAGTATGACACAATCTTGGTATAGTTCTCTCTTTGGAGGGACACCCCCTACCAGTACTTTTATTGGAGGGGCTAGTTTACCTAGGGGAAACCATGCTGCCAGTACCGTGTCCCACCGAGGTCATTCTCCTTATGTCGGTCCTACTACGCAGAGTGGTCCTTCTTTTCATCCTGGGTACATTCCCATTAGCAGTCATGATTTTGGGGCTCCATTGCTCTCTAGAGGATTTTAACTTGGGGAAAACATCCATCTACCAGTTATGCTGGCCCACAATAACCTTTTGTCATGGCGAACCCTTTTCACCACCAGTAAGTGCATCCATCTAATCCATATATGGGGGGAACACAAGGTTGGTCAGGGGCTTCTCCTACCTATAACCCATTTAGTCAAATTCACAATCCTTTTTTATCCTCTCTCGATTTATCGGATTTAGATAAATTGACCAATGACCCCATTCATCATGATCCCTGGTGGCCACCTATGCCCGCCAAGTTACCATATGATATTCCCAAGTTTGAAGGGAATCCCGGGGACAATCCATCCACCCAGATAACCACCTACCATTTATGGTTATCATCTAATTATTTGGTGGATGATTCTGTTGAAATTTTTTTGTTCCAATGAAATTTAACTGGGGATGCTTCCAAATGGTATATCGAGTTAGACACTATATCCTACGGTGATTTTTCCTCTTTAGCTCAAACTTTCCTAACACATTTCCAGTTGCCTATTTGGTATGATATTGACTCTGACCTTTTGTCTAATTGCACACAAGATGATACCACACCGATTTCTAATCACATTCATGAGTGGAATCGTCGCAAAAGGGTAGTCAGAACCAAGTTACCCTATGGGATTCTATGTAAATGGTTCATTTTATCTCTCCGGCCTCAAATTTCCAAATACGTGTCTGTTTCAAACCATTACTAAGGGGAAAGCTATTTTATTGGCCTAACATTTGGATATCATATATTCACAGTAGGGTACGATGTATGAAGTGTTTCCCAAGACCCCTAGGCCTTCCATTGACCTGGATAAACCTGTTCCTAGCCCACATGCTGATGGTGTGATTGGGTCTATTTCCGATTCCATAAGCCAACTTGCTTCCCACCTTGGGAAAATGATTGTTACATCTCAAGCCCCAGAAAGTGCATCTGGCTTTGCTAAAGCACCCCCTCCTGAGTATTCTGTCGATGTTATTATGGTGAAGTCCACTCAACCGAAGAAAAAATCTCAATCTGGTGGTAAGAAAAACAAGAATAACAAGAAAAAATACAACAAAACCAAACTACCGATGAGTCTAAACCAAATCCTTAGAGTCGGGGAGGGGGCACCAGTGAGCATCGCTGCAAATTCAAGTTCCCTCGTAAATTTTTTCAGGGTGATCACCTCACTCATGAGTGTACTCGAATGGATGAAGTTCATAGGATTATCTCAACACCATATTCTCAACAACCTGTTATCTTAACTCATCCATTCTCTCCACAACCCCAACAAAAAATGGTTGCTAAAACTTCTTGACCACTGTAAAGGGGCAACGAGGGGTCCTCTTCCCATCCCCCTCACAGTTCATCCATTTTTATGGAAAGGAATATGTCAACGTGACTACACGAGCTAAGTATTATGATGTAACTTAGTCAATTTCTCCTTATAAGGACTCACTAGCTCCACCTAGTTTCATTGGAACCCTCAGTTTGGATAATCCTATGGAATTTTTCTATCTCCCCCTTAAGGGTGTTCTATGTAAGACAACACACAACCTTTATGTCAGGGCTGATCAACATTATAGTACTGTTGAAGATATTTCCCAGGCACCTTGTGCCATGTGTGCCTTGGATTTATTGCAAATATGTCCTCAACAGTGAAAATCCTTGTTGTCTTCCATTGGTGGAGTTGACTTATCTGACTCCGGTATCTTCGCTTCCATTGCCGAAAAATATGCTCCTCATCTTTCCCATTAGATTGCTTTCCAGATTATCATGTGAGTCTTCCAGAAGAATATCCATCAAACTTTGGTAGATGAGGGCTCTTCCACATGTGTCATGTCCATATCGTGTTGGAGAGATATTGGCTCTCTGACTCTTGCAACATCTAATACCACTCTCCAAGAATTTGGCAGTCAAAATTTCATTCCTAAGGGGGTCCTCCCACATTTTTCCATTGAGTTAAGCGAAAAAATGATACATGTCAATGTTGAAGTAGTCGACGCCCCTTTAGACTATAACCTTCTCCTTGGCCGTAGTTGGTTTTATGCCATGGCCGTAGTGGTCTCATCGGTATTTCATTTACTTTTCTTTCCTCGTGAAGGAAATATTTTCACTATTGAACAACTTGAATATTGCATGCCATAGGCGCATATTTCCACCACCGGAAACAATGTTCCACTTGTGGGGGACCATCTTGGTCAGTTTCAGAGTGTTGGCACATGACTGTTTAAAATTTCCACTCTTATGGGGGTTTTTCCTCAACTCAATTCATCCAACACTATTTTCTTCCCACCATTTATCAATGACATATGATCTCTTCACGCAGCTGTGGACCCCATATTTTTGTTGATCCTTAGGTGGTGCCCGCCGAATCTAAGATTGATCACTATGGTGTCTCCATGCCTCTAAGTCTAGAAAATCTTACTTGTCAGGATATCTAGTTGGCCTCTTCATATGATGAGTCTCGTGATGTCATCTTCGTACCATCTGATGATTTCTTCTCCTCTTCTTGGGTTGTTGACCATCCTTCCTCTTGTGACTTGGTCGAATTCTCATGACCGTTCGATGAAGCTATTTGAGAAGTCATGTCTATCTCTGACCATCCATGGGGACCTCTTCATCATGGTTCTTTGTTTCTCCCCAACGTTGAGGATTTGGATGAGTCAGATCAAATAATAGCTTCCTTTGGCAATGCCGGACCTTCCCTGAACTTCCAATGGATTTTTTCCATTTCTTCGTAAGGGAACCTGGCCAAAAATATTGCTACAATTTCAATCAATATTTCCATGAAACCAAGTGTCGTGGAAAATATCTTGATTGGGGTTGATTGTACTCCCTCTGATATTTCCACTTATACATCCCTTTTTTAAGAATTTCACGATGTTTTTTCATGGTCTTACGAAGAAATGCCTGGAATTGATCCACGAATCATCCAACATGAAATAGAGACATATCTTGTGGCCAAACCCATTACAAAAAAGCTTCAACTGGTTAACCTGCGTAAACCAACAACTATTAATGGTGAGGTTCAAAAACTTCTTGATGTTGGTTTTACATATCTCGTACCTTTGATGGAATGGGTTTCTAACCCTGTTCCAGTTGATAAAAAACAAGGGACTATTCGAGTCTGTGTTGATTATCATTATCAGAATCTTGCTTGTCCAAAGGATAATTATCCCACACCCTTTATCCAGATACTTGATGCCTGTGCCGATAATGTTATCTTTTCCTTTATGGATGGATTCTCCAGCTATAACCATATCGAAATTAAACCAGAAAACCAACACAAGGCTTCTTTCATCTGTCCGTGGGGAACATTTTCCTGTCGTAAACTACCTTTTGGTCTTAAAAATGTTGGGGCTACTTTCCAGTGGGCCATGTCTTATGTATTTCATCATATAAAACACATCGTTGAAGTATATCTTGACGATCTTACTGCTCGTTCTTTGCTTCGTGTGACCATCCTTCCCACCTTTAAGAAGTATTTCTCTGATGTCATTTTTACAAAATCTGGATTAATCCACATAAATGTGTCTTTTGTGTATGATATGCACTGTTGAGATTCAAAAAGATGATGAAGCTTAGTGAAAATCAGTCACCTTCACTAAGTGGGCCCGCAGGCTATTTTTAGGTGTAAGTCTATTTTTAGACATGGTGATCATATTTCAGAAGTTGCAGGATGCTATTTGTGGATGGTTGGTCAAGTTGGAAAAATAGATGAAATTCTATTTTTTAGAATATTGGGCGAAGTCTATTTATAGATCGTCGATCTAAAAATAGAAGTGTCGATTATTATTAGCTCTTAATAATAATCCGACAATAAACATCAACTTATTCTCTTGGAGCACTTAGTTTCAGTGCACAGATTTGGAAAATCAATGGGCTGAAGGAGCAAGTAAGAAGCTGAAGTGGAAAATTTATGACGAGTTGGAAGAGTAGTTACAAGAGTTGTTATTTTAGTTAACTCGGTTAATGAGTTAAAGTCAATTGAGCTAGTTGTATCTAGTTGTAGCGAAAGATACACTAGTGAGAGTTAAGTGAATTAATTAGTTTGATGAACAAAATGATAAATGCTGCTAATTGAAGAAGAAACAACGACTAAATACAATGCATGTGAGTTCCGGTGGAGACCCAGTGGAGGATAGGTGAAAGGGTGAGATGGAGTGTCCGTTGCTTGTTGGGCGGTGATGGATGCATCACACACACATTGGAGTTG
This sequence comes from Pinus albicaulis, assembly GCA_034641835.2. Classification (NCBI taxonomy): domain Eukaryota; kingdom Viridiplantae; phylum Streptophyta; class Pinopsida; order Pinales; family Pinaceae; genus Pinus; species Pinus albicaulis. The sequence continues at coordinate 1,308,610,584 of CM076580.1, forward strand.
TCAATGAGGATTGTGCAGTCAAGACAAGGTCAATTCAAATTCATTCAAAGGTCTTCTTCAGCAGGGATTGCACAGTGGAGGTAGGCTATCAGGTGGCAAGAAATCAATGCATGGATTTGCAGATTTCTTCATGTTAGTGTGTGACGATTTATTGTACTGAGAGCTTGATGTATTAAGCTTTGTATGAGATTGTTACATGATCTCCATGATACATCATATATGATAGTTGGGTTTTTTAGCTTCAGACTTTCTCGTTAAACAACTGTGTTATGTGCGATTGTTTTTATTACTTCATGTGTTTGCAATTGAGTTTATAATTTCCACAAAAGATTAATAGTGGAAGGATTCTGTATTTAGCAAGAAGATAAATATTGTTAGATTAGGAGACTCTGGATATATAATGCATATGTTATATAATTTCTACATGGTATCGGAGCAGTGTTAATTCTTGAATATTGCAATTGTGAAGAATTGCTGAGTTTGTGCTGGTGGACAATTCGAATTTGTTGCAGAAACTTCTTGGTGTGACAATTGAGTATTCATTGAAATGTATTTCAATGGGTTGCGATTGGAGTATGCCCTTGAGGGTACCTCGAATTACATAGCCTGGAAGGATAGGATGGAGGCAGTGTTGGAAGATAATGGATTGAAGGAGTTCATCGATAGCAATGTTCCTAAGCCGGGTTCTAGCGATGCTGCATTACTTGACGCATGGCAAAAGAAGGTAGCAAAGACAAGAAGAATTATGTTGGAAGGTGAAGGATATATTGTGTGTGCCTGCTGGAAAACCCACTCCATTTGTAATGTGGAAGGCTTTGACGAGATCGGATCCAAATCGACGACCGAGAGGAAGTTGGCATTGAAAGATAAGCTCAGAAAAATAAAAATGGAGAAGGGTGATAATATTCAAAAAAATCTCATGAAGTTTTTCCACTGTAGGGATGAACTGGGAAGTGTGGGGATTACTGTTGATGATGATGTAGAAATTATATAAATTATGTGTTATATATCCAAGATTCTCCTGATCTCACACTATTTTAGCTTCATGAAAAATACAGAATCTATACAACCATTGATCATCACATGCGGAAATTAAATCAATTTCAATGCACACTTGAAACAATAAAAATTAACACACATTAACATAGTTGTTTAACGGGAAATCCTGAAGATGAAAACCCCAACTATCTGTATATAATATATGTCATAGAGATCATGTAAAAATTCTCATACAAAGCTGATCATATCAAGCTCTCAGTATAATACAATCACTACACATTAATCAAGCCCGATCTTGCAAATCCATGCACCGATCTTTGCCACCTGCTAGCCTCCCTCTACTGCGCAATCCCTGCTGACGAATGACTCTGAATGAGTTTTAATTACCCCAGCCTTGCTCATGCAATCCTCATTGGCATCTCCACTGAGTGTTGGATGCAATCAATGCATCACTATAGTCACAACTGATAGTTTATCTTGCCCTTTCACCTATCTCTCCACTAGTCTCCACTGGAACTGACATGCACTGTAGTTAACTGTTGTATTTGTTCAGTTGATTAATGAGTTATTATTTGTGAATTAATTAACTAATTAATTCACTCCACTCTCACTAGTGTATCATTCAGTTAGACTAGATACAACTAGCTCAACTGAGTCTAACTGAGTTAAATTGAATACAACTCCACCAACTACTTCTCTAACTCCACCAAACTCTGCCACTTGAGTTCTAACTAAGTCCTCCATGCAATAGCTCCAGTAAAACCTCAGGAATAGCGTAATTCCTTCTGTTAGCTGTTGTGCCACATTTGTGCACTTAACTGAAGTGCTCCAAGAGAATAAGATAATGTTTAGAGTCCAAATATTATTAAGAGCTAATAATATTCGACATATCTATTTTTAGACTCGCAGTCTAAAAATAGACTCCGCCCAATATGTCTAGAAATATAAGTCCATCTATTTTTAAAACTTGACCAACCATCCACAAATAGCATCCTGCAACTCATAGAATATGATCGACATGCCTAAAAATAGACATAGTCTAAAAATAGACTTTGTGCCAAAATTAGCCTACGGGCCCACTTAGTGAAGGAAAATCTTTTCACTAAGCTCATTATCTTGTTGAATCTCAACACTCCCACTCAACAAGATAGGGATTATCTGCTACCCCGATCCTGTCTCTATGGTATTCAAATTTTCTCCTGGTGAGCGCCTTCGTCAGAATATCTGCATCCTGATACTCCATAGGAATGTAAGAAAGCAAGATGATCTTCCGCTGCACAAAATCTCTGATATGATGGTACCGGATGTCAATATGTTTAGATCCATCATGAAATATTAGATTAAATGAGAGTTTAATGCAACTCTGATTATCACAATATATCATAGTAGGATCTAAGTGAGAACCGAACAAACTGACCAGGATCTTCCTCATTCATATAGCCTCGCATGTAGCCAAAATTTCTGCCATGTACTCAGCCTCCGCTGAAATGAGTGCCACGGATCTTTGTTTCCTGCTGTACCAAGAAACTGTTGTATATATGATACTGAAAATCCCTCCTAATTTTCTCTTTCTGTTTGTTGGGCTTCCTGCCCAATCTGCATCCGTGAAGCCATGCAGCTTCACCTCATCTGACTGGTTGTACCACAATCCATACCCAGATTTTCCCCTAATATACCTCAGGATATGCTTGCCTGCCTTCCAAAAGAGCTTGGTAGGCTTAACCATCGCTTGTGAAAGCTGGTTCACAGCATAGCATATGTCCGGTCGTGTATTGACTAAATACATCAGCGAACCAACCAAATGTCGATAAACAGTGGTATCCACTACCTCTGCCGATGTAGCATCCTCTTTCCTCCAACCACCAGGAAGAGGAGTGTCGATAGACTTGCAGCCTTGCATGTGAAACTTCTCTAGTATCTCTCAGGCATACTTGCCCTGAGACACAAATAGTTCACCTTTCCGTTGCCAAATTTCCAATCCTAGGAAATAATGAAGGAGGCCCAAGTCCTTCATCTCGAACTCCTTTGCAAGATATGTCTTGCATGAGTGTATCAACAGTTCATCACCTGTTAGTATTAAATCATCTACATAAAGCACAATGATCAAAAGCTTACCCTCCACCACAATCTGGTATAGGTTTGGATCTACCTCACTCTTGGCGAAACCAAGTTGGGTGAAATAACTGTCTATCCGTGTGTACCAAGCACGAGGTGCTTGTTTCAGCCCATACAACGCTCTTTTGAGCTTGCACACATGCGACTCGCTACTGAATATTTTGAATCCTTCAGGCTGCTCAATGTACACCTCCTCCTCAATGATTCCATTAAGGAATGCAGTCTTCACATCCATCTGATGAATGTGCCAACCCATCTGCACTGAGAGAGCAAGGATGGTCCGTATGGAAGAATACCTTGCGGCAGGTGCAAAGGTTTCTTCATAGTCGATCCCCTCGATCTGTGAGAAGCCCTGGGCAAAAAATCTTGCCTTATACTTCTCGATGCTCCCATCAACAGCTTGCTTCACTTTGTAGATCCATCTCGAACCTACCACTGATTTCCCTTCCGACCTTGGGACAATCTCCCATGCACTATTTCTGACAATCGAATCATACTCTTCCACCATGGCATCTACCCATGTGGGATCCTCCACAGCTTCCTCGAAAGAGGATGGATCTGTCACGATACACTTGCTCATCAGAGTCATGTATCCAGTAAATCGGTCAGGTGACTATCTCTATCTGCACTGTGATGTAGGAGCTCCTACATTCTGCGCTGCATCAAGATTCAATCGCTCATCTTTTGTAGTGTGCTTCTGCCCTCTGATGTTTGGCGCTGCATGAGTGGTTTCTTCCACTCCATGAACCTCCTCTTATGGTTGATCCACATCTTGAGGCTCATCTTTAGGAACAAGTAGCTCCTCCTCTGCATGCAAGTGTAGCTCCCTCTCAAGCGAAAACTTCATGGATTTCTCCTCATGAAATTTGATATCCCGTCGCATGACAGTCATCCGACTGTCTGGAAAATACACACGATAATTGTGGGGTGTTTCTGTGTACCCCACAAATTTTCCAACCTCTGCAGTCAGCTCCAGCTTCTTCCTGGCATCCTTCGTCACATGAATGTAAACAAGTGAGCCAAAAATATTCAAATGAGAAATATCAGGCTTCTTACCAGAAAACGCCTCTTCGGGTGTACTCATGCTAAGTAATCTATGAGGAAAATGGTTTTGCACATAAACTGCAATGTTGCATGCCTCAGCCCACAAGTGTATGGGAAGGCCTTGATCATGCAACATCGCCCGTGCAACACCCACGATCGTTCTGTTCTTTCTCTCCGCGACCCCATTTTGTTGTGGGTTATGAGGCGCTATGAGTTCTCTTCGAATTCCTTCTTTGCTACAGAAGTATTTGAATTCTCCAGAGATGTATTCACCACCATTATTGCTCCTTAGAGCTTTCACCTACTTCCCTGACTCTTTCTCAACCAGCGCCTTGAACTCACAGAACTTTGAGTATGTCTCGCTCTTCTTCTGCATGAAGAAGATCCAACACTTACAAGAAAAGTCATCAACAAATATCACATAATACATGTGATTTTCTATTAAAGCAACCGAGAAAGGTCCACACACGTCTGTGTGAATTCTCTCAAGGATCGTCGAAGCATGACTATCCTTCTCATGAAAAGTGGTCTTCACAAATTTTCCCAAAGTACATCCCTTGCACTAATCTGACTACGCAAGTGTACCTATGGGATGCTCGGTATAAATTTGCTACAAAATTTTCAAAGCACCATGGTGAAGATGGCCCAATATCCTGTGCCATAATTCACCCTCATGTTGGCTCACCACTCCTTCTACTTTGCCTGTCATTTCCGCGCAGCCATATACCTGCAATTGATAAAGATTCTTAACTTGAATCCCTATCCTCCTGGTTTGACTAGTTTTTTTATGGCACAGGAAAGCTTTTCCCTCTTTAAAAACAACATCATAACCCTTGTCTTCCAGCATCGCCATGGAGATCATATTTTTATTCCATCTTGGAACATGCATGACATCCTTCAGGATGAAAGGTTTACCGGACTCCCTCTGAAAGGAAATGGTCCCGATACCAGTTGCACTGTATCTACCATCATCGCCCATCTCGATGTGCACTCCAAGATCCATTTCCTTCAGATCACTAAACAAATCTTTGTCTCCGGTCATATGGAAAGATGCACCAATGTCAAGAAACCACACCAATCCCATCACACTTGAAAAAAAGCATGTGATCAAAGAAAAATCCATCTCAAACTATGAGGCTAAGGCCTCTCTAGCTACAGATCCAGTATCTTGCTTATTCTTCTTCTTCTGTGGGCAATTAGTGGCGAAATTCCCATCCTGGTGACAGTGAAAACACTTCACCTTGGACAAATCCCGCTTCTTGACTTTAGCTTTGGATTTTGAAGATTTCTTCCCTTTTCCTTTCTAAGATTTGGCAGCCAAAGCGTAATTTTCTTCATCTTCATTCTTCGATGAAGATCCATCCCTGGTACCCCGCCTTATCTCCTCCTGCACAAGATCCGACCAAATTCGCTCCCATCCTGGCAGTTTCTCCCATCCATTGAAAAAGTCTTCGTAGCTATGCCAACTCTTCAGAAGCCCAAGGAGAGCCAAGCTCACCAAGTATTATTCATCAACAGTAACCCCCACACTTCCTAGCTCATCCTTACAATGGAAAAACTTTGTGAGGTATTTTGGAATACTGTTGCCTTTCTCCATTTTTATTTTTCTGAGCTTGTCTTTAAGCGCCAACTTCCTCTGGTCACTTATGCTTTGGAACAAGTCTGTCAGAGCCTTCCACATTAAGAATGGAGTGGCTTTACCATGAAGGCCGGAAACAATGTGGTCCTTCACACCTTCTAACAGAATTCTTCGACACTTTGCTACCTTCTTTTGCCATGCGTCAAGTGCGACTGCATCGCTAGAAGCAGGCTTCGTAATATCAACATCTATGAACTCCTTCAACCCATTATCATCCAACACCGCCTCCATCCTGTCCTTCCATGCTATGTAATTAAATCTCCCATCAAGGGCATACTCCAATCGCAATCCGTTGAAAGACATTTCAATGAATGCTCAACTTCGACACCAAGAAAACACTATAGCAAATTCAAATTCCACCAGCACAAAACTCAACCGCTTCAATAATTGCAATCTATTCCAATGATCAACTGCTTTGATACCATGTAGAAATTATATAAATTATGTGTTATATATCCAATATTCTCCTGATCTCACACTATTTTAGCTTCATGAAAAATACATAATCTATTCCACCATTGTTCATTTGCGGAAATTAAATCAAGATTGCAATGCACACATGAAACAATAAAAATTCACACACATCAACACAGTTGTTTAACGAGAAAGCCTGAAGTTGAAAACCCCAACTATCTGTGTATAATATATGTCATAGAGATCATGTAACAATCCTCATACAAATATGATCATATCAAGCTCTCAGTACAATACAATCGCTACACACTAATCAAGCCCGATCTTGCAAATCCATGCACCGATCTTTGCCACCTGCTAGCCTACGTCTACTGCACAATCCCTGCTGAAGAATGGCTATGAATGTGTTTGAATTTCTCTAGCCTTGCTCACGCAATCCTCATTGGCATCTCCACTGAGTGTTGGATGCAATCAATGCATCACTATAGTCACAACTAATAGTCACACTTGCCCTTTCACCTATCTCTCCACTGGTCTCCACTGAAACTGCCATGCACTGTAGTTAACCGATGTATTCTTCAGTTGATTAATGAGTTATTATTTGTGAATTAATTAACTAATTAATTCACTCCACTCTCACTAGTGTATCAATCAGTTAGACTAGATACAACTAGCTCAACTGAGTCTAACTGAGTTAAACTAAATACAACTCCACTAACTACTTCTCCAACTCCACCAAACTCTGTCACATGAGTTCTAACTGAAGTCCTCCATGCATTAGCTCCAGTAAACCCTCAGGAATAGCGTAATTCCTTCTGTCAGCTGTTGTGCCACATCTGTGCACTTAACTGAAGTGTTCCAAGAGAATAAGATAATGTTTAGAGTCCAAATATTATTAAGAGCTAATAATATTCGACATATCTATTTTTAGACTGGCAATCTAAAAATAGATTCCGCCCAGTATGTCTAAAAATAGAAGTCCATCTATTTTTCCAACTTGACCAACCATCCACAAATAGCATCCTGTAACTCATAGAATATGATCAACATGTCTAAAAATAGACATAGTCTAAAAATAGACTTTGCGCCAAAAATAGCCTGTGGGCCCACTTAGTGAAGGCGACTCTTTTCACTAAGCTCATCATCTTGTTGAATCTCAACAGATGATGAATTGGTGAGCTTGGATCTTCTTGGGCTTCTAAAGAGTTGGCATAGCTATGAAGATTCTATCAATGGACAGGAGAAACTGCCGAGTTGGGAGAGACTTTGGTCGGATCTTGTGTAGGAGGAGATAAGGGAAAGTAGCAGGGATGGCTCTTCATCGAAGAATGATGATGAAGAGAATTGTGCTTTGGCTGCCAAATCAAGGAAGGGGAAGGGGAATAAATCCCATCCAAAATCCGAAGCTAAAGGGAAGAAGTAGGATTTGTCCAAGGTGAAGTGTTTTCACTGTCACGGACATGGGAATTTCACCACTAACTGCCCACAGAAAAAGAAGAACAAGAAGGCTACTGGAGCTGCAGATGGAGAGGCCATAGCCTCACAATTTGAACTTGATCTCTCTTTGATCGCATGCTTGGTTTCAAGCTCAATGGGATCGGTGTGGTATCTTGATAGTGGTGCATCTTTCCATATGACGGGAGACAAAGAGTTGTTTAGTGACTTGGAGGAGAAGGATCTCCAAATGCATATAGAGATGGGCAACGATGGTCGATATAGTGCGGTTGAAATTGGGACCATTACCTTTGAGAGGGAGTCAGGTAAACCATTTCTGTTGAAAGATGTTATGCATGTCCTAGGTCTGAAGAAGAACTTGGTCTCAGTCGCAATGTTGGAAGACAAAGGTTATGACGTTGTTTTCAGTGAGGGAAAAGCGTTCCTTCGATGTAAAACAATGGGTCAAACCAAGAGGATAGGGATTCGAGTTAAGAATCTCTACAAGCTGGAGGTAGATGAATGTGATGTAATGATGGGCAAAGAAGAAGAAGTGGTGAGCCGGGATGAGGGCGAATTATGGCACAGGAGATTGGGCCATCTTCACCATGGCACTTTGAAGATTTTGCAGTAGATTTCTACTGGACTTCCCAAGGGTACTCTTGCACAGTCATATCAGTGCAAGGGATGTACCATGGGTAAGTTTGTGAAGACCACCTTTAATGAGAAGGAGAACCGTGCTTCGGTGATCCTAGAGAGAATTCAGATAGACGTATGTGGACCTTTCTTGGTTGCTTCAACAACAAAACACAGGTATTATGTTATATTTGTTTATGACTATTCTCGTAGATTCTAGATCTTCTTCATGCAAAATAAGAGTAGAACATTCTCAAAGTTTTGTGAGTTTAAAGCATTGGTGGAGAAGGAGCTGGAGAAGCAAGTGAAGGCTCTGCGGAGTGATAATGGTGGTGAATATATCTCTAACGAATTCAAAGACTTCTGTAGCAAAGAAGGAATTCGAGGAGAACTCATAGCGCCTCATAACCCACAGCAGAAGGGGGTTGCAGAGAGGAAGAAAAGAACGATCGTGGGTGCTGCACGAGCTATGCTGCATGACCAGGGCCTACCAATGCACTTGTGGGCGGAAACATGCAACACTGCGGTTTATGTGAAAAACTGTTGTCCTCATAGAGTACTTGGCATGAGTACACTTGAAGAAGCTTTTACTGGTAAGAAGCCTGATATTTCTCATTTGAAGATTTTTGGCTCATCTGTTTACATTCACGTGACAAAGGATGCCAGGAAGAAGCTGGAGCTGACTGCAGAAGTTGGGATATTTATGGGGTACACAGAAAAATCCCATAATTATTGTGTGTATTTTCCAAACAATCGAATGACTTTGGTGCGACGGGATATAAAATTCAATGAGGTGAAAGCCATGAAGTTATCGCTTGAGAGGGAGCTACACTTGCATGTAGAAGAGGAACTTCTTGTTCCCAAAGATGTGGATTAGCCATAGGAGGAGATTCATGGAGTGGAGGAGTCCACTCATGTAGAACCAAACATCAGAACTAGCAGAAAGAGTACCACAAAAGCTGAGAGACTGAAGCTTGATGCAGCACAGAATGTAGGAGTCCCTACATCACAGCGCAGATAGAGACAGTCACCTGACCGATTTAATGGATACATGGCTCTTGTGAGCAAGTGTGTTGTGACAGAGCAATCTTCTTTTGAAGAAGCAGTGCAGGAGCCCACATGGGTAGATGCCATGGTGAAGGAGTATGAATCCATTGTCAGAAATAGTGCTTGGGAGATTGTTCCAAGGCCAGTGGGTAAATCAATGGTAGATTCGAAATGGTTCTACAAGGTAAAGCAAGCTGCTGATGGGAGCGTCGAGAAGTATAAGGCAAGATTTGTTGCCCGGGGCTTCTCACAGATCGAGGGGATTGATTATGAAGAAAAATTTGCATCTGTTGCACGGTATTCTTCCATAAGGACCATCCTTTCTCTCTCAGCATAGATGGGTTGGAAAATTCATCAGATGGATGTGAAGACTGCATTCCTTAATGGGATCATTGAGGAAGAGGTGTACATTGAGAAGCCTAAAGGATTTGAGATCTTCAGCAGCGAGTCGCATGTGTGCAAACTCAAAAGAGCGCTGTATGGGCTGAAGCAAGCACCACATGCTTGGTACACATGAATCGACTGCTATTTCATTGGACTTGGCTTCACCAAGAGTGAGGCGGATGCAAACCTGTACCAAATTGTGGTGGAGGGTAAGATTTTAATCATTGTTCTTTATGTTGATGATTTAATACTAACGGGTGATGAGTAGTTGATACACTCATGCAAGGAAGATCTTGCAAAAGAGTTTGAGATGAAGGATTTGGGCCTCCTTCATTATTTCCTTGGATTAGAAAAATGGCAGCGGGAAGGTGAAATGTTTGTGTCTCAAGGAAAGTATGCCTGGGAGATACTGGAGAAGTTTCACATGCAAGGCTGCAAGCCTATCGACACTCCTCTTCCAGAAAATTGGAGGAAAGAGGATGCTACATCGGCAGAGGTAGTGGATGCCACTATTTATCAAAAGTTGGTGGGTTTTCTCATGTATTTAGTTAATACAAGACCGAATATATGCTATGTAGTGAACCAACTTTCACAAGCGATGGTGAAGCCTACCAAGATCTTTTGGAAGGCAGGAAAGCATGTCCTGAGGTATCTCAGGGGCACATCTGAGTATGGATTATGGTATAGAAAAATGGATACAGTGAATTTGCATGGCTTCACGGATGCAAATTGGGAAAGCAGCCCAACAGAAAGAAAGAACACATCAGGAGGGGTTTTTAGTATCAGATCTACAATAGTTTCTTGGTACAACAGGAAATAAAGATCTGTGGAACTCAGTTCAACGGAAGAAGAATACATGGCAGCAATTCAAGATGCATGTGAGGCTATTTGGATGAGGAATATCCTGGTTAGTTTGTTCGGTTCACATTTAGATCCTACAATGATAAATTGTGATAATCAGAGTTGCATTAAAATCTCGATTAATCCTATGTTTCATGATAGATCTAAACATATTGATATATGGTATCATCATATCAGAGATTGTGTGCAGCGGAAGATCAGTTGCTTCAGTACATTCCTACGGAAGATCTGGATGCAAATATTCTGACGAAGGTGCTCGAGAGGAGAAAATTTGAATACCATAGAGGCAGGATCAGGGTGAAGGATAATCCCTATCTTGTTGAGAGGGAGTGTTGAGATTCAACAAGATGATGAAGCTTAGTGAAAATCTGTCACCTTCACTAAGTGGGCCCGCAGGGTATTTTTAGGTGCAAGTATATTTTTAGACATGATGATCATATTTCAGAAGTTGCAGGATGCTATTTGTGGATGGTTAGTCAAGTTGGAAAAATAGATGAAATTTAATTTTTAGAATATTGGGCGAAGTCTATTTATATATCGTCGATCTAAAATAGATGCATGTCGATTATTATTAGCTCTTAATAATAATCCGACAATAAACATCAACTTATTATCTTGGAGCACTTTATTTTAGTGAACAGATTTGGAAAATCAGTGGGCTGAAGGAATTACGCAATTCCTAGGGTTTATTGGTGGCTCATGCATGAAGACTCAGTTAGAATTGAGTGGAAAAATTATGACAGAGTTGGAAGAGTAGTTACAGAAGTTGTATTTAGTTTAACTCAGTTAATGGCGTTAAACTCAGTTGAGCTAGTTGTATCTAGTCTAACTGAAAGATACACTAGTGAGAATTAAGTGAATTAATTAGTTAATTAATTCACAACTAATAACTCACTAAAAATTGAACAGAAACAACAATTAACTACAATGCATGTCAGTTCCAGTGGAGACCCAGCGGAGAGATAGGTGAAAGGGTGAGATAGACTATTCGTTGTGACTATAGTGATGCATTGATTGCATCACACACACAGTGGATTTTCCAATGAGTATTGTGCAGCAAGGCAAGGACAATTCGAATTCATTCAGGGGTCTTCTTCAGCAGGGATTGTGTAGTGGAGGCAGGCTATCAGGTGGCAAGAAATCAATGCATGGATTTGCAGATTTCTTCATGTTAGTGTGTGACGATTGATTGTACTGAGAGCTTTATGTACTAAGCTTTGTATGAGATTGTTACATGATCTCCATGATATACATAATATGATAGTTGGAGTTTTTAGCTTTAAGCTTTCCCGTTAAACAACTGTGTTATGTGTGATTGTTTTTATTGCTTCATGTGTTTGCAATTGAGTTTTAAATTTTCGCAAAAGATTAACAATGGAAGGATTCTTTGTTTAGCAAGAAGATAAATATTGTTAGATCAGGAGAATTTGGATATATACATGCATATGTTATATAATTTCTACATGGACTATTGCTAGGGTTCATTGTGTCTTAAGAAGGAATATGTGTTGATCCTTCCAAGGTTATAGAGGCGATCATTAATCTGCCTCCTCCTCATATTGTCCACCAACTACAAAGACTTCAAGGAAAAGCCAAATTTTTGCGACGTTTCATTGCCAAATATGCCCATATTTTCTATGGCTTCTAATAAGCCTCAATATTGCGACAATAATGCTGCAACTACCGAGGATACCAACTTTAATTATCAACCCGAGGGCCATACAAATTTAATAGGTATCAACGCTATATGTGCAACATACAATGTGTCCTTATTTTGTTGATCTGATGTAATGGAGTGAATTTCATGAAATCAAAGCCTAAAATTATTTTAGAAATGGAAGTGTTTCTTTGAAAACAAATTAAACTTAGGCAAGAAAAACAATTTGTAATTGAAATCCTAAGAGCATGAATTCAATTAAAAAGGCCTAATCTACTATGTAAGAATGCATGTCCTAAGTGGTGTTTATTATTCCTCAATCATATATTTAGATCCTAGGGGTCATAGTTCAATTCTAAGAGACAAAAACTAAGCTTTGGGAGCAAATCTGGCTGACTTTACATGTGCTACAAGAGTGCTATAGGAAACTCTATTTTTGCTACAGGAAAGTCTGTTTTGGAAAAACTCACTAAATGATTAAGTAAATCAAATGAAAATGGGATGGGAATTTTTTTTTTTACTAATTATGATGTCTTAGGTCTCCATTCCAAGTGGAATCACTCCAAAATACACCTGTTCGCATGTGCTAAAAAATAACAGAAAAATACTACTCTAAAATCTGGAAATTCAAGAACTAGTGAGCTAGTTAATCTATCAAATGGCTAACCTATTCAAGTGAAAATGTAATGGGGTGAATTGTGTTTTTAACATTATTATGAACTAATACAAGTGGAATCAAGTCAAATGGATCTCATTAGCCCCTTCTAAAAATAGCATAAATAGTACTATTTCAATACAAAGCATTTCCATAAATCTTATATTCGTGAACTAGTAACCAAATCCAAGTAGCTTAATGATTAAGATGACCTTCCAAAGTTATTATAAGGATGAATAATGATTTTGAACTTGTAAAAAACCTACAAAAGAACTCACTTAAATCATATAACTCAATCCTACAACAAGAAAAAGAAACAATGCTAAATACATAAATATGCAAAACAGAAATAAGAGATGCATGTGAATAAGAAGTGAAAAGAACATAAAGAAATTTTGAAAGAGGGCTTTGAGGCTCCTAGGATGGAAAATCCTAAGGAGGACTTAGATTCCTATGGAAGAAACCAAGCCTTATTATTGAATCAATCCAAGTACATCCCTGCAAGAAAAGAAAATGGAGCTTCCAGAAAACAAGTTTTCTCCACAATGAGACTAAACAATACATGCCCTAGAGGCCAATTTGAATTGGTACTTATAAAAAATGATAAGGAATTATTCTCCTTGAAAGGAGGAAGCTTTCCCCTCCAAAATCCCTCAAATAATGGATCTGATTCCCAACACTAGGAGTTTGTAGTAAATGATAGGGAACACATTCCTAGATTTTCTCAATCATCGGAGTTCCAAAATCTCTCTAGAATTTCTTAGGTCTTTCATGATATTTTTTTTCATTTATTATCCAATCTTGATCCTCCAGTAGTAGGGAGAAAGTCCCTAAATTATCTCATTCCCCAAATATTCATAAACTGCCCAATATTCTCACAATATTCTACAAAAATAAATAATATATTTAAACCTTCCTAAGAACATATTAAAGCATAAAAAACATTATTAAGTGTAGAAGGAGAGATTTAATATATCTTTTATGTGTCTAAGAAAGGTTATATGGGCCTTAATTTATGTCTAATTTATAGGCCCATCATACCCCCTATTGAAATTTTTTCTCATCCTCCTTGCCTTGTGGTTCTTCATGTATGATGACCTATTTCATTCTTTGTTTATTGGTCTATGTGTTTCTCCTCTTGCTGATCTTCTTGCTACTCTTCTATTTGCATTTATTCTTGCAGGTGTTGCATGGAGGTCCTCGGGTGCCTTTGCTGGTGTGTTCATTCTCCTGGAGCCTTCTAGTGGTCCTTTGAAGCCATCTTTATCAACTTATCCTCATATTTTGAACTTGTTGTGCCATATACATAATTGCTACAGGAAACATTTCAACTTCCTGTAACAATCTTCTCTCTACTTCTTGGGGCTCCATATTGCTTAGAGATGAAGGGAAATTGTTTATGGAGGTCAGGGATGGAATAATGGAATGATTGGAGTGATGAAGAGGTAATGGGAGAGGTCCCATGCCAAGGTATAGGTGATCTAGCTTCTAGTGGCGCAACATAGGGTTTAGGAAGTGAACCCTTGTGCATGGAGTGAAGTGAGGGTTAGGAGTGGCAGGTATAGGCAAAAAATAAATTATCATGCTCTTTTTGAATTTTATAAACCTTTGAGAAAGCTACTTTCCTTGTAAATAAGTTTCATGTAGCATTTGCAGTGTTTCCTGTAGTGCTACAGGAATCCTGTAGCTGTTAGGAATTTCCTATAGCAATTAAAGTCAGGAGTAAAAATGGATTTTGTGCCTATTTGAAAGGTGAAATGAGTGAATGGGTGCATTCTGGAGTTGTCCATTGAGTGTGTAAGCAGATGAGAGAGAGAAGAGAGGAGGAAAACCACCTTTGATCAACAAAATTTTTCCTTTGTCTTTCCTGTAGCAAATCTTCTTTTTCTTGTAGCAACCCTATTTCGCCTGTAGCAATTCTATTTCACATGCTAAGAGGTGGTGGGTCCACATTTTATTTTTTATTTTTTATGTTTTCAATTTTTTTCCTTTTTTTCAAATATTTTTTTTCATGCAAAATAAACTAAGAGTTCTTTTTTTGTTAACTGAGTTTGCCCTTATTTACCCCTTGGCACTCCTTGCCTTCCATCACAACTAACTACTTACTACCCACTTTCTCAAATCCTCTTTACTTTTGTCTTGTTCCTCTTCCACATGTGTGTGTGTGTGTCTTGGTGGAAAAGTCAAGCTAATTGCGAGATAAGGTCAAGGCTGCTTTGCTACTGATTTTGGCTATGAAAAACTCTCATTCTCACACTTTTAATGCTTTCTTAAGCTAGAATAGATTCGAAGAAAGGTTCAGATGATTGCATACCTGAGCCCTACCCCTGATTTTTTTTTGCAGGTGATAAAGCTGTTGATATGACTGTTGAAGTTGTCTTTGGTGGTGTTGAAACTGCTACTCATGATCCTAAATCTGCATGCGATAATCTACTTGAGGTCCTATTGCTGATAACCTTGAATATGGAGGTATTCTCAGGCTTTTTGTTGTTGTTGTTGTTGTTGCTGATTCACATCCCTGGATAAAATGCTGCAGCTGATATGTTCATGATGTGAGTGCTATAGTTGATGATTTTTCTTTTGTACAAGTCTTCATAGCATGATTATTTTTTAATGGATAAAGTTTTTTTTTGTGTGTGTGCAGTCTTCTCTCAATGTTCAATCTTCTGCTGGTGGAGTGGATGGACTACTTCCTAATGAGGGTGTGCTTTTCTCAATTTCATAAATGGCTTCATGATGCTCAAGGTGGATGGATCTTCTGCTCTTTGGGTGAAAAAAGAATTGATGCTGAATTTTGATGTGACTAAAAAGGCTGCTCAGGATAACCCCCTTGTAACATAATTGATTTAGGAATAGCTCTCAAATGGTAGATCAGATTGACATGATTTTTTTTTAGCATATTACTATAATCCTTATGTACCCCCCCATAAACAATCTCGGCCATTGGATGCAAAAATCTCGAGAAACATTAAAAATGGATGTAGGTGATGGAGGTCGATTTATCACAAACTGTGCACCAGAAATTGCTGAAATTTTTTGTGTATGTTACTATCATATATATGCATATCCCCCTGAAATAGCTCAGAAAATGGGTGCATAGTTTTTGAGATATAATAAAAGCAATTTTCTGCTAAAAACTATTTCACGACAACCCCCTTGTAGCATACTTGTTTTAGGCATAGATCTCAAACAGTAAATTGTGTTGACCTGAATTTTTTTGAACATATTACTATCATCCTTATGCACCTCCCCATAAAAAATCTTGGCCATTAGATGCACAAATATCGAGAAAAAATAAAAATGGTTGTAGGTGATGGAGGTCGATTTCTTACAAACCTTGCACCAAAATGTGCTGACATTTCTTGAGCATGTTACCATCATATATATGCATCTCCCCATGAAACATGTCAGAAAATGGATGCACAATTTTTTATTTATAATAAAAACAATTTTCTGCTAAAAACTAGGAGTTTCCTGTAGCAAAAATAGGGTTTCTTGTAGCATTTTAGGACAACGAGGTAAATGAATGAGGAAAGTTTGGAAATTATGGGTGGATGTTGGAAATGGATTAGGGTGATGGATTGGCACAGCCTAGGTCCTTTTGGAGCATCTGAGCAAAGGAGGAGGAAGTCCAAGTTTAACTTCCTTTCACTAGTGTTTTGACCAACTTTTTCCTTTGGTGCCAATTTGTTTTTTTGCTTCTTGCAAAGGTTGGAGAGCACCTGCATTCAATAGAGAGAGATACGTGGAGTAAGTAAATTTTTATATTTTCATTTTTTCACTCTTTTTTCCTTTTTCTTTAGGCCTAATATCTACCTCAATGAGGTTTTCAACTAGTAGGTCTGCCTAGGTGCCTTAAAGGAGGTTTTCACCTAGGATATTTTATTTTTTTCTTATTTTTTTTTCCAACCCATTGACCACCTCATGGAGGTTTTCAATCAGTGAACCAATCTCAGGCACCTCAAAAGAGGGTTTCACTTGAGATTTTATTCTTTTTCCTTTTCTCTCTTTTTCCATGTTTTTTTAATTTTTCTATCCTACTGTACTTGAAAAAACAAAATCTCTTTCAATTATAGGAATACTTCCAATGGAGCCATGTTCACATCAATATGACAAATAAAATCATGTGTACAATTGAAATACATGCATTGACATGTACTTCAATATGAGAGATGAATTGCTTTGACTGAGATTGTATCAAGTACTATTGAAGAATACTATGTTGTTGCAACTTAACGATTGCCTGGAACCATATTTCAATATAGCTTTGATGCCCTTGGTTTTCTTGCTCGTTGGGAACATTATTCATGTCTTCTTCTACCATGAAATTCAAATATTCCTCTTTTTGCTAATTATTCTCTTGAACATATGGAGGAAATGATGGTAAACATGAGGGAACTTTCTCAATATCTGATTTTGATGTCTGCTGTTCATCAAGTGCAACCCCTGATTCTTTGATCTCCTCACTTGAACCTTCTTATTTTGGATGTTTTCCTTCAATGAAATCAAGAGAATCTATTTTTTGCAATATCTTTCTCGAGCTAAGATGGATACCATTTAGATCAAGAGGATATGTTTGGTAGTATTGTACCTTAGCATTTTAAGTGGGTTGAGATACTTCATTGTGTGGGTTTGGAAATGGTGGTACAGGTAGTTGAGTGGGAGTGGATCTATGAGATGGATGTGTTTGAGGTTGTGGTTGTGGTGGAGTTGGATGGTAGGGAAATCATGGAGTTGGGTATGGAGGGTATTGAGGAAAATATTGAGGATATTGTGGATTTTTCCCATAAGGTTCTTTCCAACCTTGTTTCCAAGATTAGTTTTGGGGTTGAGATGGCCAAGGTTGCCAAGGAGGGAGTGTGTCCAAATTTTTTTGAGATGTCTGTGACTAAGCTTGAAATTGTGAAGTAGGTCCTTGCATCATATCAAGTCAGCTAGGCTGCCATGGTCTTCTTGGAGCAACATAACATAGCTTATTTGTTGATTGACTTGCTCCATTGTCCTCTTGGTACACTTCCTTAAACCTTGGTAATCACGGACAATATTTAGTAGCATATGATTCTACATGGATAACAGAAATATCAACATCTTCCTTCTGCTCATTTTGTGTTCTTAACATTTTTGCTTGTTCACTTAGATTGCTAAGAATTTCTATTTTAAAGTTATCAAGAGATTTTTCAATTTCATCTTGACTTACCAATGTTGATGCTGATTTACTTACTCTTTCCCTTCCGCTTGATATGCGCTTGCATGTTTCACAAATTTCTTCGAATGATAATTGGTATACATCTCCTTTACTCATGAGATCAAGGAGATCAATCCACTCATCCACTAAGTAAATGAAATGAAAATGAGATGGGAAATATTTTTTTTTTAAGTATGATGTCTTAGGTCTCCAGTCTAGGTGGAATCGCTCCAAAATACCCGTGTTCACATGTGCTAAAAAATAACAAAAAATTACTACTCTAAAATATGGAAATTCAAGAACTAGTGAGCTAGTTAATCTATCAAATGCCTAACTTAATCAAGTGAAAATGCAATGGGGGTGAATTTTGTTATCAAATTTAACATTATTATGACCTAATACAAGTGGAATCAAGTCAAATGGATCGCATTAACCCCTTCTAAAAAATAACAGAAATTTACTACTATTTCGCTACAAGGCATTTCCAGAAATCTTATATTCGTGAAATAGTAACCAAATCCATGTAGCTTAATGATTAAGATGACCTTCAAAATTTATTCTAAGGATGACTAATTGTTTTGAAACTATAAAAAACCTACAAAATAACTCACTTAAATCATATAAATCAATCCTACAACAAGAAAAAGAAACAATACTAAATACATAAATATGAAAAACAGAAATAAGAGATGCATATGAATAAGAAGTGAAAAGAACATAAATAAATTGTGAAAGAGGGCTCTAAGGCTCTTGGGATGGACAAGACCAAGGAGGACTCAAAGTCCTATGGAAGAAACCAAGCCTTAGAATCTAAAAATAGCATAAATCTTCATTATTGAATCAATCCAAGTACATCCCTGTAAGAAAAGAAAATGGAGCTTGCAGAAAACAAGTTTTCTCCACAATGAGACTAAACAATACATGCCCCTAGAGGCCAATTCGAATTGGTACTTATAAAAATTTATGAGGAATCATTCTCCTTGAAACGAGGAATATTTCCCCTCCAAAATCCCTCAAATAGTGGATCTGGTTCCCAACACTAGGAGTTTGCAGTAAATGACAGGGAAGACATTCCTAGATTTTCTCAATCATCAGAGTTCCAGAATCTCTCCAGGATTTCTCAATTATATCATGATATTTTTTTCATTTATTCTCAAATATTGATCCTCCAGTAGTAGGGAGAAAGTCCCTAAATTATCTCCTTCTCCAAATCTTCATAATCTGCCCAATATTCTCACAATATTCTACAAAAATAAATAATATTAGGCAAAAATATGCAATTATCTTTAAACCTTCCTAAGAACATATTAAAGCATAAAAAAATTATTAGGTGTAGAAGGAGATATTTAATGTATCTTTTATGTGCCTAATAAATGTTAGATGGGCCTTAATTTTTGTCTAATTTAGAGGCCCATCAGCTTCATGCATTTGTTGAATAAAGGAGTCCCTTTTATTTGGGACGACCAAGCCCAACGTTCTTTTGACGATCTCAAATAGGATTTTTTATCAACACCTTTATTGAGTCCTTCTGACTTCTCCAAGTCTTTTTATTATATCTCGACGCTTCAGAATCTTCTTTAGGCATGGTTCTCATTAGAGAGGATGATATGCACAATGAACATTTTATTTATTACCTTAGAAAAGGCGTGATCGGTCTTGAGCTTTGCTATTCCCATTTTGAGAAGTTGGCCCTCAAAACTGTGTTTACTGTGCAACATTTGAGGCATTATATTATGTTGTGAAAGACTATGGTCATTGTAAACTCCAACCCCATGAAGCACATCCTTATTTTTCAAATCAGAAGGGGGAACTAATCTAAATGTATTATAATCCTGTAATAATTTTCTTTGGAGTTTTCCATTGCTAAATCTAAAAAATCCCCAGCCTTCGTTGAGCTTTTTGTTGAATTTCCTCCCACTAATGAGGAAATTGTGGCCACGAATCCTTTTCCTGACGAATCCTTGTTCCTCATTAGTACTTTTGATCCTTGGTATAAAGACATCCTTCTTTATCTCCAAACCCAACGTTTTTAGCCTGAGTTGTCTCCTGGCGATTTTTGGCACATATGCCATCAGTCCTGACATTGTATTATTCTCGATGATACTCTTTACCATCGTGGTATAAACACTTTTTTGCATCGATGTCTTACTCATTCAGAAGCTGAACATGTTTTGAATGATTTACACAGTAGGGTATGTGGTGTTCATCTGTTTGGGCATGCCAATGCTAAGAAAATATTGCACACCGGTTACTTTTGGCCTTCGCTTTTTAAATATTTCATCACAATAGTCCAAAAGTGCCATCCCTGTCAGATATTTTCTAGGAATATGCGTGCTCATCCCACCTCATTGCACCCAATCATTTCCGTTGGACATTTTTCCCAGTGGGGAATTGACTTTATGTAATGTAACCCACCCTCTACCCAAGGACATCACTATATTATCGTCGCTATTGAATTTTTTACCAAATGGGTTGGGGCCATGCCTACACGTCTCAATGATGGTGGTACTACAACCTTATTCTTTTTCAACCCTGTCATTGTCAGGTTTGGTGTGCCTAAACGCATCATAACTGATCACATAAAACACTTTCAAAATCATATGATGCATGAACTACTTACGAAGTTGGGTTTTTTCCATGAACACTCCTTGTCGTATTATCCTCATGCTAATGGCCAAGTAGAAGCTGTGAACTGTACTTTGAAAACCATGTTTGCAACATATGGTAGGAAAACATAATAACTGGCACCTTATGATATTTTCTACTTTATGGGCATACCGAGCCTCCATAAGTTCCGCCACTAGCTTTACTCCGTTCCAATAGGTTTATGGGGTTGAGCCAGTTCTTCCTATCCAGTGAAAAATCTTTGCTCTTAAACTAGTTGTCGAATTACTCCCTGACATCTTAGTCGAAGAAGAACACTTTTTACAAATTAACCATCTTGATGAACAAAGCATTATTTCCTTGGTCAATAATGAAATTCATAAGAAACACATTAAGGCCCAATATGATAAGTTTTTCCAACCTCGTGTATTTTCTGAGGGTGATCTTGTTTTGGTTTCTGACCCAGACCATGATAAGTTAGGGGATGGTAAACTTGAACCCATGTGGCATGGTCCTTATATTTTTAAACGTGTTTTAAAGAAAGGGGCCTATGAGTTGGTTGATTATGAAGGGAATCCACTGTCGGAGCCACGTAATGGGATCTATTTGAAACTATACTATGCTTAGTCTCTTTGTGTGGTCACTTGTATATTATGTATATAGGTGTGAGTGTGTTCAATTTTTTTTTCTTGTCATTACCCTAGTTTTTGTGTGTATTTCATGTGTTTTGTCTTTTTTGTACAAATGTCAACACCCTCACTCCCTTATAGAGGTTTTATAGAAGGTGCAAGTTGTTATACTCGGAATGCTGCTTCCACCGCTTGGGTCCTTTTTTCACCCACTGATGAACTTGTGAGTTCTGGGGATATTTATATTTTCCCTGTTACAAACAACATGGCTGAGTATAGTGCTGTCATTGAGCTCCGACTGAGGCCAATCGTCTTAGCATACACCATCTCATTGTTCAACTTGAATCTCAACTCATAGTGTCTCATCTCAACCGTATTTACTCTGTAAGGAATCTAAATTTGCTTCGTTACTTTTTGAGGGTACGTCTCTTGAAAATTTCATTTGATTACATTACTTATGTACATATTCCTCGAGACCAAAACTGTTTGGCTGATTCATTAGCTAATTATGTGTTAGATTTGCATTTGTCACATTTATAACATTTTAAACCATTCACATGAACACATAAACATCTATTGTACATATACAATAGAAAAAGCACATAGAAATCGATATTTTATTATATCAAAAGTCTGAGTACACAATTAAAAATTAGGAAACTAAGGCATTGGCTACTATGTCATACACATGCTAATACATCAAAAACTACACAACCCTATGCTACTTTACCCACTCAGGGGTGTTCATGATAACATAGAACCACATTTAGGATGCGGCAGAGTAGACCATGATGATGATATGTGGCCACTCCTACGGTGTGCCCATGCATGTGTCGAGGAGTTTCATCTAGCCTCCTCGGAGGAATTCCCAATGTCAGTACCTCGACAGTTCGAGTAAACTCCCGTAGCTCCACATCTTCATCCTCTATCTCCTTTTCCGGTGCTACTGGGGCTTGTGGTACATGTATTATTAGTGGAGAATACCCTTCTAGGTGTGTAGGTGCCTCATTTTCATGTCACAAACCATATCATTAGTGACTATGTACTCTAGTTAAAAAACCAAAATCATTAAATATTTCAAAAATCCCAAAAAATTACAAAACATAAAAATTTAAATTTTCTTACCTCTCCCATAAAAAATGCCACTAGGGGACAAGACCATGTATGGATCTCCTATGAAGTCCACTCCATCATATGGGTATTCATCTACTGGTAATGCATTTACTCTCATCCATTTCCAATACGTGTGTGGATACTAACTACTGTTAGTCATCAGTAATTTTTTCTTTCATAGATGACTAAATGTTTTCCCTAGATTTCTAGAAACAAAGTTCTTGAACATTATGAGTTCTAGAAATCTCACTGCCTTCATCATCCTTAAAGATAAATTTTCACTATTTCATCTTTCCACCATGTCTAGCATTGCTAACCAATCCTAGAAATAGAAAAAAACCATTAGTGGCTTATGTCACTTTTCCTATCTATATGCTTTCACCTTTGACTCAAATCCTCTATCTTGTTTTGCCTACAAAGCCCCCCATTGCTACCTAAACCCACCAATCAAACAACTTTGTTGTGTCTCCCAAAATACTCTCAAACACTGATGGTATCAAACTATCTCTGTAGGCTCTTTAGATAAATCAAGTACATTGGATTTTGGATCTTGAATACATCAGTCTATCATAAACTCTATCTTGCACTTGGTGATCCAAAATTCTAGGTCTCAGTCCAAAAAACCAAGTCCAAGAATGCCTCCACTAGGTCACCTAGGGTTTTCACAAAGTCATAGGATGGATTTGGTGCCCTACAAACTCTGTTTTTCCTATATGAAGAAAATACATTCAAAGAAGGGGACAAGTCATTTTTTCCTAGATTCACCAAAGAGATCATTCAAGGAAGATTTTTAGCCTAAAGCATGAATCTTGCAAGGGGACAACTGCCATTTGCACACATTTCTTCAAGAGGGTCAAAAGTCCATCAACCTAGCAAGAGGTAAGGAAATGAGAAAACCATCAAAAGAAGACCATTCATAGCAAGAAGAAAGTAACAAGCATATGTTTGATGAAAGTTAGGGTTTATGACTGTTTTTAACCAAGCAGGAAATCAATACTAGGGTCACAAGGGGAAAGGCCTCTTCTACTCCTTCAAGTGCACATTGAAGGACTTTAGGAGTGATTAGTGAGTTTTGAGAAGTTTCAAAGAACTTAGAAGACAACACTATATACTTTTTACTAAGCAGCCGTAAAACCTAGCAGTTTGGGGAGATGAACACAAATGGTCAAATGATGAAAAAGCAGCCTCCTTCATAACAATAGATGGCTTCAAAGGGTTTCAATCTATCCACAAGGGTTTGGCCTAGAGACACTAACTCCACCTCATCAAAAGTTTAAAATCAGACAGCTAAATGGATCTAAGAAGGCAAACCCAAACACCAGTACTCCACTATAACAAAGGAGGGATGATGATGAAGGGTATCAGCAAAAGAGAAAAAAATAACTAGTTCAAGGCTTTTCTTCTCAAATAAAGGACACAAACATGTTCAAAGAAGTCAAGGAAGAAAAAATGAGGGAAGAAAATGCCTAAGGAGGAAACTTTGGCAAACATGGGTCATTACTGATAAAATGAGTTGTCCAAGTTCAAAAGAGACAATGATCAAAATAAGAAATTGTGTAGGCACCTGCATGCACAAAAGTGGCTATGAAAGACACAAAAAAGGGTTTAAACTAGCTTGCCCCTCTCACTGACCTACATCATTGTCAAAGAGGTCTAAAGAAAAAATATGTCACTAATTTACAACAGAGCAGTGAAACTCCCAACAAGGGCCTCCTTATCAAATGACTATTCTGCAAAAGGTGGATGAACATGAATGACACTTTACAAGACTGTCAAAAGTGTTTTCCTACAGGAAAAATTGATAAGGTCAAGGCAAGAATGTTTCAAATAAAGGTGGCACATCTCAAAAGGCCAAGCTATTGTTTATACTTGCTGCTAGGGTTTTTCTCACACCAAGAGGCTTTTTCCTCATTACTTAAAGAGAAAAACATGACAGAATATCAGTAAAAGGAAGAAATGGAAAAAATGACAAGTTGTTGTGTATAGGTGTTAAAAGTCATAAAACATGTTAATTTTCCAAATATATGTGAGAGGCATAGTTTTATATTCTTCAGGAAGTTTATCAATATGAAAATAACCTTAAAGGGTTTCCAACAATGAAAAAACAATATTTTTATCAAACTGCCCCCCCCTACAGGACCACAAAGCCAAAAATACAGTGAGAGAAATAAAGAGGGAAATAAAACCTTATAAAGTGGGTTTTTGGAATCAAATCATTTTTCAAAGGAGTATAAAGTCTCCTCAACCTCTTCCACACTTCATTTTCCCCTGCAGACAAGAAGAGAGCCATTGAAAGTGATTTTTGAGGGTTTCTGAGCAAAATTGAAGAAATCTGCAGGCGCTACGCACCTGGCTCTTGGCGCTACACACCTGGATCTCGACGCTATGCACAAATGAGGTGGCCGTAGTGTTATTTAACACTGAGATACACACCTGGAGCCCGGCGCTACACACTTAAGTGAGCGCTACGCACAGGCACAGGGGATGCCCGACTGCCCACCAAATCAACCCAGCACTACGCTCCGACTGGCCTGACAGGCCCTCCTCCGACCTGAGCTGACCTGACACTACGCTCCGATTGGCCCGATTGGACCTTCTCCAACCTAATGCTGCGCTCCTACAGGCCAACCCACCTTGAACGTGCAGTCAGGTAGGCACTACACACAAACAGAGTGTGCCCCAATTTTCTCAAAAACATTAAAAAATCAATGTTTTTGCCTCTAAGTCTTCTGAAAATAGTCAGAAAAAGGTTGGTCACTCTTTCCCCTCACTTTCCAAGTGTTTTTCTCATAATCAAGAAAGGCATTTTTTGCCTAATATGATCAAACCCTAGGCTGCATAAAAATCAATTTTTTGGCCTCCTAAGTTAGGGTTTTCAAAGAGAAGGGTTATATATGTATAAATGCACTCAATGACAACAGAACAACCTCTAAAAAGTTGAACACACTCCTTGAAAGCTTCATCTTGCCCTGATTTTCAAAATTTTTCCATTACATCACTCATTGTCATCCTTTGACCTAAAGGTCCTCAAACAAGTTTAAAAAGCCTTTTGTGCTAAAGAACCAGTCACCATGTCTGAAGAAGAGATTCATACTAGCAGTGATGAAAGTGAAAGGCCTACCAAGCCTTTGCACAACGGAGGAAGGGTTAATAGTTTTGAACCCTTGGACACCATTCAAATCACCTCCTCTCCAATGATACTTACCTATTTCCAAGATGTTGGGTGTTATCAATTTTGTAAGAAGGTTAAGCAAGTCCAAATCCATTCAGATTTGACTAGGTTGTTCATCCTCAGTTTGCAAAATCACCAATTCAACCTAGCAGGAGTGAAATTTTAACTCTCATCTGAAACCATTGCTAAAGCTATAGGAATTCTAGATATTGGTGAGAGATGGTTTAAACAAAAGAAATTGGACTTGAGTTATTATGAGCTCTACCTCAAACCTAGTTGTCAGCAAGGCTGTCTTCCCCTTCTCTCACCTGCTAGAGAGGTATGCCCTGTTGATGAGGCAGATTATTAGATACTTCACCTGTGAGGGGAGGTACTCCAGGGTTTACTCTTATCACATAAGGCTTCTGATGCACTTCACCAGGGTTAAGTTAATGAACCTACCATACTACCTATATCGGAGCATTGACAAAATGGCTTTAGTGGTCAAAAAGAGGAGTTATGCCCACCAAATGCAAAGCCTTTTTCACCACTCCTTGATCAAAATGATTGTCTTACACCAGCTGGAGCAACAAAGGATCCCTTGGGAGGTTTTTATCTCTCATGATGTGTTTGCCAATCCCCAAGCCTTCATTCTGAAAAATTTTCCCTCTACTTCACATCCACCTACCCCCACTCCTCCTTCATCTCCACATATGCCTTCTCCACAAAGAGATTCACCTCCTATCCATTCTCCTAATGTATCAAATGAAGGAGCTGACAGTAGCACTAATGAGGAGCAAGTAGATGCAATGAAGAAGATGACGTAGAAGCTGGGGTAGATGAAGAAAATGAGGAAGAGGACAACAGTACTAAAGAAACTAACAGCAGTGAGGAAGAGGCAGAATCCATTGAGGAAGAGCAAGAAGGTGATGACAATAGAAATGAGGAGGGAGATTAAAGTGATACAAGGGCAGAAAACAATGATACAAATATAGAGCTTAATCATGAATATGATGAGGAAAGTGAAGAAAAAAATGGGGTAGAAACAGAGCCCAATGATGAAGAAGATGATGATGACATAGAGGAAGAGGATGAACATAGAAACCCTGAAGAGAAAGACAATAGTGACAGTGATGACACTCATAAGACAATATCAAATGCAGAAGAGAGTGTTGGTAATGAGCAAGATGACAGCCAAGGGGTTTATGAAAAGAAAAATGAAGATAACATTCAGCATGAGGATGAAAAAGACAACCAAGAGCAAGATGGTTTTGAGGATGACAGTGAGCCCAATCACAGTGAAAAAAGTGTTGAAATGAATGAACAAGGTGAAAATCAAGAGATAGAGGGAGAGGATGAAGAAATTGAAGACCAAGAGCAGACCAATGATGAGGCTGAAACAGAGTTTGAAAATCAAGGCATTGACTAAAAAAGTGATACAAATGAGGCAGTTAGTGACAAGCAAGGAAATAGTCATGACAGTCATGACAGCTGTCATGACTATCATGACACTAATCAACCTCCAAATGACCAAGGAACTCAAAGTGACAATGTTGAAAGTGACCAAGAAGAAAGACTTAGTGAAGGACAAAGCCAAATTGAGGCAAGTGAGGAGGATAGTGGTCAATTTGAGAGCCAAGATGTCAGTGAAGAAAACAATGATGAAAGCAAGGATGTTGATGAGGTTTAAGGTCAAGAAATTAGTGACCCAATGGAGTATGAAGTCACTCATGAAAGCCATGACAAATATGAAAAGGGTTGTGACTTCATCAAGGATCAATTCACCCTCATCACTCCTCTCACATGCATCTACCACAGAGGCAAAAGAGATGTGTTTGTTGCCTCAAAAAGGAAAAGGGCCATCTCTCCTCCAGCTATCAAGCAGAAAGACAAAGGAAAATAAAATATGGACAAGGGTGAGCAACAGGTCAACGGAAGAAGAAGAAAAAGGAACAAGAGGACTTCTCAAGGGCCTCAATTCATTGATTTAGACAGTGACACTGAGGACAAGGAGATGAACACAAGATTACTTCTCTTAGAGAAAGATGCTTAGCTTCAGGAGTGGGAAAGAGACTTTGAGATGGCACAGTGTGTCATCCACTATTACAAAGAGGAGCATAAGCATTTCAAAGAGGTGAAGAGAGGCCTTTCCCTACAAAAGAATATGACAAAGCATTATGCAAGGAAGAACATGCTTGCATGTGCCAAACTAAGGAAGGCCCTCATGGAACTTGAAGACCTAAAAAGAGCCAAAGTGCATTACAGCCTTGGATTTTTGGCTAATTCTTTTCAACAGGCGTCGAAGACCTCTTGAGGGACCTCTTCACAAATTTTGAGGCAAATTAGACAAATTTTTGTTTTTTTCCAAATTTTGACCCCTCGGAGCGTAGCACCCTAGGCGTTACGCAAAAAATTGGTGCATCCTAAGCTGTTAGAGTTTTAATTTTTGGATTTCTCACATCACCAACAGTTTTCTCACCAATTTTCAGATCATTTGGAGCATTTCTACCCCCTCAAAAGGTCAAAAAAATCAAAATTTTTACCTTTCTGCCTCATTTTCATACCAGGCGCTGTGCACAGAGCAGTGTTGGGAGATTTTATTTTTGGATAGGAAAATGGCATCCAATCAGCACAAATCAAGAATTTCTGGAACTTATACTCGTCATGCTTTCCAACGGGCCATCACGGAGCCAAATCTGGTGTCGGGAAGGGGTCCAAAACTTAGCTGCAAGAGACCCCATTCTCTGCTGAAGTGGCGCTACGCACAGAGGCTTCCTAGTTTTTTTTGGACCAAAAGTCAACAAAACACACTCATTTATTGAAAATAGATATTTTTGAGTTTTTTGAGGAAAATTAAGCTAGAATTAGGTGCATATAGTTATTTTAGCATTTATTTCTTGGGATATTATGTGCCTTGGGCCTTGCATGGTCTCTTGGCCATAAATGATATTTATGACTATATTTGACATTTTCCCACCACATTTAGGGTTTTAGTCCTCATTTTCTCCATAAATAGAGCATGAGGCCCCTATTTATTTTGTTGGCATTTGATGAGCTTGAAGAGAAATATACATGGTTTCATGAGCTTGGAGAAGAAATTGGTTTTGTGAAGTGGATGAATGGCTTGTTTGCTTGGATGATGGAGAAGCTTGTTTGTAGGATTCCATAGCTTGGTGAATGGTGATGTTTTCCTAATTTGTCTATTGTTTCCTTTTTTATCATTATGTTTCATGTTTCTTAGCTGCTATTAAACAGAAAAATATAGGTTGAGACATGTTCTTTGAGGCACCTCAGTCCTCCTGTTTGTTATGGCCTTTATGTTTTCTCTTTTGGCCATCTTAAGGAATTATTTGCTGCTCCTTAGGTCCACCAAAAATTGTCTTTGTTTCATTTATGGTTAGTATGTTAGCTTACAAGTATGATTCAAGGTATGCCCTACTTATTTGAAGTTTTCAAAACCCTAGCTTGAAGCCTTTCTGTGAAATATTGGTTGTTAGGTTAAGTCAAAGAGGTCTCGTTTGATCTTTCCCTTTGTCCATGCTTGCAAACTTGTTTCAGAGTTCCCAATAACTTGATATATACTGTTTAGGATTTCCCTCTCCACAAATTGAGTTATTTGTATTGTCTTATGTGTTTTCCCTAAATCCGAAGGTGATTTTCTAAAGTTAGAAGCTCTTATGCTCTCTATGTATCACTTGAATGTTTCTCTTGGATGTTTATTAGTTTAGATTATGGTTTATTGAGCTTAATGGTTTTCTTTACCTCATGGATTGTAAATTTTAAAATATATATGTTTAAGACCTCTTAGTATTTCCCAAACTTAATGTTCATTACACATCATACATCACTTTAAGGATCCATTGACCTTGCTAAATCCGCCCTGCAATACACTGTTTTTCATCATCTTGAAATTCTTGACTTTCAATTGATTCCATAGCCCAATGGCTTTGAAATACTCTCACTCCACCTATTCAATTTGACCATCTTACCCAACCAAAACAATAAAAAACCCTACACCTAATAACTAGCCTAAAATCAAAACCCTAGAGCAAAAATAACACATCTTTTGCACCCAATAGAAAGATCCCTCTCTGATTCCAGGAAGGCTAGGTCCTCGGACTCCAAAGAATGGTTCCATGTTACCCTGTCATTTGGTCTGCCAATCTGCCAAATCACGGGACCCTAACATTCTGGTGATCACGGTGGGACATTCTGAGTATATAGTTGCCTGACTACCTCTTAAGACTCTTTAGACCCTTAGTTTGACTTAGAAAATCCACTGAATTTGCCACATCATCGCCACACTAACATTATGGCGATCACGGTGGGACATTCTGAGTATATAGTTGCTTAGAAAACTCCTATAGACTCATTTGAACCTTCTATTGAGCTTAGAAAGTTGACTGATAGTATTTGGTGGCTCATCTGCTACCTCATCACCACACTAACACAATGGTGATCATGATGGACCTTCTGAGTTAGAGAAAAACTAAGTAGCCCTTAGGACTTTAGATACCTCATTAAAATCATTAATAACACACACTATCAGCCAAATAATAGACTCTATTTGTTTTATCATCCTAGCAAAATGTTGACTCAGTTATAGGACTCTCACAAACTTTAAGAGACTTAGAAAACCCCAAAAATACCTTAGATTGGTTTTTTATTACTTATTGGTGGTGGACCATAATACATTTTACCTTCGAAAAGCTAAAAATTTCCACCTGGCGACTCCACTAGCCTCCAGTAGGCCTATTACTTCATTAGCATTCATTTGACTTCCTAGAGTTGTTTCACACCAATCCAAAGAAACTTGTGAACCATTCATATACTGTAATAGGTACCATACATAAGAGAGGTCAGCCTTAAGAAACAATACTAAAACTTTCAGCCTCTCTGAATTTTGAAATTTTAAATATGGCTTCACATAGGATCAGTACCAGATCTCATCCAGACCAAAAAACTCCCAACATAGTTGATGACCCAGAGAAGATTTTGTGACAAGCTTCTAGATTTGGAAACTTAACCACTGTTAGGACCGTCCATAGAACAAGCTCTGTACCTGAAAATCTCACAGCCTTGCAAGATCCCTAGTTTGACTTGCACCATACCAGGAACCTCTTTAGAAA
The DNA here is from genome assembly GCA_034641835.2 of Pinus albicaulis. NCBI lineage: Eukaryota > Viridiplantae > Streptophyta > Pinopsida > Pinales > Pinaceae > Pinus > Pinus albicaulis. The sequence continues at coordinate 1,308,641,280 of CM076580.1, forward strand.
CATGTCTCAAATTGATATTGACCAAACTGAACTTGAACCCTTAGATTTGCACCAGATTTTGAGTAGAGAAGCCTCTCCTTCCACACCACCTAACTTTCAGCTTCTCTATCACTTCAAATCTTTCCATACCAAATCTACTCAAAACCAGTTTGTTGGTCCAAGTACTTCCACCACACCCATCCATACCACCACTGTGCAAACCACACCACTTCATCCTACACCCCTTATCACAAACCCACCTCTTGTATATCCTCCATTAGCTCCCATCATGGCAGCTTGGTATGCACCTTTGGTTTTACCACAACCCCTAATACCTTTACCAAATGACTATCAATCTAAGATCCCTCATTCCACTGGGGTTGAACCCATCACTGCCCAGTAGCATGTAGATAGAATCAATGATGCTTTTGATTACATGGAGATAGAGGAAGAAACCATTAAGATGAGAATGTTTGCACAAAGCCTAGGAGGAGAGGCCAAAAAACGGTTCAAGCATTAACTCCTAACTCAATACATGACCTCCCTTCCCTCTACCAATTTTTAAAAAAAAATGGGAAATCAAGAAAAACTTCCTCCAAATCTTGTCTGAATACAACAACCTTAAAGGGAATGTAGGAGAAAGTGTGCAAGACTATTGCACCAGGTTTAACAGTGTGTATAATGCCCTCTTGCCTCATATTAAACCCCCACAAGGCCTAGCACTGGTGAAATTACCTAAAGGTTTTGACCCATATATGACTTTCCAACTAAGAGAAAGAGACCCTGAAACCTTAGAAAAAATGCAAAAGGTAGCAATTAGTGCAGAGGTAAACTTAATTGAAAAAAGAGCTAGGTTGAAATCAGAAAGAAGAGTAACCTACAAAGATGAAACTATGCCTTCAACCTCCTCCTCTAATTCTAAATTAGACAACTTAATGAGAACTGTAGAAAGAATGATAGAAAAAATAAATTTGAATGAAAGGACCCCTCCTATGGAAAACCAAGCTAATACCCCGAATAGAAATAGACCTCAGAATTTCAGAAGAGACACTCCTCAAAACAAACCAAGGGAAAGTGATCAACAAATCAAACCTCCCTTTCAACAAAATTGTGTAGATGAAGATGAAGGAGAAATTATAGAACATGAAGAAAGCCATATAAACCTAATAGGTTATGATAATGAAGAGGATGTTTTTCTCACTGAAGAGGAACAAGGTTTCTTCTCTTCAGATCAAACTGATACAAACATTGAAGAATCTGAAGACTACCGCTTGGGGTTTGAAAATTCCATCATGGAAATCCATAAGCAGTATGATCTTAGGAGCAAAAAATACCTAGATTTAGCCAAGAAAGACCAAATAGATGTTGCTGTCCGGAAAGTACCTGAAAACACCTCCAAGAAAACAATAGAAAATGTCAACACCATGGTTAATAAAGCTGAAACAAACAAAGGAAAAATCGGCCTGCCAACCGAAGACCTTAACTGTCCTAGTACCTCGACCAATGACCCTAAGAAAACCATTCTTACTAAAACTCCAAATCAGGATCAACAAATTAAGAATGTAGAGAAGATCATGGTTGATAAAGTTGATGTTAATATGTCCAAAACATTAGTGCCTTTTAGTTTTGAGGGAGATATTACCAAAATCAAGATAAATATGCCCCTCATTGAACTGGTTAATCAACCCATATATAGATCTTAGATGTTGAAGGTACTAAACATAGGAAATGATGCTGACACTTTACACTTGGCTGATGACACATTTGAGTTGTTGTTTGGACCCAAAATAGAAGGAGAGTATCACGAAGGAGCCATTCCCCCTTTCTATATCAGTCTGAACATACATGACAAAATTTTACATATTGCCATGCTAGATTCCGGTGCCTCTCACTATCTCATGCCCAAAGTTGTGATGGAGAGATTAGGCCTAGAAATAACTAAACCTTACAAAGACCTGTACTCTTTTGATTCCAGTAGGGTCAAATTTTTGGGCCTCATCAAGGATCTTTGTGTTAACCTGGCACAAGTGCCTGCTAAGAATCTAGTCATGGACATAGTAGTGGCAGATATTCCTCCCAAGCATGGCATGATTTTTTGCAGATCTTGGGGATCCAAGCTTCAGGGAAACCTTCAACTAGATATGTCCTATGAAACCATCCCTGTTTTCAACCAGACAAGAAGATTATATCGAGAATCACATATGAAATATATGGTTAGTAGTCAGGACAGACCAGAGAACACTCCTCTCTATTCTATTCACTCAGATCTTGATTCTTTCATTCTATATAATGAAGAAGAAAATGTTGAGTAGGTATATGAAGTTGAAACACGTCAAGACACACTACAACAGTCAAATCAGTATTTACATAGAGAACTCAGTATTCATACCTTTAGCAATCTTGAACAAACACATCATGACAAAATCAAACTTAACTCTCTACAGACTAACTATGAAACCTTAAAACCAATGGTCAGTTTGACATGTAGATCGGGTTGCTCAAAGGGAGGAAAAACATCATAAACCAACCCTTCCATTTTACCTATTCCAAAACGCTAAGATGCTGTCACAGAACAAAAATATTAGGTGATCCTAAACAAAGAAATCTTATGTTCTTACCTTATATGGACACCTCATTATCAGAGAGTCTTGTTCCTCCCGAAAAGTTGTTGACCCTACCTGATGTGGCCATCAATCCTAAAGGGATGTCCGTTGAAACTGATATAGAGGGATACAATATAGGCAGTCTAAGAAGACCCAAGGTGATTAACTTATTTAAAACCTTTCCATTACACACAAAAATAAAATACTTGAGGTTATGCAAGAAATTTCAGGATGCTCTTGTTTATAGAAGTAAAAGCTCAAAATGTAATATCCCTAATGGAAATAAACAGTAATATAAAGCACATAAACAAGAAACTACAGCAACTAGAGAGGCATCACATGAACCAGACATAATATGGAGAGCTCTGAGCCATTTTTTTAAGTACTGAAACATAAAATGAATACAAAGGTGATCAGAATGATGGCACCTTGGCTTGCACTAGGCAAGCGTAGAAATACTCTCAGAATATATCGTGAAATGGCTGCTCCCTCAGTGACTGTGTAATCTCCAAGCTGCTGGTGCTGTTTTCGTGCTGCTACTACTACTGGAATGGACTGAATCTTTAGGGCTGCTCCCCACCTCGAAAAATTCTGAAACTTCGGGAATGGCCTCTACTCCCGAAACCCAGGAAAACCCAGAAAGATTTTCAGAAATGGCCGACCCCCGAAAATAGCTCCCTTGAGGCTCTGTGCTGCTCCTCAAGGAGGGACACTGGCTCTGAATGAATGGCTCCAAAATCTGGTCCGTAACTCCACCAAAACACTGGAATAGGAAAGGGCTGGCCCCTTATCCACTAGCCCGGGCTGAATCCACCTCAAACTCTGAATCCGGAACAACCTGTCCACAAGACTGCATCCTCCCTCTCATTGATTGCATTGTCTCTCTGCGTGGGTGCTCCTCCCGTGATAGTTGCAACTCCCACTGACAAAAATAAGGATGGAACTCCTCACTCGAGCAGGCACTCGAAGTCCCCCGGGGCTGAGGTTTGGATCTTCGAACAGAGACACCCGATGTACTGAACATTACGTACAAAATTTTCTAAATGGAAAGTGTGCTCAATGTCAAGAAGACAATTCTCAAAATGCATAATCAGAATGAATGAGAATGAGGGGACCCTTCCTCCTTTTATGCTTGGTGAGCCTCTCCCTCACCTAGGCCCCACCAATCCATGCGCTGCCACTTGGCCACTAGGCCCCACCTTGCTAATTCGATATGTCTCCTTCGTGACTTTAGGGAATGCTTTTATCCTAAGTGTGAGCTAAGTGCTCCTTCCCCACTTTATTTATATTTTAACTTTATAAAGGAAAAATTAGTCAAAATTAATATTTCCAATTAGCTATTGCTAATTGGGAATATTACAGTCCTCCCCGCCAAAAATTGCTTATCCTCAAGCAATGCCTGAACAAGCCTCCTCTCTAGCTGATGCTCCCCACGATGGAACTCCTCACCCGAGCAGGCACTCGAAGTCCCTCGGGGCTGAGGTTTGGATCTTCGAACAGAGACACCCGGTGTACTGAACATTACGTACAAAATTTGCTAAATGGAAAGTGTGCTCAATGTCAAGAAGACAATTCTCAAAATGCATAATCAGAATGAATGAGAATGAGGGGACCCTTCCTCCTTTTATGCTTGGTGAGCCTCTCCCTCACCTAGGCCCCACCAATCCATGCGCTGCCACTTGGCCACTAGGCCCCACCTTGCTAATTCGATATGTCTCCTTCGTGACTTTAGGGAATGCTTTTATCCTAAGTGTGAGCTAAGTGCTCCTTCCCCACTTTATTTATATTTTAACTTTATAAAGGAAAAATTAGTCAAAATTAATATTTCCAATTAGCTATTGCTAATTGGGAATATTACAGTCCTCCCCGCCAAAAATTGCTTATCCTCAAGCAATGCCTGAACAAGCCTCCTCTCTAGCTGATGCTCCCCACCATCACTGTAAAATGTGCCTAGGTCCCAAATGCGTCACTGAATCTTCCCTGTCCTCTGTATCACCCTGATATGGAGGGAGCTCTCGATGTCCGGAACCCAAGCCATCTTGTCCAACATGAAGCTCCACCTGCTCCACTCACCATCTTGCCATGCTAATGAAGTCCACCACTTCATCAATGACTCGCTAAAGCCCGATGGAAGATATACATGATCTCCCCATGTAGTATACAGCTCACCATGAGAGTTTATCGAGATGTAATGCTCAAGTATCCTGCTAATCTCTTAGAGGTACCACCACGCTGATGTTGTGCTACTCTGATCATGAGATACTCCCTGTCATGCGCAGACTGTATCCTCCTCTCTTGAGACCTAGTGGAAGGAGATCTATGAGAGACAAGCTAATCCAGACCAGGAATCTCCATGATGCCAATACCTACCCCTTCGAATGCAGCTTTGAATCTATGCAGCAACAGAGAAAGTCTTCCTTGCCATTCAATGAAGGCCTCTGTATACTCCATGTGCCAACCCAACAGTGAACTAGATCACTCTCTGTCCTGACTCCGACCATCATGAGATAGAATGGGCTATCAATCAACTGAATCTCTGCATCCCATAGTCGGACCTGCTGCACCATAGCTCTGACAACTGCAGGAATCCCTCTGTGCCTCATCTCTAGTCCCTGCTCATGACCAATATAGAGGGTCCATATATCATGGGAAAATATGATGCATGCTAACCTGCCCTGTGTCAGCCACTGTGTAGTACCGATGACCGCTGGAAGCCATATGTGACAAATAGCCACCCCTTGAATGAAATCAATAAATAGATATCTGATACTTGCAATTGATTCAAGGTATGTGGATCCCTCCTATCCTTGCCAACCATCTCCACTGGATCTGCCATCCACCCTCTCGATAATGTGTCGATACATTGTTTGGAGCATAGAAACATACTGGGATTCTACCTCTGCTATACCTTGTATCCTCTGCTCGTGCATGGTCTCGACATGCCCTGAGAAAAGGGTGACGCATGTCTCCCTCATGACCTGGTCCCCAAGCATAGGCTCAGAGATGACTGATGTGCCACCCTTGCAGAGGATCATCTCATCCCCTTACCTGTGGCTGTCAACTAGCGCACTGATCCAGTGCCACTGCTGAGAAGTATCTCCCCTAGTGTGCTGAGTGTCATCCAAATATCTTGGGTGAGCGTTGCGTACGCCGCTGCTCATGCCAAAAGTGCCAAAGGAAAACAACAAAATCGACTGTGCCCGTGAGTGATGTAGAAGAGGATCATGTGCGTGAGTCCCCACAGATACCGTCAACTTTCGCTCATCTATCTCCCCATCGATCCTGGGTGAACTACCCCCAAAGGTAAGCTTGGTGTCCCTGTCCGTGAGTATCCCTGGAGGAAATACTCTAAGACCCTGCTGTGCAACACCGTATGCCCTCGCATTCCACCGATCATCCATGTACTCCTCGACATGCCACTGCACACTGAGGCATACCCCTGTACACTTCTATATACCCCCTACTATTGTTGTACCACCCTATACCGTCTCATGCCTTGTCTGTGTCAAGGCATCGGTCACTCCTCGTGTGTTCTCAATGTGATGTAGGACACTCCTACTCCAAAATGCAGTCCCACACACTACGGTACACCACCATGCAACTCCATGTCCATCGGTAGTCCACTGCTCAATGCTAGAGGCTCCCACACATCCTTTGATGTGATGACCTAAAGTTGTGTCTCTACATGTCAGACCACCCCCAATCAGTATCATCACCTCCACTGTCGCATCGCTATACTCACTGACGAATGGATCATCACTCCAAACCCTCCCTGAGGGGTTCGAGAAGTGAATCTCCCTATGTGTCAGTAGTGATACCGCCATTGCTTGGCTCCACTGTGACCTCTGTGCCCCACACAATGGTGAATAATCCTTGGCTCTATACAAGGCACCATATAGTGGCCTACCAATGCCACCTCCTCCGACAAGCTCCTACCAAGGTATGTTGATCACCCTGTGACCTCGTGTATAAGTGTCATACCAAGACAACCTAGGGGGTCTGCCCATAAACTGGTTGGCCACTGGAGCTGACCAAAAATACCCTAGCGAATGCACATGCTCAAATGCTAGGCCAACTGTACCCTCCAAGCCATAGTCAACCGACTACCTGGGAAACGACAGGTAGTCCTACCTAGATCCCAATGCCAGTTTGGGGTTCCTGTATTCCCAACACCTGGAAACTATTGCTGAACTACACCTAGGTCCACCACTATCTCCATAACCCACTCCACTAGGTACCAAATCAAAATCTCTCGCCATCCAACCTCAACATGTGGATGATGCACCCTGTGCAACTCTGATCGTCTCATACCGCTAACCAAGTTAATGTATGAGATATGACTAGGTGGCTCCGCCTCTCTCTCTCCAATGGAAAGAGGTGACCCAAAAATGCTGCTAGCCTTGTTTATGCATGCCTGAAGGGGGCTGCTCTGACACTCCAATGTGCCCTCTAGTTGTACCATTAGGGAATCTAGTTGTTCCCTAATGTGGGCCAACTTGGCCGCTGACTCGGCACAAACCACTCTCATGCCCTCTAGCTCCTTATTCTGTAACAAAATAGCCTCTCGTACTGATGTGGCCTTCCATTTCAAAACTATAAGGTTGGCTTGAAGCTGATGACACCGTTGTGTGCGACCATCATCCAATACCTTTGTATCTCCTAGTGCCTCATGAAAGGTGGATACATCTCCTGGCACCTCACCCATCTATCATGCGCTGCGACAACCCGAAGACTCGGACACTACCTCGGTCATCACCTCAATGGATGGCACTACTGGGGTAAGCTCTACTCTCTCTACTAAGATGTCAACCAATATGGTCAAAGAAGTCTCCAACATAGGTGACCCCTGTGTCATACTGGGTGTATCCACATGCTCCCCATGATCCTGTGTGCCCTTATCCTCCAAGTGTGAGGTAGCCATTTTGATGGCTTCCCCCTCCGTTATTTGGTCAAGCTGGAAAGAGGTATCTAAATTTTCCACCCGATCCCGAATTGTGCAATCAGTGGATCCATTATACGTGCGAAAAGGTGTCCTCCCAGTGGTATGCTGCAACTCTGAACTCTGCGTGCTAGATCCCCCACTGTTCCTTCCTCGTTCATCCTGCCTGAGTTGACAGTAATCTCTAAAGGGAAAAGCCGCTTTGAAGTTTTCCCCCATGGACTGCCATTCACGGAAATAATCTCCAAAGGGTATATGATCATGCCACCTACCTTTATCACTTGGTATTGGAGGTAAGGATGTAGGCATCGTGATCTTGGTTGGCCTACTGAAGGCTGGTGGGTGAGTGGCTAGTAAAGGGTGGTCACACTATTGTGAAACCCCCAAAGTCTCCCCAAATAGGGATTCTTGATGGATGCTCTCATTTTTATTCTGTTGTTTAAGTCTTTCCAACATTCCCTTCTGTGCTTTGGCTAAATCATTTAGGGCCTTAAAAATGTTACCAAAGGTTTCTTCCCCTTTTCTCTTTGACTCCCCCATATTTGCCACCTCTACTACCTTTGGTGGGTAAGATTTTGCCTACCCTCTTTGTTCATAGAAAAATATCCCCACGGTTGAGCCAATACTGAAGTTTTGTTACCACTGTAATATCCCTAAGGGAAATAAACAGTAATATAAAGCACATAAACAAGAAACTATAGCAACTAGAGAGGCATCACATGAACCAAACACAATATGGATAATGCTGAGCCATTTTATTAAGTATTGAAACATAAAATGAATATAAAGGTGACCAAAATGATGGCACCTTGGCTTGCACTAGGCAAGCGTAGAAATACTCTCAGAATATATTGTTAAATGGATGCTCCCTCAGTGACTGCATAATCTCCAAGCTGCTGGTGCTATTGCCGTGCTACTGCTACTGCTGGAATTGACTGAATCTTTGGGGCTGCTCCCCACCTCAGAAAATTCTGAAACTTTGGGAATGGCCTCTACTCCCAAAACCTAGAAAAACCCAGAAAGCTTTTTAGAAATGGCCGACCCCCTAAAATAGCTCCCTTGAGGCTCTACGCTGCTCCTCAAGGAGGGACGCTGGCTCTGAATGAATGGCTCCAAAATTCGGTCCGTAACTCCACCAAAACACTGGAATAGGAAAGGGCTGGCCCCTTATCCACTATCCCAGGCTGAATCCACCTCAAAATCCCAATCCAAAACAACCTCTCCACAAGATTGCATCCTCCCTCTCACTGATTGCATTGTCTCTCTGCGTGGGTGCTCCTCCCGTGATAGCTGCAACTCCCACTGACAAAAATAAAGATGGAACTCCTCACCAGAGTAGGCACTCGAAGTCCCCTGGGGCTGAGGTTGGGATCTCCAAATGGAGACACCCGATGTACTGAACAATACGTGCATACTTTTCTAAAGAACAAGCGTGCTCAATGTTAAGAAGACAATTCTAAAAATGCATAATTAGAATGAATGAGAATGAGGGGACCCTTCCTCCTTTTATGCTTGGTGAGCCTCTCCCTCACCTAGGCCCCACCAATCCCTGCGCTGCCACTTGACCACTAGGCCCCACCTTGCTAATTCGATATGTCTCCTTAGTGACTTTAGGGAATGCTTTTATCCTAAGTGTGAGCTAAGTGATCCTTCACACACTTTATTTATATTTTAACTTTATAAAGGAAAAATTAGTCAAAATTAATATTTCCAATTAGTTGCTGCTAATTGGGAATATTACACAAAACCTGTTGACATGGAAATTGTTCCAAAGATACCTCTTTCCAAGAATAACTATGAAACCTTTGGCCAAATCATATTACTAACTAAGAAAACCAAAGGATGCAGACTGTGTATGGACTTCAGACACCTAGGCAAGCCCTCCATGGAATACAAACACCCTTTTCCCAAAATAAGTTATCTTATGCCAAAAATAGAAATTTCTAACAAGGTGACTTTGATTGGTAGTGTTTCAGGTTTTCATGAGATGATACCACTTCAAATCAATCAACACAAAGACATTTTCAAAATTCCTTGGGATGAATACATGCTTGACCAAATTTTTTCTGGAATAAGGAAAGCTAAAGACACCTTCCAAGAGGCCACAACTCCTATTACCAAATTTTTTACTATGATTTACATTGATGACTTTGTCATTATTTTAGGAGCTGATGAAGATGGCCTTTTTCACCTAGAAAATTTCTTTCATAGAAAAAAGGTTTGGGAATAAAACTCAAAGAAGGAGTATAAAGGAGAACTTGGCATATTTGAAAATTCTTGGCAGAAATCTTGCACCATGCCCCCAAAAATAGATAGTCATGTTCCTTATCTGCAAGAACTGAATGAAAAAGGGTTGGTAGATGATCCTGGGGAAGATAGGGTAATCAAATACCGTGGCCATTTAGAGTCTTAGTTAGAATTTATCATTCATTGTACATATCACTGTTTGATGAAAAAAAAAAGAAAAAAAAGAGAAAAAAAGGAAAAAAGAAAAAAAGAATATATATATATATATATATATATATATATATATATATATATATATATATATATATATATATATATATATATATATATATGGAAAAGAGGGTAGATTTGAAAAGAGGTAGAGCCCCATACCCAAAAAATAGAATTACTGAAAGTGCGTAAGTTTAAATACCACTACTAGTGCTTAAAGGAGTCTTGTTTCAGTCATCTAGCCTAATCATGGCTGAAGCATGTTTTAAATTTATTTTTTGATAAGTTAGTGAAAGATAATGGGTCAAATTGTTCTAGCTTGACTTGTCAAAAGATAGATTAGGTAGAAAGATATTTGGTTCATGCCTAAGGTATGATGCTTTACAAAAATAATATTTGTGTGCAGCTTGTTTTTATGCCACAAACCCATGGTAAATTAGATTGTCTAATCCTGATTTAGCCATGTTTTCAATTTCATGTTTGTAGCCTAGTGAAAAATCCTGTCAAACAATTTAACCTTGACAATTGAAGAGTATAGGTAGAGAATCTAAGGAATTCATTAGCCTAATATGAGCTCCATGAAGACATAAGGTAGAAGTAGATAGTTATTTTGCTTTCAAAAACAAAAAAATGTGTGTCAAGGTTGCTAGTCCAAATGCACCCGAAGAAGAAAAAATGTTAGGCAAGTAGGTTGGGTAGGTAGAGATGGAATTAAGCTAATCATGTCTTTCAGATTATTGAGATCATAAGCTTTGAGCAAGCATCGGCAAGAGAAAGAGGTAAATATCTGCCCAATGGATGAGGCACTGGTCTTCATAAAGCCAAACATCTGAAGTTCTTGACACCTCCTGAAAAGGAGCTGCCCTCCCCAAGTGGAGCCACTGTTAGTCATCAATAATTTTTGCCTTCATAGATGACTAAATGTTTTCCCTAGATTTCTAGAAACAAAGTTCTTGAACATTGTGAGTTCTAGAAATCTCACTGCCATCATCATCCTTAAAGATAATTTTTCACTATTTCATCTTTCCACCATGTCTAGCATTGCTTACCAATCCAAAAATAAAAAATAAAAAAATAAAAAAATTGGCTTATGTCACTCTTCCTGTCTATATGCTTTCACCTTTGACCCAAATCATCTATCTTGTTTTGCCTACAAAGCCCCCCACTCCTACCTAAACCCACCAATCAAACAACTTTGTTGTGTCTCCCAAAATACTCTCAAACACTGATGGTCTCAAACTATCTCCGTAGGCTCTTTAGATAAATCAAGTACATTGGATTTTGGATCTTCAATACATCAGTCTATCATAAACTCCATCTTGCACTTGGTGATCCAAAATTCTAGGTCTCAGTCCAAAAAACCAAGTCTAAGAAGGTCTCCACTAGGTCACCTAGGGTTTTCACAAAGTCATAGGATGGATTTGGTGCCCTACAAACTCTGTTTTTCCTATATGAAGAAAATACATTCAAAGAAGGGGACAAGTCATTTTGTCCTAGATTCACCAAAGAGATCATTCAAGGAAGGTTTTTAGCTTAAAGCATGAACCTTGCAAGGGGACAACTGCCCTTTGCTCACATTTCTGCAAGAGGGTCAAAAGGCCATCAACCTAGCAAGAGGTAAGGAAATGAGAAAACCATCACAAGAAGACCATTCATAGCAAGAAGAAAGCATCAAGCATATGTTTGATGAAAGTCAGTTTTGAGATTCGACAAGATGATGAGCTTAGTGAAAAAAGTTGCCTTCACTAAGTGGGCCCGCAGGCTATTTTTGGCGCAAGTCTATTTTTAGATCGTCGATCTAAAAATAGAAGTGTCGATTATTATTAGCTCTTAATAATAATCCAACAATAAACAACAATTTATTCTCTTGGAGCACTTAGTTTCAGTGCACATATTTGGAAAATCAGTGGGCTAAAGGAATTGCGCAATTCCTAGGGTTTACTGGTGGTTCATGCATGGAGGACTCAGTTAGAACTGAAGTGGCAAAGTTATGATAGAGTTGGAAGAGTAGTTCATGGAGTTGTATTCAGTTTAACTCAATTAGACTCAGTTGAGCTAGTTGTATCTAGTCTAACTAAATGATACACTAGTGAGAGTGGAGTGAATTAATTAGTTAATTAATTCACAAATAATAACTCATAAAACAACTAAACAATACATCAGTTAACTACAGTGCATGTCAGTTCCAGCGGAGACCTAGTGGAGAGATAGGTGAAAGGGAAAGATGGAATATCTGTTGTGACTATAGTAATGCATTTATTTCACCACACACACATTGGAGTTTCCAATAAGGATTGCGTAGTCAAGGCAAGGGTAATTCGAATTCATTCAGATCTATTCTTCAGCAGGGATTGCGCAGTGGAGGTAGGCTAATAGGAGGGCAGAAATTGGTGCATGGATTTGTAGATTTCTTCTATGTTAGTGTGTGACGATTGATTATACAGAGAGCTTGATGTACTAAGCTTTGTATGAGATTGTTACATGATCTCCATGATACATAATATATGATAGTTGGAGTTTTCATCTTCAGGATTTCCCGTTAAACAATTGTGTTATGTGCGATTGTTTTTATTTATGCTTCACATGTGTTTGCAATTAATTTTCTGCAAAAGATTAATAGTGGAATGATTTTGTATTTTGAAAGAAGTTAAATATTGTGAGATCAGGGGAATCTAGATGTATGTATGCTTAGTGTATACTAATTCCTACATGGTATCGGAGCATTGTTAATTCTTGAAGATTGCAATTGTGAAGAATTTTTGAGTTTGTGCTGGTGGAAAATTTGAATTTGCTACATAAAATTCTTGGTCCAGAAGTTGAGTATACATTGAAATGTCTTTCAATGCGTTGTGATTGGATTATGCCCTTGATGGAAGCTCAAATTACATAGCCTGGAAGGATAGGATGGAGGCGGTGCTAGAGGATAATGGATTGAAGGAGTTCATCGATAGCGATGTTCCTAAGCCGGGATCTAGCGATGCTGCATTACTTGATGCATGGAAAAATAAGATATCAAAGACAAGAAGAATTCTGTTGGAAGGTGTGAAGGACCATATTATGTTTTGACTTCATGGGAATGCCACTCCATTCTTAATGTGGAAGGCTTTGACATATTTTTTCCAAATCAGCAGTGACCAGAGGAAGTTGGCACTGAAAGACAAGCTCAAAAAAATAAAAATGGAGAAGGGTGACAATATTCCAAAATATCTCACGAAGTTTGTCCACTGTAGGGATGAACTGGGAAGTGTGGGGATTACTGTTGATGATGAAGAATTGGCGAGCTTCACTCTCCTTGGGCTTTCGAAGAGTTGGCATAACTACGAAGACTCTGTCGATGGACGAGAGAAATTGCCGGGATGGGAGCGACTTTGGTCGGATCTTGTGCCGGAGGAGATAAGTCGAGGTACTAGGGATGGCTCTTCATCAAAGAATGAAGATGAAGAGAATTACGCTTTGGGTGCCAAAGAAAGGAAAGGGAAGGGGAAGAAATTTCCTTCAAAATCCAAAGTTAACGGCAAGAATCAGGATTTTTCCCAGGTGAAGTGTTTTCACTGTCACGAACATGGGCATTTTGCCACTAACTGCCCACAGAATTAGAAGAAGAATAAGAAGGCTGCTAGCGCTGCAGCTGGAGAGGCCTTAGCCTCGCAATTTGAACTTGATTTCTCTTTGATCGCATGCTTGGTTTCAAGCTATACGGGATCGATGTGGTATCTTGATAGTGGTGCGTCTTTCCATATGACGGGAGACAAGGAGTTGTTTAGTGACTTGGAGGAGAAGGACCTCCAGATGCATATAGAGATGGGAGACGATGGTCGATATAGTGCAATCGACATTGGGACCATTACCTTTGAGAGGGAGTCCGGTAATACATTCTTGTTGAAGGATGTTATGCATTTTCCAGGTCTGAAGAAGAACTTGGTCTCAGTCACAATGTTAGAAGACAAAGGTTATGATGTTGTTTTCAGTGAGGGAAAATATTTCCTTCGACATAAAACAACGGGTCAAAACAAGAAGATAGGGATTCAAGTTAATAATCTCTACAAGCTGGAGGTAGATGGCTGCGCTGCAATGGTGGGAAAAGTAGAAGAAGTGGTGAGTTGGGATGAGGGCGAATTATGGCACAGGAGACTGGGCCATCTTCACCATAACGCTTTGAAGATTTTTCAACAGATTTCTACTAGAATTCCCAAGGGTACTCTTGTGTAGTAAGATCAATGCAAGGGATTTACTATGGGTAAGTTTGTGAAGACCACCTTTCATGAGAAGGATAACCATGCTTCGATGATCCTGGAGAGAATTTACACAGACGTGTGTGGACCTTTCTCAGTTTCTTCAACAACAAAACATAAGTATTATGTTATATTTTTTGATGACTATTATCGTAGATGCTGGATCTTCTTCATGCAGAAGAAGAGTGAAACATTCTCAAATTTCTGTGAGTTCAAAGCATTGGTGGAGAAGGAGTCAGGAAGCAAGTGAAATCTCTACGGAGCGATAATGGTGGTGAATACATCTGGAGCGAATTCAAAGACTTCTGTAGCAAAGAAGGAATTCAAAGAGAAATCATAGTGCCTCATAACCACATCAGAATAGGGTCACGGAGAGGAAGAACAGAAAAATCGTGGGTGCTGCACGAGCGATGCTGCATGACCAATGCATATCGATGCACTTGTGGCAGAAGCATGCAACATTGCGGTTTATGTGCAAAACCGTTGTCCTCATAGAGTACTTGGCATGAGTACCCCTAAAGAAGCTTTTACTGGTAAGAAGCCTGATATTTCTCATTTGAATATTTTTGGCTGATCTGTTTACATTCATGTGACAAAGGACTCCAGGAAGAAGCTGGAGCAGACTACAATAGTTGGGATATTTGTGGGGTACATAGAAACACCCCATAATTATCGTGTGTATTTTACAGATAGTTAGATGACTGTGGTGCGATGGGATATAAAAATAAATGAGGTGAAAGCCATGAAGTTGTCACTTAAGAGGGAGCTACAATTGCATGCAGAGGAGGAACTTCTTGTTCCCAAAGATGAGCCTCTAGATGTGGATCAACCATAGGAGGAGATTCATGGAGTGGAGGAGTCCACTCATGCAGAACCAAACATCAGACAAGGTAAAAAGTGGACCACAGAAGCTGAGAGACTGAAGCTTGATGTGGCACAGAATGTAGGAGTCCCTGTATCACAGTGTAGACAGAGACAGTCACCTGACCAATTTACTGGATACATGGCTCTGATGAGCAAGTATATCATGACAGAGCCATCTTATTTTGAAGAAGCAGTGCAGGAGCCCACATGGGTAGATGCCATGGTGGACGAGTATGACTCCATTGTCAGAAACAGTGCTTGGGAGATTGTTCCAAGGCCGGTGGGTAAATCAGTTGTAGGATCAAGATGGATCTATAGGGTAAAGAAAGCTGCTGATGGGAGTGTCGAGAAGTATAAGGCAAGATTTGTTGCCCGGGGTTTCTCACAGATTGAGGGGATTGATTATCAAGAAACCTTTGCACCTGTCACATGGTATTCTTCCATAAGGACCATCCTTGCTCTCTTAGCGCAAACGGGTTGGCACATTCATCAGATGGATGTGAAGACTGTGTTCCTTAATGGGATCATTGAGGAAGAGGTGTAAATTGAGCAGCCTGAAGGATTTGAGATCTTCAGCAGCGAGTCACATGTGTGCAGAATCAAAAGAGCACTGTATGGGCTGAAGCAAGCACCTCGTGCTTGGTACACTCGGATCGACAGCTATTTCACTGGACTGGGCTTCACCAAGAGTGAGGTGGATGCAAACCTATACCAAATTGTGGTGGAGGGTAAGATTTTAATCATTGTTCTTTATGTTGATGATTTAATAATAATGGGTGATGAGTAGTTTATACACTCATGCAAGTCAGATCTTGCAAAGGAGTTTGAGATGAAGGATTTGGGCCTCCTTCATTATTTCCTTGGATTGGAAATATGGCAGCGGGAAGGTGAACTATTTGTGTCTCAAGGAAAGTATGCTCAGGAGATACTTGAGAAGTTTCACATGCAAGGCTACAAGCCTATCGACACTTCTCTTCCAGGAAATTGTAGGAAAGAGGATGCTAAATCAGAAGAGGTAGTGGATGCCACTGTTTATCGACATTTGGTGGGTTCACTCATGTATTTAGTTAATACAAGACTGGACATATGCTATGCGGTGAACCAACTTTCACAAGCGATGGTTAAGCCTACCAAGCTCTTTTGGAAGGCAGGCAAGGATGTCTTGAGGTATCTTAGGGGAACATCTGAGTATGGTTTATGGTACAAAAAAACGGATGAGGTGAAGTTGCATGGCTTCAGGGATGCAGATTAGGCAGGCAACCCAATAGACAGAAAGAGCACATCAGGAGGGATTTTCAGTATCGGATCTACGACAGTTTCTTGGTACAGTAGGAAACAAAGATCTGTGGCACTCAGTTCAGTGGAAGCAGAATACGTGGTAGCAAGTCAAGGTGCATGTGAGGCTATCTGGATGAGGAAGATCCTGGTTGGTTTGTTTGGTTCAAAATTAGATCCTACAATGATACATTGTGATAATTAGAGTTGCATTAAAATCTCGATTAATCCTATGTTTCATGATAGATCTAAACATATTGATATCCGATATCATCATATCAGAGATTGTGTGTAGCGGAAGACCATGTTGCTTCAGTACATTCCTACGGAAGATCAGAATGCAGATATTCTAATGAAGGTGCTCACCAGGAGCAAATTTGAATACCATAGAGGTAGGATCGGGGTGAAGGATAATCCCTATCTTGTTGAGAGGAAGTGTTGAGATTCAACAAGATGATGAGCTTAGTGAAAATATTTTCCTTCACTAAGTGGGCTCGCAGGCTATTTTTGGCGCAAGTCTATTTTTAGATCATCGATATAAAAATAGAAGTGTCGATTATTATTAGCTCTTAATAATAATCCGACAATAAACAACAACTTATTCTCTTGGATCACTTAGTTTCAGTGCACGGATTTGGAAAATCAGTGGGCTAAAGGAATTATGCAATTCCTAGGGTTTACTAGTGGTTCATGCATGGAGGACTCAGTTAGAACTGAAGTGGAAAAGTTATGACAGAGTTTGAAGAGTAGTTCATGGAGTTGTATTCAGTTTAACTGAGTTAGACTCAGTTGAGAAAGTTGTATCTAGTCTAACTGAATGATACACTAGTGAGAGTGGAGTGAATTAATTAGTTAATTAATTCACAAATAATAACTCATAAATCAACTGAACAATACAACAATTAACTATAGTGCATGCCAGTTCTAGTGGAGACCCAATGGAGAGATAGGTGAAAGGGAAAGATGGACTATCTGTTGTGACTATAGTGATGCATTGATTGCACCACACATACATTTGAGTTTCCAATGAGGATTGTGTAGTCAAGGCAAGGGTAATTCAAATTCATTCAGAGCTATTATTCAGCAGGGATTGCGCATTGGAGGCAGGCTAGCAGGAGGGCAAAAATCGGTGCATGGATTTGCAGATTTCTTCTACGTTAGTGTGTGATGATTGATTGTACCGAGAGCTTGATGTACTAAGCTTTGTATGAGATTGTTATATGATCTCCATGATACATAGTATATGATAGTTGGGGTTTTCATCTTCAGGCTTTCCCGTTAAACAACTGTGTTATGTGCGATTTTTTTATTTATGCTTCACATGTGTTTACAATTAATTTTCTGCAAAATATTAACAGTGGAATGATTCTGTATTTTGAAAGAAGTTAAATATTGTGAGACCAGGGGAATCTGGATGTATGCATGCTCAGTGTATACTAATTTCTACAGTCAGGGTTTATGACTGTTTTTGAACAAGAAGGAATCAATACTAGGGTCACAAGGGCAAAGGCCTCTTCTATTCCTTCAAGTGCACATTGAAGGACTTTAGGAGTGATTAGTGAGTTTTGAGAAGTTTCAGAGAACTTAGAAGACAACACTATATACTTTTTTCTAAGCAGCCCTAAAACCTAGCAGTTTGGGGAGATGAACACAAATGGTCAAATGATGAAAAAGCAGCCTCTTTCGTAACATCATATGGCTTCAAAGGGTTTCAAGATATCCACAAGGGTTTGGCCTAGAGACACTAACTCCACCTCATCAAAAGGTTAAAATCAGACAACTAAAGGGATCTAAGAAGGCAAACCCAAGCACCAGTACTCCACTATAACAAAGGAGGGATGATGATGAAGGGTATCAACAAAAGAGACAAAAATAATTAGTTCAAGGCTTGTCTTCTCAAAGAAAGGACACAAACATGTTCAAATAAGTCAAGGAAGCAAACATGAGGGAATAAAATGCCTAAGGAGGCAACTTTGGAAAATATGGGTCATTACTGATAAAATGAGTTGTCCAAGTTCAAAAGAGATAGTGATAAAAAGAAGAAATTGTGTAGGCACCTGCATGCACACAAGTGGTCATGAAAGACACAAAAAAGGGTTTAAACTAGCTTTCCCCTCTCACTAGACCTACATCATTGTCAAATAGGTCTAAAGAACAAATATTCCACTAATTTACAACAGAGCAGTGAAATTCCCAACGAGGGCCTCCTTATCAAATGACTATTCTACAAAAGGTGGATAAACATGAATGACACTTTACAAGATTGTCAAAAGTGTTTTCCTATAGGAAAAATTGATAAGGCCAAGGCAAGAATGTTTCAAATAAAGGTGGAACATCTCAAAAGGCCAAGCTGCTGTTTATAATTGCTACTAGGGTTTTTCTCCCACCAAGAGGTTTTTTCCTCATTACTTAAAGAGAAAAACATGACAAAATATCAGTCAAAGGAAGAAATGGAAAAAATGACAAGTTGCTGTGTATAGGTGTTAAAAGTCATGAAACAGGTTCATTTTCCAAATAAAGGTGAGAGGCATAGTTTCAGCTTCTTCAGGAAGTTTATCAATCTGAAAAGAACCTTAAAGGGTTTCTAGAAAATGAAAAAGAAATATTTTTATCAAACTGCCCCCCCTACAGGACCACAAAGCCAAAAAGACAGTGAGAGAAATAGAGAGGGAAATAAAACCTTAGAAAGTGGGTTTTTAACATCAAATCATTTTTCAAAGGAGTATAAAGTCTCCTCAACCTCTTCCATACTTCATTTTCCCCTGCAGACAAGAAGAGAGCCATTGAAAGTGATTTTTGAGGGTTTCTGAGAAAAATTGAAGAAATCTGCAGGTGCTATGCACCAAGGCCGGTGCTACACACCTGGGTCTCTGCACTACGCACAGACGAGGTGGACACAGTGTTATTTAACACTATGCTGTGCACCTGGAGCCTAGCACTACACACCTGAGTGAGAGCTACGCACATGCATAGGGTAGGCCTGACTGTCGACCAAATCAACCCGGTGCTGTGCTTCGACTGGCCCAACAGGCCCTCCTCCAACCCGAGCTGACCTGACGCTATGCTCCTACTGGCCCGACTGGCCCTTCTCCAACCCGGCACTGCACTCCTACAGGCCAACCTGACCTGAACGTGCAGTCGGGTAGGCGCTACGCACAGATAGAGTGTGCCCCAATTTTCTCAAAAACATTAAAAAATCAATGTTTTTGCCTCCAACTCTTCTGCAAATAGTCAGAAAAAGGTTGGCCACTCTTTCCCCTCACTTTCCAAGTGTTTTTCTCATAATCAAGAAAGGAATTTTTGGCCTAATATGATCAAACCCTAGGCTGCATAAAAATCAATTTTTTGGCCTCCTAAGTTAGGTTTTGCAAAGAGAAGGGTTATATACGTATAAATACACTCAGTGACAGCAGACGAACCTCTAAAAAGTTTAACACACTCCTTGAAAGCTTCATCTTGCCCTCATTTGCAAAATGTTTCCATCAAATCACTCATTGTCATCCTTTGATGTAAGGGCCCTCAAACAAGTTTAAAAAGCCTTATGTGCTAAAGAGCCACTCACCATGTCTGAAGAAGAGATTCATACCAGCAGTGATGAAAGTCAAAGGCCTACCAAGCCTAAGCACAAGGGAGGAAGGGTTAATAGGCTTGAACCCTTGGACACCATTCAAATAGCCTCCTCTCCAATGATAGTTACCTATTTCCAAGATGTTGGGTGTTATCAATTTTGTAAGAAGGTTAAGCAAGTCCAAAGCCATTCAGATTTGACTAGGTTTTTCATTCTTAGTTTGAAAAATCACCAAGTCAACCTAGCAGGAGTGAAATTGTAACTGTCATCTGAATCCATTGCTAAGGCTACAGGAATTCCAAATATTGGTGAGAGATGGTTGAAACAAAATAAATTTGACTTGGGTTATTATGAGCCCTACCTCAAACCTAGCTATTAGCAAGGCTGTAAGACTGTCTTCCCCTTCTCCCAACTGTTAGAGAGGTATGTCCTATTGATGAGGTAGATTATTAGATACTTCATCTGTGAGGGGAGGTACTCCAAGGTTTACTCTTATCACATAAGGCTTCTGATGCACTTCACCAGGGTTAAGTTACTAAACCTACCCTATACCAGAGCATTGAAAAAATGGCTTAAGTGGTCAAAAGGAGGAGTTATTCCACCCAAATGCAGAGCCTTTTTCACCTCTCCTTGATCAAAATGATTGTCTTACACCAGCTAGAGCAGCAAGGGATCCCTTGGGAGGTTTTTATCTCTCATGATGTGTTTTCCAATCCCCAAGCCTTCATTCTACAAAATTTTCCCTCCACTTCACATCAACCTACCCCCACTCCTCCTTCATCTCCACATATGCCTTCTCCACAAAGAGATTCACCTCCTATCCCTTCTCCTAAGGAGCTGACAGTAGCACTAATGAGGAGCAAGCAGATGAAAATGAAGAAGATGAGGTAGAAACCGAGGTAGATGAAGAAAATAAGGAAGAGGACAACAATACTAAAGAAAAAAACAACAGTGAGGAAGAGGTAGAATCCATTAAGGAAGAGCAAGAAGGTGATGACAGCAGAAATGAGGAGGGAGATGAAAGTGATACAAGGGCAGAAAAAATTGATACAAATACAAAGCTTAATGAAGAAGATGATGAGGAAAGTGAAGAAAACAATGGGGCAGAAACAAAGCTTAATGATGAAGAATATGATGATGACATAGAGGAAGAGGATGAACATAGCAGCCCTGAAGAGAAATACAATGATGAAAAGGAGCAAAACAATGACAGTGATGACACTTATAAGACAATATCAAATTCAAAAGAGAGTGTTGATAATGAGCAAGATGAAAACCAAGGGGCTTATGAAAAGAAAAATGAATATAATAGTAAGCAAGAGGATGAACAAGACAGCCAAGAGCAAGATGTTTTTGAGCATGACAGTGAGCCTAATCATAGTGAAAAAAGTGCTGAAATGAATGAAGAAGGTGAAAATCAAGAGATAGAGGGAGAGGATGAAGAAATTGAAGACCAAGAGTAGACCAATGATGAGGCTGAAACAGAGTTTGAAAATCAAGGCATTGACTAAAACAGTGATACAAATGAGACAATCAGTGACAAGCAAGGAAATAGTCATGACAATCATGACAGCTGTCATGACTGTCATGACACTAATCAACCTCCAAATGACCAAGGAACTCAAAGTGAAAATGCTGAAAGTGACCAAGAAGAAAGCTCTAGTGAAGGACAAAGTGAAATTGAGGCAAGTGAGGAGGATAGTGGTCAATTTGAGAGCCAAGATGTCAATGAATAAAACAATGAGGAAAGCAAGGATGTTGATGAGGTTGAAGGTCAAGAAATTAGTGACCCAATGGAGTATGAAGTCACTTATGAAAGCCATGAAAAATATGAAAAGTATTGTGACTTAATCAAGGATCAATGCACCCTCATCACTCCTCTCACATGCACCTACCACAGAGGCAAAAGAGATGTGTTTGCTGCCTCAAAAAGGCAAAGGGCCATCTCCCCTCCAGTTATCAAGCAGAAAGAAAAAGGCAAAGAAAATATGGACAAGGGTGAGCAACAAGTCAAGGCAAGAAGAAGAAAAAGGATCAAGAGGACTTCTCAAGGGCCTCAATTCATTTATTTAGACAGTGACATTGAGGACAAGGAGATGAACACAAGATTGCTTCTCTTGGAGAAAGATGCTCAGCTTCAGGAATGGGAAAGAGACTTTGAGATGGCACAGTGTGTCATCCACTATTACAAAGAGGAGCATAAGCATTTAAAAGAGGTGAAGAGAGGCCTTGCCCTACAAAAGAAGATGACAAAGCATTATGTAAGGAAGAACATGCTTGCATGTGCCAAACTGAGGAAGGCCCTCATGGAACTTGAAGACCTAAAAAGAGCCAAAGTGCATGAAAAACTTGGAGTTTTGACCTTGCTAAATCGACCCTGAAATACACTCTGTTTCATCATCTTGACATTCTTGACTTTCACTTGACTCCATAGCCCAATGGCTTTGACATACTCTCACTCCACCTATTCCATTTGACCATCTTACCCAACCAAAACAATCAAACACCCTACACCTAATAACTAGCCTAAAATAAAAACCCTAGAGAAAAAAGAACACATCCTTTGCACCCAATAGAGAGATCCCTCATTGAGTCCAGGAAGGCTAGGTCCTCAGAATCCAAAGACTGGTTCCATGTTACCTTGTCATTTGGTCTGCCAATATGCCAAATCACGGGACCCTAACAGTTGCTACTATGCACTCTGTCATCCCGTGGAAAAATGGAACACCATCTAGTGATGCAGGTTCTCTTTCTGGTCAAGAGATTACATAATCTAGTGTCCAGGGTATCATCACTACAATTCTCTCAAATAAGAAGCTTACAAGTAAGCTACCATAAAAAAAAGTTTCACTCCTTCCCCTCTTCAGCTTTGTAAGTTGAGCCTTCCCATCACTACAAGGAAAATACCCTCTAGAGGAGGTTATAAAGGAGGTTTTTAGTGTTATAAAATTGGCCAAAATTGTCAAAAAAACATTTTGTACAACATCCGTTTATGGTTACGGAGGTTTTGGAGGAGCTTTTAATGGAAATTAACACAACTAAAAAAAATGGGTGGTTGGAGGTTATTACAAATGTTTTTTTTCATCAATGTGCTACTCTGGATTTAACACACCGGTGTGTACATGTAGAAGGTGCCCCAGGGCGGTCGAAAGAGAATGCACCGCGTCTTTAAGGTATAAAACCACATCGGGCGTAGTGTTAGTGAGACAACGCATGGGGCCGTTCTAATTGGCATTGGGATTTGTGCAGTACCCATAGGTCATATCAACGCACCAGTGTGTAGACTTATAGAAACGCACCGGTGCGTAGTATAACACAAATGCACCGAGATTTATAATTAGTATCGGTATTCGTGTGGTGCCCATAGGTCGTACAAATTCACCGGTGCTTATAGACACATAAACGCCCCGGTGTGCAATATAACACAAAAACACCGATATTAATAATTGGTATTGGTATTCGTGTGGTGCCCATAGGTCGTACATGTTGAGAATGCAGCAAGATGATGGAGCTTAGTGAAATGAAGTCGCCTTCACTAAGTGGGCCCGCAGGCAAATTCTGGCGCAAAATCTATTTTTAGACTATGTCTATTTTTAGACATATGGAGCATGGTTCGGGGATTCCAGTTTGAGATTCTTGGAGCATTGGTCATGTTGGTAAAAATAGATGAGACTCTATTTTTAGGTCGAAGAGGTCGAAGGCTATTTTTAGACTGCCTCTCCTAAAAATAGGGAAGTCAAATATTATTTACCCTTAATAATATTTGGACTCTAAACAACAGTTTACTCTCTTGGAGCACTTCAGTTCGAGCTACAGAAGTGGCTCATGCAACTGAAAGAGGAATCACGTGATTCCCAAGGGTTTGATGGCATCTTGCATGGTTGACTTCAGTTTGGACTTCAGTGGCAGAAGTTTGGAGGAGTTAATAAGAATAGCTAGTGGAGTTGTGTTCTGTTTATTTTAGTTGAACTAGTTGAGATTAGTTTAACTAGCTAATCAATTAGTTATGAGTGGAGTGAATTAAATATTATTTAATTTATTAATTAGTAACTCATTATTCAACTCAAGAACACATCATTTCACTACAGTGCATGGACAGTTCAGTGGAGACCAGTGGAAGAGGTAGATGAAAGGGTTGAGATAGCTATCAGTTGTGACATCAGTTGTGCATAAGATTTGCACCACACTTGGAGGAATTTCCCATGATTATTGCGCTGTCAAGCCAAGGAGATTCGAACCTTGGATATCTCATTAGACCAGCCTTGATTGCGCAATAGAGGCAGGCAATTAGTGGATGAGTTTTGAACCTGTGACTTGTTCAAAACCAAGCTAGTTTGTGTGTAACTTCATGAGACAGTACTGAGTACTTGTGAGGAGTATTTTATTGTGTAAAGTTACATGTTTCTCATCCATTGTATGATACATATAGCTGGGGGTTTTCAGCTAATAGCTTTCCCCATACATACTGTGTTAAGGTGTATGATGATTTGATGTGTTATCGCTTGATTTTATTTCCGCATGTTTGATGATCTGAGTGGAAGAGATTATGTGTTGCATATAAATTCGAATTGTATGTGATCAGGATAGTCTCGGTGGATAATTAATCATTATTCAGCAAATTTCTACAGTACAATGGAACCGGTGCGTATAGACACATAAACGCACCGGTGCACCGTATCGCACAAACACACAAATATTTTTAATTAGTTTTGGTATTTGTGCGGTGCCCATAGGTCATAGAAACACATCGGTGTGCTTCATAATACAAATACACCGGTGTACAGTAACTGACACGCACCGATTTTCATTTTGTATTTTTTAGAAACATCGACTTGTGACAGTGCAATTATTGTGATTGTTTTAAATTCATTATTCATCAAAAGTCGACACATCCTATAACAATATTCATATTAATTAAATTTTTATTAATGCATTTGAATGTGATGTTTGGATTAATTTGTTATATCATATCATAATTATTGTGGTTTTTAAAAATTCATTATTCATCAAAAGTTGACACATATATATCCTATAACAATATTCATATGAATTAATTTTTTATTAGTGCATTTGAGAATGACAATGGAGAATGCAATAGCGACAATGGAGAACGCAACAAAATAAATTAAATCATATATATATATATATATATGAATAAGACAATATTTGTCATACAAAATGGGACAGTTATTGGTATCCTTTTGTCTTTCAATTGGGACACTATGTCCATTACATTAAAAAAAATGTCTGATTTCACAGACATATTTCAAAAAATATAACACCTTGCATTGATATCCAAACATAGTGATCATTATTCTTCGCTTGAACTACTGTCACTGCTAGAGCTACTTCCATGACTTGGGTTATTTTCACGAATGTTTTTTTCATGGTGTTTATTGTTTTATTCTTCTTCACCTTCCATCTACAAACATAAAAATAAACTAAAATGAGTGTATATACATTGGTGAGAATAATGAAAATTGAAATATTAAATAATATACATCAATATAAATTGAAAAGAAAAATGACGTACCATAGCAACAATTGACTCATAAACTACACATATTCTTTCAAAACCATGTACCTTGCCATCTTTCAAAATTTCATTTGTTGGCACAATTCCATACTTTGTTTCTTGCAAGTTTTATACCCCATAAAAATCATATATTTAATATTAAATATTTTTTGTTCTATTAATTATAGACAGAGCTAAGTAAACAAGATCGATAGATGCTTACAAATTCCACAATTAATTTCTGATATGCCAACATATACTTACAACCCATATTTAACCCAATTTCAATCAATTTGTCTGATGGTTCTTCTTTGTATGTTAGCACTTGTTTGAAGAAATTCAATAATAATTTTTGTAAAACAACTTAAAAAATACAAAATTGAAATCTAGTTAAGTTGTTATAAGGAAGTAAAAATTACTCACAAACTTAGATATCAAACCTTTTCTTTCTTGTCGTCCTGTTTTATGTGCTGAATGGGTTCCATTTTCTTTTCTTTTCTGCAAGAAAATTCTTGAAAATTAATATTTAATGCTAAATTGTTTATTTATTGTACCTAATGATCGAAAAATTCAATGATTACATATTACATTTGAAAGACGTTGTTGTTGAGATGGCTCCTCCTGCGATGCAATTTTGTCCATTTCTTTGACCATCTCCTTGTACACCTTTTTGGACATTCCTACTGGCATATTTTTGATATCAGCTTGTTCATCTTTTGAGATTTTCATAATCTTTCTGAAAATGTAACATGATAATAAAATATCTAATTTTTATATTGATATATGAAAAGTAAATATAACAAAAGTGATATTTATAAATAATTCTAGACAAACATTTAAAGGAATATTACTTTTTCTTTCCTTCTTTTTTGTTGTTGTACGTTTTTGCTATTAAAATTCTGACATGTCTCATTGACCAATTCTCTGGAAACTCTTCCTGTAGTTTAGATAAAATTTGGTTCTTGGAATCATTGGATTGAATTTTGTATTATAAGTGGAAAGAATGTCTATACATTCGTTCCACTAGATCCCTCAAAATTTTGTAAAATATTTCCCCCCTTTCGTTAACCTCTAACACCACTCCAAATGAGCTAAGGAGCAATTCATTTTCATTTGCATGTTCTGTTTTTTTTCTTTTCTTAAAACAAAATTCCTTTTTTGAGTTGTTAGTCCCTGTAGAACATTAAACATATGTGAATTAATAGACTATTTGACATGTGTTATCTAATAATTTTAAGTATATTATTAATGGTAATTTAAAAAAAAAATTCATATTGGATCGATAGTGTTTTTCATTCACCCGATTCATCCTTTTGCAATTTTCCATCAAGCTTTTATGCTCTTCTGGTCCTAGATCATAAATAATCTTATCGAGCTTCGTCATTTTTTGGCTCCGCATGATACACAGTAAACAATACATATTAGTTAAACTTACATATAATTCAAAAATAGTATTTTTTATAAAGAATTTTCAAAGAACTTGCCTTTTTTTCTTTTCTTGATGTGTTATCAATATTTTTGTTACTTGATCTCTTGTTAGTCATTTCTTTATCAATATGAAACCTGTACCATATCATTCATTAATATATTTATAAATAAATTGTCAACTTTTCAGGTAAAAAATAAATATCAAGAAACCGATGCGCATTTCATGATCTACACACCGCCGTCGGTGTGTGGGGGTATTAAAAATGCACCGGAAAAACAGTATAATAGTCCATACGGTGCGTGGGGGTATCATAAACACACCACAAAAATAGTGTAATAGACTGTACGGTGCTATCCTCGTAACATGGAGCACCGGTGCCCTATTTAAGATATGGCGCACTGATTTAAAAAAATGTTTTCAAAATTTTTATTACATAGTACTTGCGCGTTGCGCTGTATAATAAAGTGCATCGGTGTGCTAGGTTACACAGGGCGCACCGTGTTGGGATCCTGTGATTTAGTAGATTGGCATACTAAATGACAAGGCAACACATGAACCAGTGTTTAGAGTTCTAGGATCTAGCCCTCCTAGTCTCAAAGAGGGATCTCTCAATTGTTTGCAAAGATATGACTTGTTTGCTTGTAAAAGGTTGATTTTAGGCTAGTTATTAAGCTTGAGTTTGTTTGATTGTTTGATGGGACACGATATTCAAAGCAGCATAGATAGAAAAGGATAAATCTCTAAGTCATTGGGCAATGGACTCAAGCGGAAATGGTAACAAGTTTGTAAATGAATCAGAGGTATTAGAGGGCAAATTTAACTTGGCTATTGGATCTGCAAAGTTTTTAGGTGAAATGAAATGAACATTAAGGATTTTAGAATGAAAAACAGAACTAAGGGCAATTAAGAATCCTTAATTATATGTACTTCTCAAAAAAGGGACTTAAAACATCATTTGAACATGAAAGAGTACTTTATAGACAGGGCTAACCATGAATTCTACAAATTACACTTCAGCAAATAACAATCTCAAGACAAACTTTCAAAATGAAATCTAAGAGTTGAGGAATGATCTATTTCATCAAAGATTTCACTTCCAAGGATAAGAAAACATTCAAGATAAATAGATAACTGCATTCATATAAGAGTGAAATCCTAAAAATCTAGTACTGCAATTATAAAGAATTTCAAAACAATTATTTGAGCAAGTACAAAGGGTATGATCAAAACAGACCTCTTTGGCAAACTTTGGACAATGGTACTTTGAAAGGGGACTTCAGAAATAGTTTTTTAAAGTGTCAACAAGAAGCAGGGAAAACCATGAATCATCTTGAGGCCAAATGTATTGAATTACTTCTGAAATAAACAAGCTTAAATATTGAAAAGTAGTTAAACTACTCAATCAAACATTCAACAGATGAAAACATAAATACAATGAAGAGTAAACAGGTCTAAGATGCTTCCAGGAGACATTTCTTAGCCTAAAAAAATTACTCTACTGTAAGCAAGAGATAATGAAAATAGAATGGAAAACAAGAAAAAGCATTAACAACTTAGAATACTTCACCAACAACCAAGCTCAGGGATCCAATGACAGAGCTTTCTCCATCCACAAACAGGTCAAAACATCCACAGGTTCCAGTACATCAATTTCTTTTCAATCTCAGCAGAACTATATATTACTTCAAAGAGTTATCAAATGCCCCCTATACAATGAGTTCGAATGCAGTATTTATGTTGCAAATGAGGAGGTGAAAACATCTAGGGTTCAAACTGTCATTAATGACACAATAAATGCACTCCTATCCTTAAAAACCATGCAAGGCATAAGGTAGGAATGTTTCTCAACTACTTATCTGTGTATTAAATCTATCTTTACTTCCCGAGGATGAAACAACTGAAAAGATTGACTTTGAGGCTCCTTTCTGCCTTTTACAATAACTGTCTAACAGTTTATAAAATATTTTTTGTGAAATAACTGCCAATTTTCCCTTTGAGGTATAAAGTAAGTGAAAGGTGTCAATTTTGATTTATTAAGTGGATAACTACTCCTTTGATGTATTCGAGGCTGTCTTTAAGCCTAAGTATTCTTGATTTAATTCTAAAACTTCTCTTTAGGCCTAATCTGCCTTTATTTCATCAATTAACTGTGTTTTAAGGCTCTTTCAGCCTTGATCTGCTAATTTAAACCTTTAACACTTCTGTCTGTTTCTTGTATACCTTGATACTCTGTTTTGACTCTGATTTTGTGTTTTTGAGGCTGATTATGCCTTCTTTGGTCTTCAATTTGTCTCGAATTGTTCTTTTGTTGACTTTTTAACTGATTCAGGCCTTGATATTGTTTTTTGGCCTTTAACCTCTTCTCCTGACTGTATCCATTGTTAAACATCCCTTTTTCTTTGACTTTCGGTCTTCATTATAGGGTCAAACTGCTTAATCTTCTATTATTATGTATTTAACCCTTTATCCTTGAATCTTTGATGAATTTCTCTTTAATCTTCTGCGTTTAACCTTCAAACTGTGTTTTTGTTCTTAAACTGTAGGATCAAGCCTTTAATCTTGAATTTTATTGCATAATCCTTTATCTTTGAATTTCATCTTCACTGTTTTTTCTCCTTTGCTGTGTACAGGTGGATTTTAGTGTGTTGGAGGGTTTGATGGTATAAATAGTGCTTCTAAAACACTGATCAAACCATGAAATTAACCCCCGGACACTCATTTTTTGGTGATTGTGTAGTTATTCAGGCTTTAGGGGTAGTGACCCTTAATTCCGCTCCTTTATTAAACCTTGAGAAGGCCTTTTGGCCTTAAAAACTTCCATTGAACCCTGAAAAACAAATTGAAAAATGTTAATAAACCCTGCAGTGGAGGCTTTACTGCTTTCAGAGGCTGTGTGGGAGTGGAGGAGCTGGGAAGAAGCGGAGATGCAGGTGAAAACCCACGAAAAATAGGGTTTAAAATGACTTTGGCGCGAACAGTGGGCAGAAGCAGTTTTGGAAAACCACTAGTGGTCTTCACGTTGTAGTTGGGTGGTTAGAAGTTTTACCCCGGGGGAACATGATGCCATTCATCATTCGCCATGTGCCCCTCGCAAAAATTCTTTTTTCACGTGAATTTGAGGTGTGAAACCTCGGTTGCAAAATTTACGCGATAATGTTTTTGGGTCGTTAGATCTAAGGGTGGTAGATCTACGGCCACAGGGGAGCGCGACAGTTGAAGTTGCATGGGAGAGGAGGTGATAATGGAGGACAACTGGTAGCCCGGGATTTGATGGGCGGCTCTGTGGGTGGAAGGTGGGCCATATGGTGACGTGGGCTATTTTTCGTGGAGTGACAAGATTATTGGATCGTCAGGTTATAACGACGATCGTTGGATTAAAATAAAGCAATGGTGGGGATTGATGCAGAGGGTGAATGGGTAAACATCAGTCATGGGAGACAGAGGGAGAAAAGGAGGCATCGTGGCTGTCAGATCAAGCCTTGTGGCCTTGATCTACGACTGAGATTTGTCAAGGATTTGGCAAGCAGGTCGAGGGAAAAATAACAAAGGCGCTTTATAATAGGTATGGGGAAAAAATAAAGGTAAGGGACGAGGGCTTAGGAGAAAGCACTAGGAAGTGGTCTTGTGGGTAAAGCAGAGGATCGGGGTCAAAATAGAAGGGGCTAGGGACTCAGTGAGGAGAAGGTGCGGTCCTGTGAATGAAGTTATATGGAGAAAGGGAACGGGGCTTAAAGCCCAAAGGGGCGTAAAAACTTTTTATAAAGGCGGACAGAGGCCAAAAAAGGCGGGGGAAAAAGTTTAAGCGCTTGGTTCGGGCGCTCGGACATATGGAGGAAAGGGGCCAAAGGTTTTAAGCCCTCAGGGGCTTATACCTTTATTTATAAAAAGACTATTTTTTAGGCCCGAAAAATGGGTTTTTAGGCCAAATTGGAAGTTCCGATAGGTGAAAGGAGTGCTTTAAACCAAAAATAGTGAGTGTATTGGTTTAAAGAGGGTTTTTCAAAGAATAAAGGGGTTATGATTGTTTGGAGGGGGTTTTAGGGAAAATGGAGGATAAATGAGAAAGGAAAAGAAATGAACTGGGTTTAGGAAATGATGGAAAAAATGGCCTACATACAGTCTCTTTTTGTTTAGTAGTTTTTCTTGAGGATTCTGAATAAGGAACAACAACAGCTGCTAAGGAACAATAGGCTAACCTTTTTTGGAGACAAAAATGAAGATTTCAGTGGAATGATGGACTTGAAATGATGAAGGTAGTGAGATTTCTAGAATTCATAACGTTCTTGCAATTTTGTTCTAGAAATCTGGGTTTGTTACAGTTTAGTCATCTTTGGATAGAATAAAAATTATGGATGACTAACAGTGGCTCCATTTGGGGAGTATAACTGTCCTTTTAGGTGTTCAGAACCTCATAAATATTTGAGTTTCAGTAGATCAATGCCTCATCCATTGGGCATATTTCTTCTTTTCTTGCTGATATTTCTCTGAAAAAGGACAACTTTTATCAATCTGAAACATGTAATTTCTTAAAACAGCATCTCTACCTTCCCAATCCTACTTTTCCTATCATTTTTTCTTCGTATTTTGAGTGCATTTGAACTAGCAACTCTTTGACATTTTATTTTTAGAAAATAGAAATAAACTATCTAATCTTATCCTTATTTCTTCCAAGAGTTCAGATTAAACTGTTGAACTCTTTATTTCCTATCTAGCTACTATCTGTCAAGATTAAGCTGTTTGAAAGATTTTATTTCTATTTCTAAAACATAAAATTTAAAACACAGTCAAATCAGGATTAGGCTGTCTGATTTGCTATGATGTCTATGGCTGTATGTACAAGCTGCACATAGACTTTATTTGCAGAAAAATAAAACAAAATGATGAAGGCTTAAGATCTGAAAATTTATAAATATCCTTCTAGTTCTTTTTCCAGCTCTGATTTTGATCTATTTAGAGCTGTCTTTTTATTTTTTTTGGTTCAGATTTTGAACTTGTTAGAACCATTCTTTTCTATCCTAATGCATTCTACTAATAAGCCTAGTCTAAAAAATCTTATCAATCTGTACTTCTACTAACTTATCAACATAAATTTAAAGTATGTTCAGCCATTATTAGGCTAGATGACCGAACAATATATCATTTTCAAATCATCAGTGGCATTTAGATTTGCTCACTTTCAAAAAATTCTCTTTTTGGGTATGGGGCTGTACATTTTTTGAATCTGCCCTCTTTTCTTTTTTTGTTGTTTTTGTGTTTTTTCTTCTCTCTTTTTTCTAGATTAAAAACAATGTTATATACAGTGAAAAATAAAAGCTTTGATTTTTAGGACTCTTGGAAAAAATAATGCTTGAGCATCCTGCCATTGACAGGACCTCCAAAAAAATCTTCTCCATTCAAATCTTGCAGAAAGAATGCATTATGACCGATGATAGAATGAATAATGTAGGGTCCTTTCCACAGATTTTCAAATTTACCATTCTTTCATTTCTCTTCCCTTCTGGAATTCCACTTTAGAATAACATTTCCAACTTGGAAATCATTTTCTTTAGTCCTCTTGTCAAATAATTTCTTGATACTTTCTTGGACTGTTTTTGTTCTGCTGTACACTTCCTCTCTAGTCTGCTGTAAATGAATGGTCTGATTTATCCTTCTCTGTACATCATTTTCCTCAGATTGTACTTCTTGAAGGAGCTTCATGATTGGAACTCCTAGTGAGGTTGGGAAGACTGCATCCATGCCATAAACCACTTGATAGGGGGACATATTAATTGACTTTTTGGTGGTTAGTCTATCAACCCACAAAGCATGAACAAGTTTACTATGCCATGATTTCTGATTCTGTTCCAACATCTTTTTGATAATATTGACAAGGCTTTTGTTGGAGGATTCAGCTAATCCATTTCCTTGGGGATAGTAGGCGGTAGAATGACCTAACATAATATGATATTTGTAGTAGAAGTCAACCATTTTCTTGGATTTGAAGGCAACGGCATTGTCTATGACAATTTTTCTTGGACAACCAAATCTGGATAGTATGTTGGTTTCAAGGAACTTGATAATGACAGAGTCAGTAGCATTCCTAGAAGGTATGGCTTATATCCACTTGGTAAAGTAATCAGTGGCAGTGAGGATCCACTTATGCTGGGCTAAAGAGGATAGGTGAATTTCCCCAATGAATTCCAAGCCCCATTGTTGAAAGGGAGCCTCAACAATGATAGGATGTAAGGGTAAGGGAAAGAGTTTTCTTTTTCCATCAAATATTCGACAATTATGGCAAGACATGACAAGTTTCTGAGTATATGGGAAAAGGGTGTGCCAATAGTAACTAGATCTGAGGATTTCTTTTGCTGTGGTATTCTAGTATAGATGTCCTCCACATTCTCCCTCATGAAGTTCATGCATGATTTTTCTTGCATCAATCTCAAGTAGACATTTAAGAAATATTCCAACAACATTTTTCCAATATAAAACCCCATCTAATATGCAATAATTTAAAGCCTTCTGTTTCAAAAATATAGCTTTAGTTTTGGACAAAGAAGGAGGAGCATTTAGATAAAGAAACACATATATGATATCAGCATACCAAGGTGAATTCACAAATGTTTCTTCAATGAATGTAGCTGTGCATTCCTCTATTTCTTCTAAGACATCAACCATATTCATATCTAGTGTTTGGAAGTTTGATTCAACCATGAGTTTAGCTAATCCCTATCCTTTGATCAGTTTGGTAGGCCTGATTTATAAGTCATATTCTAGAATAATATCAATCCATTTTCCCCTTTTACTATCAGGGTCTTGACTTAGAATATCCTTGACAACTGTGTGTGGAACAAAAGCAATGATGTGAGAATGCAGAATATAAACTCTAAAGTATTTCAATGATTTTACTAAGGCTAAGGCTTGTTTCTCCATGATGTTATACTTGAGTGGAGCATCTCTCAAAGCCCTACTAAAAAAGGATATTGGTTGTTCATGCCCCATGTCATTCTTTTGTAGTAATACTGTAGCTATTGTATGTTCAGATGCAAAGGAAAAGATATAAAAATCTTTGGTGAAATTAGGACTTATGAGAATCAGTGTTTGGGTTAAAGCTTGTTTTACTAGTTCAAATTATTGTTTAGCCTGTATTGTCCATTTAACACCTACTTATTTCTTAAGCATGTTTATGATATTTCTCAATAACTCAGCAAGGTTGGGGATGAATATCCTTAAGAAATTTATCTTCCCAATGAAATATTGTAATTCTTTAAGGTTTCTAGGATGGCTGATATTCAATATGCCATCAATCCTTTTTGGGTCTACTTTGATTCCCTCTTCAGAAATAATGTGACCAAGAAGTTTTCCTTCTTGGAGACCAAAGAGTGTCTTTTTGGGATTCAAAGATAAGCCATATCTCCTACATTTCTCAAAAACTTTTCTCAAATGAATCAAGTGTTCTTTATCAGTTTTAGAGAAAACAGTGATGTCATCAAGATAAATGATTATGAAATAGCCTATGTCTTCTGAGAAGGCTATGTCCATGGCCCTTTGGAAGGTCGCCCCTGCATTCATCAAACCAAATGGAATTTTGACATACATGAATGTACCCCAAGGTGTAGTAAAAGAAGTTTTATGTTGGTCACTTGGGAGTACTAAAACCTGATTGTAACCTGAGAACCCATCCAACAGTGAAATTCTTTTAGCCCCAACTACCGTTTGAAGTATATGATCCATTTTTGGCAAGGGGTAGTTATCTTTAAGGGAGGCTCTATTTATATTTCTGAAATCAATGCAAAGCCTAATTTCTTCAGTCTTTTTCCTAACAGATCCTAAGTTGGAAACCCATTTTGAATACCCGATGGGAACTATGATCCCAGCCTCATACATTTTCTTAATCTCTTTCTCAACTAAAGGCAATAAAATAGGGTTTATCCTTCTGATTTTTTGTTTGAAAGGTTTCTGATTTTCTTTAAGAGGAATTTTGTGTTGAATGATGCTAGTATCATATGATTTTAAATCCTTGTATCCCCATGCAAATACATCTTTAAATTCTTTGAACATGTCTATGTATTGCTGTTTGATATGAGCTGGGAGAGTGCTGGACAGCTTGATCATTTTGGGTTCTGTTGGGCTGCCTATGTTATGTTCTTCTACGTCTATTTCTATAGGCTCCATCCTTGCTTCTTTGGCTACATCATTGAAATAAAAAATTTTATCTAATGGTGTAAGACCTCTTGGAATTGTATCATTTTTACAATATAAAAATTCCAGGTCTTTCTAGTCCATATTGTCAATTATTTTTGCTCTAAATGGATGGTCAAAATGGTTTATATCAGCAGAAAAGGACATCGCTGTTTCAGGGTTTTGTTCTTCATTAAAAAAATCTTCCTCATGGCTTAAAATAGGTTTTGGCATGGCAAAGTCATTCTTTGATTGCATAAAATCATCTATGTGTTTGTATCCTTCAAATAATTGCCAATAATCTTCATTATCTGGTATTATTGGCAATTACTAGCAGCAAAGGCAAGTTCATTTGCTAGATGATTTTGAGCTCTTGGGATGAAAATGAGTTCATATTTTTCAAAGGTTTTCAGGAGGTCAAGGGCAGCGTTCCTATATTCTCTGAGTTTTTGGTTTTTGGTTGAATAATCCCCTTTAATCTGTTTGATAATTAGCTCATAATCCCCTTGGACTGATATTATTTTGGCTCCTAAATCTTTGAGTAAGTGTAGGCCAATAAGGAGGGCTTCATACTCAACAATATTGTTTGTGCATGGAAAATCCAGTTTGTAGGAGAATCCTTTGTTTGTGTTTTGTATCCATACACCAGCCCCTGCACTTAGTTTACTACAAGAGCCATCAAAGTTTATTTTCCAAGGTATTTCATTTTCTCTTTCATTTTCTTTCTACTATTCAAGGCTACTAAAATCTGGACTGTTCTTTTCTTGAATTTATGGTAGATTTGATTGTTTTGGTAGACTAACTTATCCTTTGTTTTCCTTTTCTTGTTGACTGATTTCAGCTTCATTAGATAAGATAAAGGAATCCAAATCTGAATGGATGGAGTAGATAGGAGAATTTTTTGGTCTATCTATGTTTCTCACCATTTATTTCATGTGGGATTCCCTGTATAGTCTTCTAGTTTGGTTAAATACCAGGATGGTGGCATAAGACATGTCCATTTGAAGGTTCCCCTGAATTTTGGCTCCCCATGATCTAGATAGAAGCATGCCATACTTAGGGGGAATGTCCGCTACCACTATGTCCATTACTAGACTTTTAGCAGGAATTTGAGACAAGTTAACACACAAATATTTAATTAAGCCTAAGCATTTGACCCTGCTAGAATCAAAAGAATATAGGTCTTTGTATGGTTTAGTAATTTCTAAGCCTAGGCTTTCCATTACTGCTTTGGGCATAAGATTGTGAGAAGCACCTGAGTTTCGCATGGCATTGTGCAAGATTTTCTCATGTATATTCAAGTTGACATAGAAGGGAGGGACAATGCCTTCTTGGTATTTCCCTTCAACTTTAGGACCAAACAATAATTCTGGTTTATCATCTGCCAAGTTTAAAGTATCAGTGTCACTGCCCATATTCAAAGCTTTAAAAACTTGTTTTTTATATACATCTTGAGTTACTAGTTCAGCTAAGGGTATGGTGATTTTAATCTTGGCAATTTCACCTTCAAGGATGAAAGGAACTACTGTTTTTGACATATTTACATCTGTTTTTTCATTTACAACTCTTTCAACAATTTTGACTTGCTAAACTTTATTTGAACTGTTATTTGGGACAGATCTGTTAGGGCCACTAGCAGAAGTACTAGGGCAGCTTTTTTCAACACTTTGCTGAAGGTTTTTATCTTTATTTTGGTCAGTTTTCTTGGCTAAAGTGTTGGTGTTACTTGCTGTTTTCTTAGGCTGATTTTCTGAGGTTTTCTTAACAACAGTACTAGTGTTTTTATCATTGGAACTCTCTGTGCTACCTTTTCTTCTGAGATTGTATTGTTTGTGTACCTCCATGATAGCATTTTCAAACCCCAATCTGTAATCTTCAGAATCCTCATTATTATATTCATTTTGTTCTGAAGAGAATAATCCTTGTTCTTCTTAAGTGAGAAAAACATCTGTCTCACTATCAGATCCTATCAAGTTTACATGATTTTCTTCTAACATTTCAACTTTCCTTTCTTCTTCTTGGTCAACATAATTTTGTTGAAAGGGAGGCCTAATATGCTAGTCATTGTCTCTCTGCCTATCTTGATTAGGGTCTCTTCTGAGATTTTGGTTTCTATTTCTGTTTTGGTTTTCTCTAGGAGGCACTCTATCATTTAGATTTATCTTTTCAAGCATCCTCTCCATTACCTTCACTAAGTTATCAATCTTGGTATCTGATGATGAGGTTGAAGCCATTGTATCATCTTTGTATGTAACTCTTTTTTCTACTCTCAACCTAGCTCTTTTTTTTTTTCAGATTTTCCTCCACACTCATGGCTCCCCTCTGCATATCTTCTAAAGTTGAAGGGTCTCTTTCTCTTAGCTGATAGGCCATTTCAGGGTCAAAGCCTTCTGGGAATTTAGCCAAGGCTAATCCTAGTGGAGGTTTCATGTCTGGAGGAAGTGCATTATACACACTATTGAATCTAGTGCAGTAATCATGGACACTTTCCCCAGTATTTATTTTGAGGTTAGTATAGTTTGAAAGGATTTGGAGAGGGTTCTTTCTGATTTCCCATTTGTTTATGAATGTTTGATATAAATAAGGGAGATCATTTATGCTGTGAGGAGCTAAGTTTTTAAACAATTTCTTGACTTATCCTCCTAAACTTTGAGCAAAAATTCTCATCTTAATGGTCTCTTCTTCTATTTCCATGTAATCAAAAGCATCATTCATTTTATCTACATGTTGCTGGGCAGTAGTAGGCTCATTTGCAGTGAAATGGGGAATTTTGGACTGGTAATCATTTGGTAATGGAGCCATAGGCTGTGGTAACACTAGTGGAGCATACCATGCTACCATGATTAGAAATAATAGGCGATTTATAAGAGGTGGGTTTACAAGAGGGAAAGTGGGCTGAAATGGAGTGTTTTGAACAATGGATGTGAGAATAGGAGTGGAAGAAAAACTTGGGCCAACAAACTTATGATGAGCAGATTTGTTTTGGAAGGAGCTGAAATGATGGAGAAGCTGACAATCAGGTGGAGTAGAAGGTGAGGCCTCTCTGCTAAAGCTCTGTTGCAAATCTGTGGTTTCAAAATCAGCTTGGTTTAAATCACTCTTAGACTTATTTCTAAAGAGGTTCTTTGTGTGAGGTAAGTTAAAGTGAGGATCTTTCAAGATTGTGAGGTTTTCAAGGACAAATATTGTTCTTGGAATGGTCCTATCAGTAGTTGGTTTTCCAGGTCTAGAAGTTTGCCATAAAATCCTCTCTGGATTATCAACTATGGTAGGGGGATTAGGATTTGGATGGGATCTAGTGTTGATCCTATATGAAGCCAGATTTCAGTTTTTCAAAATTTAGAGAGGAAGAGGTTTTTAGGACCGTTTTTCAAAGTTTTCTTCTCCCAGTGATTTCTATAACATGATAACTAGGCTTCTAAACTTCCTCAAGGCTGGTTAACACAATCCTAAGGAAATCTGGAGGTCTAGAGGAGTAATAGGCCTACTGGGGCTAGTGGAGTTTCCAGGTGGAAATTTTTAGCTTTTTTGAAGGTAAAATGGTTTTTGGTCCACCACCAATGGTTTATTTGAAAACCAATTTGAAATGTTTTTGGTTTTTTTTGGAGTTTTTATGGTTTTTTGAAGGACTAATGAGTATATCAAAGCTTGTTAGGAAACTATGAACTCAGAGCTCCCCAGTGGAGTCACCAGAATGTTGGGATCCTGTGATTTAGCAGATTGGCATACTAAATGACAACGCAACACATGAACTAGTCTTTAGAGTTCTAGGATCTAGCCCTCCTAGTCTCAGAGAGGGATCTCTCAATTTTTTACAAAGATATGACTTGTTTGCTTGTAAAAGGTTGATTTTAGGCTAGTTATTAAGCTTGAGTTTGTTTGATTGTTTGATGGGACACGATATTCAAAGCAGCATAGATAGAAAAGGATAAATCTCTAAGTCATTGGGCAATGGACTCAAGCGGAAATGGTAACAAGTTTGTAAATGAATCAGAGGTATTAGAGGGCAAATTTAACTTGGCTATTGGATCTGCAAAGTTTTTAGGTGAAATGAAATGAACATTAAGGATTTTAGAATGAAAAACAGAACTAAGGGCAATTAAGAATCCTTAATTATATGTACTTCTCAAAAAAGGGACTTAAAACATCATTTGAACATGAAAGAGTACTTTATAGACAGGGCTAACCATGAATTCTACAAATTACACTTCAGCAAATAACAATCTCAAGACAAACTTTCAAAATGAAATCTAAGAGTTGAGGAATGATCTATTTCATCAAAGATTTCACTTCCAAGGATAAGAAAACATTCAAGATAAATAGATAACTGCATTCATATAAGAGTGAAATCCTAAAAATCTAGTACTGCAATTATAAAGAATTTCAAAACAATTATTTGAGCAAGTACAAAGGGTATGATCAAAACAGACCTCTTTGGCAAACTTTGGACAATGGTACTTTGAAAGGGGACTTCAGAAATAGTTTTTTAAAGTGTCAACAAGAAGCAGGGAAAACCATGAATCATCTTGAGGCCAAATGTATTGAATTACTTCTGAAATAAACAAGCTTAAATATTGAAAAGTAGTTAAACTACTCAATCAAACATTCAACAGATGAAAACATAAATACAATGAAGAGTAAACAGGTCTAAGATGCTTCCAGGAGACATTTCTTAGCCTAAAAAAATTACTCTACTGTAAGCAAGAGATAATGAAAATAGAATGGAAAACAAGAAAAAGCATTAACAACTTAGAATACTTCACCAACAACCAAGCTCAGGGATCCAATGACAGAGCTTTCTCCATCCACAAACAGGTCAAAACATCCACAGGTTCCAGTACATCAATTTCTTTTCAATCTCAGCAGAACTATATATTACTTCAAAGAGTTATCAAATGCCCCCTATACAATGAGTTCGAATGCAGTATTTATGTTGCAAATGAGGAGGTGAAAACATCTAGGGTTCAAACTGTCATTAATGACACAATAAATGCACTCCTATCCTTAAAAACCATGCAAGGCATAAGGTAGGAATGTTTCTCAACTACTTATCTGTGTATTAAATCTATCTTTACTTCCCGAGGATGAAACAACTGAAAAGATTGACTTTGAGGCTCCTTTCTGCCTTTTACAATAACTGTCTAACAGTTTATAAAATATTTTTTGTGAAATAACTGCCAATTTTCCCTTTGAGGTATAAAGTAAGTGAAAGGTGTCAATTTTGATTTATTAAGTGGATAACTACTCCTTTGATGTATTCGAGGCTGTCTTTAAGCCTAAGTATTCTTGATTTAATTCTAAAACTTCTCTTTAGGCCTAATCTGCCTTTATTTCATCAATTAACTGTGTTTTAAGGCTCTTTCAGCCTTGATCTGCTAATTTAAACCTTTAACACTTCTGTCTGTTTCTTGTATACCTTGATACTCTGTTTTGACTCTGATTTTGTGTTTTTGAGGCTGATTATGCCTTCTTTGGTCTTCAATTTGTCTCGAATTGTTCTTTTGTTGACTTTTTAACTGATTCAGGCCTTGATATTGTTTTTTGGCCTTTAACCTCTTCTCCTGACTGTATCCATTGTTAAACATCCCTTTTTCTTTGACTTTCGGTCTTCATTATAGGGTCAAACTGCTTAATCTTCTATTATTATGTATTTAACCCTTTATCCTTGAATCTTTGATGAATTTCTCTTTAATCTTCTGCGTTTAACCTTCAAACTGTGTTTTTGTTCTTAAACTGTAGGATCAAGCCTTTAATCTTGAATTTTATTGCATAATCCTTTATCTTTGAATTTCATCTTCACTGTTTTTTCTCCTTTGCTGTGTACAGGTGGATTTTAGTGTGTTGGAGGGTTTGATGGTATAAATAGTGCTTCTAAAACACTGATCAAACCATGAAATTAACCCCCGGACACTCATTTTTTGGTGATTGTGTAGTTATTCAGGCTTTAGGGGTAGTGACCCTTAATTCCGCTCCTTTATTAAACCTTGAGAAGGCCTTTTGGCCTTAAAAACTTCCATTGAACCCTGAAAAACAAATTGAAAAATGTTAATAAACCACATGTAGAAATTTGTTGAATAATGATCAATTATCCACCGAGACTATCCCGATCACATAAAATTCGAATTTATATGCAACACATAATCTCTTCCACTCAGATCATCAAACATGCGGAAATAAAATCAAGCGATAACACATCAAATCATCATACACATTAACACAGTATGTATGGGGAAAGCTTATAGATGAAAACCCCATAGCTATTGTGTATATTATAATGGAGAAATCATGTAACAAACTCAGTACAATACTCCTCACAAGTACTCAGTACTTTCTCATTAAGTTACACACAAACTAGCTCAGTTTTGAACAGGTTACTGGTTCAAAACTCACCGCCAATTGCCTTGCCTCTATTGCGCAATCCAGGCCTGTCTATATAAAGATCCAAGGTTTGAATCTCCTTGGCTTGACAGCGCAATCATCATGGGAAATTCCACCAAGTGTGGTGCAAATCTCATGCACAACTGATGTCGCCACTGATAGCTAACTCCACCCTTTCATCTACCTCTTTCACTGGTCTCCACTGAACTGATCATGCACTGTAGTGAACTGATGTGTTCTTGAGTTGAATAATGAGTTACTAATTAATAAATTAAATAACATTTAATTCACTCCACTCATAACTGATTGATTAGCTAGTTAAACTAATCTCAACCAGTTCAACTAAATTAAACCGAACACAACTCCACTAGCTGTCTCATTAACTCCACCAAACTTCTGCCACTGAAGTCATAACTGAAGTCAACCATGCATGATGCCATAAAACCCTTGGGAATCACGTGATTCCTCTGTCAGATGCATGAGCCACTTCCAAGGCTCGAACTGAAGTGCTCCAAGAGATTAAACTGAAGTTTATAGTCCAAATATTATTAAGGGTAAATAATATTTGACTTCCCTATTTTAAGGAGAGGCAGTCTAAAAATAGACTTCGACCTATAGGTCCAAAAAATAGAGTCCCATATATTTTTACCAACATGACCAATACTCCAAGAATAACATACTGCAATCCCCGGACCATGCTCTATATGTCTAAAAATAGACATAGTCTAAAAATAGACTTTGCGCCAGAATTTGCCTGCGGGCCCACTTAGTGAAGGCGACTTCATTTCACTAAGCTCCATCATCTTGCTGCATTCTCAACACTCCCTCTCAGCAAGATATGGATTATCTGCAACCCCTATCCTGCCTCTGTGGAATTCGAACTTGCTCCTGGTGAGCGCCTTCGTCAGGATGTCGGCATCCTGATCCTCTGTGGGAATATATGAAAGCATCATGATTCTCCACTGAACACAATCTCTGATATGATGATACCAATCCGTGAAGCCATGCTGCCTCAACTGATCCTCCTGTCTGTACCATGAACCATATCCCGATGTGCCTCTAATATAACGCAATACATGCTTGCCTGCCTTCCAAAAGAGCTTGGTAGGCTTAACCATAGCTTGCGAAAGCTGGTTAACTGCATAGCATATATCGGGTCGTGTATTGACCAGATACATAAGAGACCCCACCAACTGTCGATAGATAGTGGCATCCACTACCTTCGCTGAAGTAGCATCCTCCTTCCTCCAACCACCAGGAAGAGGAGTGTCAACAGGCTTGCAGCCTTGCATGTTGAACCTCTCCAGAATCTCCCGGGCATACTTGCCCTGAGAAACAAACAGTCCTCCACTGCGCTGCCAAATCTCCAATCCGAGGAAATAATGAAGGATGCCCAAGTCCTTCATCTCAAACTCTCGTGCAAGATCCTCCTTGCATGAAAGTATCAACTGCTCATCGCCAGTCAAAATCAGATCATCTACATACGGTACGATGATCAACAGCTTCCCCTCCACCACAATCTGGTACAGGTTTGGATCCGCCTCACTCTTGGAGAATCCAAGCCCGGTGAAGTAGCTGTCTATCCGAGTGTACCAAGCACGAGGTGCTTGCTTCAGCCCATACAGTGCTCTCTTGAGTCGGCACACATGCGACTCATTGCTGAAGATCTCAAAACCTTCAGGCTGCTCTATGTACACCTCTTCCTCAATAACTCCATTGAGGAACGCAGTCTTCACATCCATCTGATGAATGTGCCACCCCATCTGCGCTGAGAGAGCAAGGATCGTCCGTATGGAAGAGTACCTTACGACAGGTGCAAAGGTCTCCTCATAGTCAATCCCCTCGATCTGTGAAAAGCCACGGGCGACAAATCTCGCCTTGTACTTCTCCACACTCCCGTCAGCTACCTGCTTCACTTTGTAGATCCATTGCGAACCCACCACTGATTTCCCCACCGGTCTTGGGACAATCTCCCATGCACTGTTCCTGACGATCGAATCATATTCTTCGATCATGGCATCAACCCATGCGGGTTCCTCCACGGCTTCCTCAAAAGAGGATGGCTCCGTCACAACACATTGACTCACAAGAGCCATGTATCCAGTGTACCGATCCGGTGACTGTCTCTGTCTGCGCTGTGCTGTAGGTGGTCCTACAACCTTCTGTGCATCCCGAGCCAGTCGCTCAGCTTCTGTAGTGCGCATGCGCCCTCTGATGGTTGGCGCTGCCTGGGTGGTTTCTTCCACCTCCTGAACCTCCTCTTGTGGCTGATCCACATCCGGAAGCTCCTCCTTAGGAACTAACAGCTCCTCATCTGCATGCAAGTGTAGCTCCCTCTCAAGCGAACACTGCATGGCTTTCTCCTCCTGAAATTTTATATCCCGTCGCACAACAGTCTTTCGACTGTCTGACAAATACACCTGGTAGTTGTGAGGTGTATTAGTGTACCCCACAGATATTCCAACCTTAGCGGTTGGATCCAGCTTCCTTCTCGCATCCTTCGTCACATGCATGTAGACAGGAGAACCAAAAATCCGCAAATGGAAAATATCAGGCCTCTTGCCAGAATAAGCCTCCTCCGGTGTACTCATGCCAAGAACCTTGTGAGGACAACGGTTCTGCACATACACTGCTGTATTGCATGCCTCGGCCCACAAGTGAAGGGGTAGGCCCTGATCATGCAACATCGCCCGTGCAGCACCCACGATCGTTCTGTTCTTCTGCTCAGCCACCCCGTTCTGCTGTGGGTTATGGGGTGCGATGAGCTTTCTCCGAATCCCTTCTGCGCTGCAGAACTCCTTGAATTCAGCCGAGATGAATTCACCACCCTTATCACTCCTTAGAGAAATCACCTTCTTCCCCGACTCCTTCTCGACCAGTGCTTTAAACTCACAGAAATTCGCGAATTTATCGCTCTTCTTTTGCATGAAGAAGATCCAACTCTTTCGAGAGAAATCATCAACAAATATCACATAATACTTGTGCTTTGCTGTCGAAGCAAATGAGAAAGGACCACACACGTCTGTGTGAACTCTCTCAAGGATCGTCGTGGCACAACTATCCTTCTTGTGAAAGGTGGATTTCACATACTTCCCTAAGGTACACCCCTTGCACTGATTTGACTGCGCAAGAATGCCCTTAGGAAGCCCAGTAGAAATCTGCTGCAGAATCTTCAAAGCTCCATGGTGAAGGTGGCCCAATCTCCTGTGCCACAGTTTGCCCTCATCATCCCGGCTCACCACTTCTCTGTAGAAATTTTCTGAATAATAAATAATTATCCACCGAGACTATCCTGGTCACATACTATTTGAGCTTCATACATAACACATAATCTCTTCCACTCAATCAACTCAGATCATCACACATGCGGA
Organism: Pinus albicaulis; assembly: GCA_034641835.2. NCBI lineage: Eukaryota > Viridiplantae > Streptophyta > Pinopsida > Pinales > Pinaceae > Pinus > Pinus albicaulis. Next base: position 1,308,686,050 of record CM076580.1, read on the forward strand.
AATAAAATCAAGCGATAACACATCAAATAATCATACACATTAACATAGTATGTATGGGGAAAGATTATAGCTAAAAACCCCGCAGCTATTGTGTATATTATAATGGAGAAATCAAGTAACTAAATCAGTACAATACTCCTCACAAGTACTCAGTACTTTCTCATGAAGTTACCCACAATCTAGCTCAGTTTTGAACAGGTTACTGGTTCAAAACTCATCGCCAATTGCCTTGCCTCTATTGCGTGTTTCAATGCTATGGGATGGCCTCTTTATATAGATAAACCACGAGCCTGAACTGCGCAATCCTCATGGGCTTACTCCACCTATCTGTGTGTTGCAAATAGCAACAGTATAGTCACAACTGATAGCTAACTCCACCCTTTCATCTGCCTCTTTCACTGGTCTCCACTGAACTGATCATGCACTGTAGTGAACTGATGTGTTCTTGAGTTGAATAATGAGTTACTAATTAATGAATTAAATAATATTTAATACACTCCACTCATAACTAATTGATTAGCTAGTTAAACTAATCTCAACTAGTTCAACTAAAATAAACAGAACACAACTCCACTATCTGTCTCATTAACTCCTCCAAACTTCTGCCACTGAAGTCCAACTAAAGTCAACCATGCATGATGCCATCAAACCCTTGGGAACCATGTGATTCCTCTGTCAGATGCATGAGCCACTTCTGTAGCTCGAACTGAAGTGCTCCAAGAGAGTAAAATGCTGTTTATAGTCTAAATATTATTAAGGGTAAATAATATTTGACTTCCCTGTTTTAAGGAGAGGCAGTCTAAAAATAGACTTCGACCTCTTTGACCTCAAAAATAGAGTCTCATCTATTTTACCAACATGACACATAATTCAAGAATCTCAAACTAGAATCCCCGAACCATGCTCCATATTTCTAAAAATAGACATAGTCTAAAAATAGATTTTGCGCCAGAATTTGCCTGCGGGCCCACTTAGTGAAGGCGACTTCATTTCACTAAGCTCCATCATCTTGCTGCATTTTCAACACTCCCTCTCAGCAAGATATGGATTATCTGCAGCCCCTATCCTGCCTCTGTGGAATTCGAACTTGCTCCTGGTGAGCGCCTTCGTCAGGATGTCGGCATCCTGATCCTCCGTGGGAACATATGAAAGCATCATGATTCTCCGCTGAACACAATCTCTGATATGATGGTACCTGATGTCGATGTGTTTGGACCTATCATGAAATACTGGATTAGCCAAGAGTTTGATGCAACTCTGGTTATCACAGTAGATCACTGTAGGCTCCAAATGCAACCTGAACAATCCTGCGAGGATCTTCCTCATCCAAATAGCCTCGCATGCAGCCAAGCTAGCTGCCATGTACTCGGCCTCTGCTGAACTGAGTGCCACGGATCTCTGCTTCCTGCTGTACCAGGAAACTGCTGTCGACCCAATTCTAAAAACTCCTCCAGATGTGCTCTTCCGGTCCGTTGGACTCCCTGCCCAATCTGCATCAGTGAAGCCAGAAAGCTTCGCCCCATCCTCCTGTCTGTACCATAGACCATATCCTGATGTGCCTCTGATATAGCACAATACATGCTTGCCTGCCTAACAAAAGAGCTTGGTAGGCTTAACCATAGCTTGCGAAAGCTGGTTAACTGCATAGCATATATCGGGTCGTGTATTGACCAGATACATAAGCGACCCCACCAACTGTCGATAGATAGTGGTATCCACTACCTCCGCTGAAGTAGCATCCTCCTTCCTCCAACCACCAGGAAGAGGAGTGTCAACAGGCTTGCAGCCTTGCATGTTGAACCTTTCCAGAATCTCTCGGGCATACTTGCCCTGAGAAACAAACAGTCCTCCACTGCGCTGCCAAATCTCCAATCCCAGGAAATAATGAAGGATGCCCAAGTCCTTCATCTCAAACTCTCGTGCAAGATCCTCCTTGCATGAAAGTATCAACTGCTCATCGCCAGTCAGAATCAGATCATCTACATACAGTACGATGATCAACAGCTTCCCCTCCACCACAATCTGGTACAGGTTTGGATCCGCCTCACTCTTGGATAATCCAAGCCCGGTGAAGTAGCTGTCTATCCGAGTGTACCAAGCACGAGGTGCTTGCTTCAGCCCGTACAGTGCTCTCTTGAGTTGGCACACATGCGACTCACTGCTGAAGATCTCGAAACCTTCAGGCTGCTCTATGTACACCTCCTCCACAATAAATCCATTGAGGAATGCAGTCTTCACATCCATCTGATGAATGTGCCACCCCATCTGTTGTGTATATTAATCCGTCTTGTGGACAAGACCGATCTCTCTAGTACAAAAGGTAACTAGCAACAAACAGCCAATTATACTAATATCTCTCTAAGCATATACGATTCATAAAAACACTACATAGGTGTAAGGCCTACCTTATGTCCAGCGCTTGCTTGATTTCGTTGAAGTCCTTCCCGTGCACTGAAAGAACGTTCCTCATGAATCTGCAGTCACAAACAAGCAAAAAGATTAAGCAACACCTGTATAGACATTTTTATAAATCATACTTATCATAATGATCAAGGAATTTATGAAATAAACCATGAATATACAGTTTAATGAGAGAAATGAGTATATTTGTATTAACTTCAAAGATAGAAAACCTTTACAACCTGTGCCTTGATGTTGTGCAGGTCCTCCCAGGGTCCGAAGCAGGAATCTCTTCTACTTTGACAAGCATTGCACTCTTTGAACCAAGACAACTAGAGAGGAGTGATCGAACTTCACAGAAAGAGTGATTTAACCTCACAGAAAGTCTTATTTATTTGAGACTGAATCTCAACAGCATTTAACTTCAAATCTCTTAAGCTTGAACTCCCTTTGAGGCTACCCAAGGCCTCTTTTTATAGTGGAAAAGAGGAGGTTTCTTGTTCCAAATATGAAGGGATAGAATCCTCCTTCAAAGGGATAAGCTCCTTACATCAAGGGGTTAGCTCCATCAAGTGAGGGATGCATAAACCTTCTCAAAGCGTATCCATTCCCAAAAATTCCCATCCAGAATCTTCTAGAATTCATCTGAAATTCACTTTTTATCTTCACTTTCTCGCCTTTTTATGTTTTACAGGGGTCCGCACCCATTACACAAAGAACGTGCGGTATGGTTCCGCAGGCAGGCTGAGATTTAGGTGCGGGACCGCAGGGAATGTATAGAGAAAGTGCGATACCAATTCTTAGGGGATTTTAGGGATTTTTCTCTGAATTTGAAGCTTGACATGAGGAGCTGGTATGTTGGACTTGCAAAAGGAGGAAGTATGAGTAATAATGAGCTCATACTCATGGTAAAATGTCAGGATGACAGATTTTAGTGTAACAAATTGCCCCCTAAAGTGCAAAGTCTGGAATAGATGAAGCTGTAGTCTGTCATATATGAAGAGTGCGGTACTTTATCATTTCAAAGATCATCCTGTGGACACCCCAGTCGGAACCTATAAAAACATTCAATGCAAAATATATACATGTATATGTCATCACTGAGGTAGGCATTCCCATACTCAGATAAAAACTAACTATAAACTAACTGAAATCGTTCTGATACAGGAATGATTTTGAATACATCACAGTACAGATATATGTAGACACAGTATGGACGCAGCCATCTGTTTATAAATAGTCTACTGTATAGATGACAACAAAATTCCTCGCAGCCTGGATGGTGGAAACTAGATCCAGGGTCTTGATTTCCGCATCTCGAACCCGTACGATTCTATCCATGTGAATGAATGTGTCGAAGTCGAACATGGTAGAAACCACTTGATTACCAGTCAATGATGTGAACTGTTAACAAGTGTGAGAGAAACCACCAGTAACGTCAATGGTTCTCAAAGTACTCAGTACAATCCATGAAATGTGAACGAATGAGCTGAAGTCGAACATGTCACGGAATCATTCGATCGAAGGTCAATGATGCAACCTATCGTCGAAGATGAGAAACCTGCCATTGAGGCATGCAGATTTCAAGGTACTGACGATTTCTGGATCAACTTCCTAGATAATGTGCTGATGTCGATAGAAAGTGATCTGTCGTAGGCAAGCCCACAACACGAAATCATAGATCAAGTTTTGAAAATATGTTGGCAAGGACTGACTCAGGGATGGTCAATGATGGATGACAGATATTTTGCAAATGAATGGTTTTATTTGAACTGTTCTCTTGGACACATAACGACACTGCAGATGGCTTGGTGACAATTGACCCAAAGCTAATACCCAGAAACCGGTTGAAGACTTTTCAATGTGGTTTGATTAACTGTTAGGCAAAGGATTTCCCAACCCAGGTGAATATAAGTGTCGTGTCCAAGAGTGGTTGACTGAGTTTTCAAAGATTTTAAAATACAACAAACACGCCCATTTTCCTCTCTTTTCCCCCACCATTTCTGGCAAGTACCTCTTTATTTTTGACAAGCTTGAGGAGGATAACATTTGCTTGATTATAAGCTCATCCTTCGGATGAGTCCAACTTAGTTTAAAATTCGAACCCTAAGGAGTGGTTCGTTCCTGTCGAAAATTAAACAGGTCCTTTACTGTTAAGTTTTAACGAGTCCAGTATAGGAGAAACTCGGTGTTTTTCAGTTTTAGGGAGTCAGAAGAAAAACTTAAGAAAACACCATGGGTGTTCTTTTTCGTAAATTTAGTCTCTCGAGCCCGAAAAAGGATAAAATAATGCGGGAGAGAACTCTATTGACCGTATTTAGTCAACGTATACGTTTTTCGTAAATAGTCCATTTCAGTCCGTAAAAGGGGTAAACTTATACTGAAGGGACGACTGTTCATTTACTTTAATGACTTCGAATAGTCAAGTACTCGGCAATCTTTTCATATTTAGAGAGTCTGAAAAGGGCTTAAAAGAGAACTCCAGGGTTTCGCTTTTTCGTAAAATTTTTGAAAGAGTCCGAAAAAGTGATAAAAGTATGCTCTTTGTTGAAAAACGATCATTTCACCTGAAAAATCCATTCTGCACAAAAAATCAAAACATTACACATACCTATTTAAGATAAGTAAAAATGCTTTCAAAAATACCCCTTTTAAAGTGAAAAATAAATAAATTAAAAATTCATTCATTCGAAAAAACTTATAAAAAGGACTTTTTCTATTTCATTTTTACCGTTCAGTTGCAGAGTGAAAAGTAAAAAGCTTTTGGTTAAAAAAGTTCCCGTGAAGATTCTGGAAAATTCAACCGTTGGAATCGAAAATCGTCAGCCCCAGGTAATCCACGACCTCCTTATCTTGTTTTTCATCCGTTTGAAATTCATTTTTAGGCTTTAGTTTGATTTTTTAGGGCAAAAAATGGTTAGAAAATGCGCCCGCGGGGTCCGCAGGTGGGACACAGGTTACCTGCGGACCCCGATTTTTTCCTAACGGGAAAAAATCGTGGGTACCACACCCGGCATTCAGCCCGCGTGCGGAGCTACGCTCTGTTTACAAAGAGCGGGTGCGGTACCCGCGCGGTCAATTTTTAAGCACGGTTTTCTCATTTTTCTGCCAAATTTTTTTAAATGAAATCATTCTAACTTGCCTTATTTTGTGTTGCAGGATTAACAAGATGCTTATTTGGCGAGAAAGAGAGCACGAGGAAGTGGATGAAGCCGTCCTGCTCCATTTGCCCACACAAAGGGCATTAAAAGCATGCTGCTTATACAAATTCTGGGCCATCTTTGGCATGAGGGCACAAGTGGAACTCTTAACATGGTTGGTAGACAGATGGCATGTGGAGGACCAGTGTTTCTTCATTGGTGGCCACCGGCTCGAAATTGAGCTGGAGGATATATACTTTTTGACTGGTTTGTCCAAGAGGGGCGAACATGTATCCTTGTTTGGGACTAGGCCAGGTGGCCAGACTGTCGCTAGTCTTCAACTCGAATTTTGCAATGATCAGGAAAATCCTCAGGACAAACGGATTGACATAAAACATATCATTCGTCCTGAACTGAAAGTTATAGCATTCACTGTTACCAAAATGTGTGGGAGCGCTGCGCTTCATGTGGCTACTGGTTCCCAAATGCGTGTTGCAGTGGACTGTTTTCGCGGCACCATCTTCAACTAGTGTGAAGCTGTGTTGGCCAATATAAAAGGCCAACTTACCAGAGCAAAAACTGGGAAACTAAAAAACTTTGGATATGGTTCCATTGTCGTTTCTTTTGCTCTGGAGAGAATCCCTCAATTAGCTCCACAGAGTATTTCAGTTGATGCCGGTCGACCTCGAGAACCGAGAATGGTTCGCTGGTCCGCGCTGATGGCCCGTCATGCTATTGAGGGCACTGAGATTGTACGATTCCCTGCTTCATATTTTCATTGGCTGGATCGCCAAATTTTAATGATAGAGGATTTTCCGTATGCTGGGATAGATTTCCGTGGTGACGGAGAGATGTCTCTCCCTGCAGGGGAACAGTGGGATGCTTCAGGTAAAAACATTTTTCAACGTTTGCTAAGTTCTAATTTTTTTTTTTTTTTTTTTTAATTTTTTATCGTCTTAGAAAACTAATAACCAATTTTTTTTTGAATGCAGACGTGGGTCCACATCGACCAGCTCATCTCCAACCTTTCGAGAGGAGACAACCAGTTGTGCCCGGACCAGCCCCAGCAGGCCAATCAGTAGAGATTTTGACTGATTTGGAGCATCATCTAGAGCGCTTGACTCTAGATATACCAGAGACTAGCATAGATGACATCCCTCTCAGGCTACAAAGATATGTGATTGGAGTCCCAGGACCTTTCAGGAGGTTCCTATGCAGGGTGGCCCGAGCAGTTGTTTCTTATCGAGATCATCATCAGTGATGGGATGATCGTGTAGACTCATTTTTGTACTTTTGTATTACCATTTTTGCCGATCATAAGGTGTTTCCAACCTATGATCGAAGACGATGTATATTTTTTGAACACACTCCTATGATATATATATATCACTATTTTGACGGCTATCTGTGTACATAAATGAATGTTGTTTGTTTTACTGCTTTAAATTATTGCAAATGTCTATTTATCATACTAGAAGCAATCGAATCTGCTAATGTATTTAAATGTCTTGGAATATGCTGATATTCAATGTAATCAAACTCACGTTCCAAGAGACGAACTCTCAAAAATAACCGTAATAACACCGGATTTCTAATGGTATAAACCCTGTTAAGATGTAATACAACAAGTTCAGAATCCAACCTTACAATCAAACTCCGAATTCCAAATGATATGGACTCAGATAATAACTCAATCACTGCACTATACTCGGCAATGTTATTTGTTGTTCGACCAAGGCTTACCCCATGCATGGATACTAACTCGTCAGAGGGTGAATAGATAACCCAAGCTGCGGAAGAAATGTTCCGTGTACTACGACAAGCACCATCAACAAAACCAATGTAGGTTTGAAGAGACGTCGACATCTGCAATATCAAGAGTAAAACTCAGATAAGCAGGAATAGTGACAAAACACACTTCTAAACTAGGCACACTTTTCTAATCTAAAACACACCAGCAGTAAAGAAATCTAAACTAAAAAAAATCTCCACACCTCGTTTAAGCATAATATCGCTTTAGATAAAGCCCATTTCTGGGTTTATCCAAAGGGACACCGTCAAAATCTATTAACTCATAGGCCCCTTTTGCTAACTTTCGTTTCACAATATAAGGACCATGCCACATAGGCACGAATTTCCCAGCTCCTAGTTTGTCGTTAGCTTGATCATAAAGTAAAACTAGGTCTCCTTCTGAAAAATTTCGAGGGGTCACATTTCTATCATACTGAGCTTTTATCCTTTTAACATGAGCCTCGTTTGCTATTGCAGCACTTCATCGATTCTCATCTAATTGGGCTAAGTACAAGAAACGTTTCTCCTCTTCATACGTAGCTGGAAGTAATTCTACAGCTAACTTTAGTGACGGTATTTCGCATTCAATCGGCAGCACAGCTTCCAAACCGTAGACCAGTTGAAAAGGAGTGAAACCCGTTGATGTTTTGACTGAGGTTCGATATGCCCAAAGCGCTGAAAATAACATGGAATGCCAATTCGTCTTGTGAATACCAATGATTCGTTTAATCATGGTGACTAAAACTTTATTGATGGCTTCAACCAGACCATTTGCCTGTGGATAGTATGGAGTGGAACTATCGTGGCGTAGGCCAAGTTGTTCTGTTAGTTCAATCATCATGATATTCCGAAAATGACTTCCATGATCCGTAATAATAGCTTGAGGAACACAGAACCTAGCAATTATGTGATTAAATACGAATGTTGCAACAGTCTTGCCATCAGCTGAATATGTAGGCATCGCCTCGGCCCATTTCGTAAAATAATATACTGCGAGAATAATATAGGCATGCCCCCTCGGCCGAGTGAGGGTTACATGTGATAAAATCGATACCCCATTTTGCGAAAGGACCAACAGCAATTATAGGGTGGAGAGGAGCGGGTGGCGCGCGCATTTTCCTATAAAAAATTTGACAGTTGTGGCATTTCCGATCCGCATAAATGCAATCTTTAAACAATGTTGGCCATAAATAACCTGCACGCAATATCTTTTGGGCTGTGGCATACCTAGACATATGACCACCACATGCTCCAGAATGACAGTCATTTAACACCTTTTCAGCTTCTTCATGAGTTAGACAACGTCGGAAAACAGAATCTGCTCCCCTTCGATAAAGAGTATCACCAATGATATTATATTTTTGGGATTGGAAGCGTATTTTCCGTCGCTGAGTTCGTGAAATTTCAGGCCGAAAAGATTGGGTTTGGAGATACACAATAATATCCCCATACCATGGATCAAGCGTACTGATAAGAAACAAAGATTCGTCCACAATGGACTCTTCTGCCACTGTTTCAACATCAGTAGAGGGGAAATCACACATCAGTTCCGCAAATACCAAAGATTTCTTTGCCTTGGATTTCTCAAATTCCAAGTCAAATTCCTGTAGAATAACTATCCATTTGGAATATTTGCCCCCTAGCAATTGTCTGGTCAAAATATACATCATAGGGTTGCAATCAGAAATTACCGTGGTTTTACGTAACAAGATGTAATGTCTAAAACGTTGGACAGCTTGAACAACTGCCAAGGCCAATTTCTCCACATGTGTGTATTTGATTTCAGTCGGGTTCAAATTTCGACTAAGATAATAAATCACATGTTCATTGTGAGATTCATCTTCCTGAACTAGTACCATCCCAATGGTGGAATGAGAAGCAGCGAGATACAAAATGTAATCTTGGTTGTAGTTGGGAGGATGTAATAACGGTGCATGGGTCAACGCGTGTTTAAGTGCATCAAAAGATCGATCAGCGATCTCGTCCCAAAAGAACGGAATGTCCTGTTTCAACAACCGGGTAAAACCCTTTGCAAGCTCGGCATAGTTCGGAATAAATCTACGTAAAAAGTTTGCTTTCCCCTGCAAAATTTGGAGTTGGCGTAGAGTCGAAGGAGGAGGCAATTTGATGATAGCTTCAACCTTCGATGGATCGATGTGAATGCCTGCTTTCGAGACAACAAATCCCAGTAATCGAACCGATTCTACGCAGAAAACACATTTATGCAGATTCAGCCTTATCCGATAATGCCTACATCTCATAAAAATTGCTCGTAAATGAGTGGGATGATCGACCCGACGTAATGAATGAGCCGGTAAATCATCGAGATATGGCTGAAAAATGTGCTTAATGTCATGAAATGCATAAGACATAGCCCGTTGAAAAGTTGCTCCAGCGTTCTTTAGTCCAAAAGGTAATTTACAATAGGCAAATGTTCCCCACGGACAAATGAAAGCTGTTTTGGGTTGATCTGCAGGGAGTATGTTTATTTGATTGTAGCCTGAAAAGCCATCCATGAAGGAAAACAATTCACTACCAGCACAATCATCGATTATCTGATCGATATAGGGAGTTGGATAATTATCTTTTGGACACGCTCGATTAATATCCCTATAATCGATACGTACTCTTATCGTTCCTTGTTTTTTAGTCACAGGAACAATATTCGATACCCAATCCGTTAAGGGAATTGGATAAATGAATCCTGCTCGAAGTAATTTTTCAACTTCAGATTTTATAGCAGCAAATTTTCTAGGATGTATTTGACGTAATCGTTGACGAACAGGTTTAGCATCCGGGTAAGTCTTAATTTCATGTACTACGATTGATGGATCGATTCCTGGCATTTCTTCATAAGACCAGGCAAACACGTCACGGAATTCTTGAAATAGGGCTTTATAAGTCTGAATTTCTTCGTCTGAACAACAAGCACCTATATGAATGTTTTCAATTATTCCAGGTTTTACTGAAATGTCAATTGGAACTGTTCTAGATATATTTTCCAAATTTAACTCAGAATCAGGATTTTGCAATGGATTCTGAGGTTCCTTGGCATATTCAGCAGTAAAAATTGAAGCGAAATCATTTTCAAAATGATCTAATTCAGGTAAAAATGAAGATCGGTGATGTAGATCTTCCCATGGTAAATCATCAACGGACAAAAACTCACGAATTTTCTCATCTGTATGAACAATTTCAGGAAATGTCGTTGTAGCTGAACTAGATATGGAAAGTGATTCCTCTTGGATCCCATTCATTGGATCAACTTCGGTTGAAAAGGGGTCGGAAAAAGACTGTACAGCTTGGTACACAATTTCAAATGGACTCAAAGGCATCACGCCATCAAATGAGTCTATCTCAGATTCGGAAGGTACGATCCAAGGATCATCAAACATAACTGTGTCTGACGAAATCATATGAATACTTGCAGTAGAAGACGATACGTTAGGAGGAGGAAAGGAAAAAGTTCCTAGTAAACCAGAATCTTTAACCAAACCTACCCCAACATCCTTATAAGGGATAGTCGTTTTACCAACATGCTGGATTGTTTCTATAGAGGCTGGGTCGGACGAAAAATAAGTTAACTGATCTATTGTCACGATCTTTCCTTGATATGGAAATTTTATGAGTCGAAAGACCGAAGAGACAACAACAGTCATAGCATAAGACCAACTACGACCCAGAAGAAGGTTGTAATCTAGAGGGACATCAACCACTTCCACATCTAGATTAACGATTTTTCCTTCAACCCCTATGGGTAAATCCTGCAAAATACCAAAAGGTTGAAAACCTCGACCATCAAAAGATTTTAGAATCGTCGGAGATTGGTTAAGTGTAGGAGAACCAAGAGATTTCCAACACTGAAGCGACATAATACACGTTGAAGCTCCCTCATCAATCACAGTCCGAAAAATAGGTCTGTTTTTTACTAACACTGGAATCTGGAAAGCCATTTGGTGAGGAAGACGTGGTGTACTAGTTTCTAAATCGAAGATTATAAGGTTAGAATCCTGAACATCAACAGCTCCTATAGCAGACAATAATAATTTACGCTGTGCTGGACAAGATTGCAGCACTTCCAAAGCCGACATTGCTGAAGGAGAAACAACCAAATCTTCAACAATGTTGTAATTCTGAGCAGCTCTCGCATGTGGATTGAAAGATGATTTACGAAGAACACCTTTAGCAGGTGGTTTGATTATCAAGTCTGGATTTTGTTTCTCGATCTGTAGCGGACCGGAAACAGGAGGAGTTGTATTTGATGCATTCGCATTAGAAGACTCTCCTTCTTTGCCATCAACGGGATTCTTAGAACCGTAATCTTGCGATCGTGTCGCAACCCTTACGTGAGACATCATCATAATAGGCTCTTCTAAAGTAGTTGAGGAAGAACCAATCATCTTACTATCTTGAATTGGAAAAGGATCCTTCAAGACAGCAGGTTGTTGCGATCCTTTAACGAGTTTCGTAACCTCCTCTCGATATGGACATTATTTCGTGAAGTGATCTTGTTCACAAATGAAGCAAGGATAGCGAGGTTTACGTTTCTCGTCATTGGATTCTTCTTTATCTGTTTTCTCTTTCGAATTTTTCTTGTTTTTTTTCCTCCCCTTCTTTTTACCACCGGATTTTGATTTTGCCGTAGATGTTTCAACGACATGAATATCGACAGAAACTTCTTGAGAGGATTCTCCTTTCGGGGAATCAGGTAAAGTTATAATTGGAGAAGAATTCTTTGAGGATTTCTTCTTACTTTTAGAACTAACTGTACCAATCATACCGTCAGCGGCATGAGACCCTGAAGGAGCAGCAGCTATTTGACCTTGTCTGGGAAGATCGGGAATTTTCTCATGTAGAGTACCTGACTGCGTATAAACGAGGTCGAGGTACTGAGCCTGAGCAATTACTTGCTCTTCAGTAGCAACACCAGCCTTAGCTACATCTTCAGTGATCTTGGGCAATAATGATTTAACAAACCATTCTGCCAAAATTTGATCCGGAATATAAACTTTTACCAAACGTCGTCTACGTCGCCATTCATGAATATGATCAGAAATATACGTGGACGTAGATTGTTTTAGCGAAGTTAATAATTCTGTGCCATTGTCGTATCTGACAGGCAACTGGAAATGAGTTAAGAAAGACGTTGCTAACTGACTAAAATTATGAAACGAGCCTCGTGGCAACTCAATGTACCATTTGGCTGCAAGACCTATGAGGGTTCTTTGGAAAAGACGTAAGCGAATCGAATCATCAATAATTGAATTAGATGCACACCAAAGGTGATAAGTCATAACATGATTCGATGGATCCTCTCCTGACTTACCTTCAAATTTTGGTATATCACTGGGCAACTTATGAGGCATTGACGGCCAGTTCTGATAATAGAAAATAAGATCATTTGTAAGGCGCATCAAATCTGGTAAGTCCAAAGTTGCGATGAACGGTAATTGACGATTAGGGTCACGAAAACCTTGAGAAGCCAAAGCAGATCCAGGAGGCGGATACCCAGGATAACTAGGAATCGGATTAGCATTGGGTATTGTATAACCTCCTGGATAACCAGGATGAATCGGACCATACTGAGGTTGTTGATAAGTATAACCAGGGTATGGTTGATAGCTCGGATTCTGAACATAGGGACCGAATTGTGGCTGTCCCTGGTACGGTTGATAAGTAAATTGAGGTTGACTTGTAACAACTGTACTTGTACCGGCTTGTCCTACAGGCATCTGAACTGTAGTATGAACTGAGGGTCCTGACTGAGGTACAGAGACTTGAGGGATTTGCACGGATACAGGGATAGCCGAACTCGGGGCTACAGACACTCCAAAAATAGGTGTAACAGGTTGAACAGATGTTGCAGCAGTTGCAGCAGTTTGGGGCGGAGTCTGAGGTGCACTAGGCCCAGGCTGCTGAACTGAACTAGGTGCAGGAGTTTGAATAGCTGGCTGAACAGGCTGCTGGGTTGAACCAGAAACCAATGGTTGACCAGGTTCATAAGGTAACTGCACATTAGGCTGCAAAGGCTGTTGATATTGGGACGGATCCCATACCATCATTCCGGGGTATTGTCCCGTAGAAGGTTGAACATAAGGACCAAAACCTGGTTGAACGTAGGGTTGATAATAAGGTAAAGTTCCGGCTCCTTGAACAGATGGTTGACCAGAAGGCTGTTGGTAACCTTGCATTGGGTACTGCCCTTGAGGTTGATAACCTTGAGGCACGTACTGAAGTTGGGGTTGTTGAGGACCCCGAGGAGCATATTGAGTTTGGGGTTGACCTTGAGGAATGTACTGTCCTTGAGGTTGATAACCTTGAGGTATGTACTGTCCCTGGGGTTGCCCCCAAAATAATATGGATCCACAGTTTGTCCTGGGAAAAAGCTACCTTGAGGTTGTGCCCCGGGTGGTAACTGACTACCTTGAGGTTTCCCCCCAGGCGGTAATTGACTACCCTGAGGTTGCCCCCCAGGCGGTAACTGAGTTCCCTGAGGTTGACCCCCAGAAGGAAACTGACTGCCTTGAGCTTGAGGATTAGGAATGTTACCAGACATCATATAAACTTGCTCTGCGTTCGACGTTTCAATTTTAAGTCCACCAAGACCAGATGATAACACGTTTTCGATAGGTTGAGGAGTTGCCCCCAAGAAAGTACCAGACAAAGACTGATATCCCGGAGGAACAGAAGGACCACCATGTAAAAATGATTCAGGCGTTTGAGAAAACATGGATGACTCTCCAGCCATAATAGATGACGGATAATATCCTCTGGGTGTAGGATGAAATGGAACTCGAGGTGGATTAAAAGCAAGACCCAGATTCTCTAAAAAATCAGTTAAAGAGAGATACCAGGGATTAGTTCGAATGGGGCTGTAGAAAATAGATTCACGCTCCCTAAGATTTAACGATTGAGGGGAGTTGGGAAGAGATATTTCTTCGTCTGGATTAGTAAGTTCTTCAATAGAAATTAGTCCAGAGGGAATATTTTCAGTAATGATACTTCTTAACCTAGGTGAACCTGGATCGCTAGAAGTTGGTGAGATAAATCCTGAGGATGTTTCTAACACAGAAGACTCAGTTTCAGGTTCAGAGATTTTAGGTTCGTCAGATAATTCACCAGAAGGAGAAATATTTTCAGTAACTTCAGAAACTGAAATCGGTTCTTGAATATATTATGTTGTAGGAATTTGATGATCATGATGTATTACAATAGCAGAGGTTTCAACTTCTGTTGATCTAAGTCTACGGCTACTGTGTGGTACCAGAGCTTGAAGCCCTTCAAGTTGACCTGGTGAATATTCAGGAGGTTTCCCTTGTATTCTCCGGGATTTTCTTGGCAATTCCGCCACGATGAAAAATTATCTAAACACACGCAAACAAAGAAAAATTTCAATGAAAACACCTAAAGTCTCTAAGAAACAAACAATTGAATCACTCGCTTAAAAAATCTAAGAGTTCAAACCACACTCAAACAAGTAACTTTCTGTACTAAAATCACTAGTTGGTGATGAAATCCAACTTAGTAGAGTTTTAGCACGAAAAGGGCGGTTGGAACAGTTACCCCGACAACCTGCTTAATGAAACAGACTGGCACAAGTTTCTTCACATAACCATCTCGAGTGAAGATAACCCCCCAGAGAGTCCAAGTGAGTCTAGTCGACGTCTGTTCCAGGTACAGTGGGATCTTCCCTCCACCGTCACATTAGGAAAGAATCCTAAAGATTATGGCCTCTAAGGTTACCAACTGAAACAAATATACCTGGGGGAACAGTCTACGATCCGACACACACGCAAGGGCAGAGTAGCTAAGCTCAATCCCCTTGAAGGCTCCTTGAACAGAATCCAAGGTTTACCGACAAGTGACCCCTGGCTCCTCGACAATGGTCTATCCGAGGTTTACCGTTTTTAATACGTGTATATCTTCTATCGTTCCCAATGAGGAAGGATTGATTACCCCACTGGTTCAGATATGATCTCGTGCTTAACTCCTTTAAGAGGAGCTTCCCATAGCATACATGCAACAACTGGAATTCTTCCTACCGCAAGATATATCTACTTGTTTGTTTTATCTACCTTGGAGAGTTAATTACTCCCTACTCCAAGATACTAGCCTAAGCTATGTTGGTGATGAGAGCCCTAGAAATAAAAAGATTACTAGATGAATTTTATTTAAGCGTTACTTTTAAGAGCTGTTTCTTAAGTCAATGGGTGCGGAAATAAAACTTTGAATGATGTGAAGACTCGACTTCCAAAAAACACTAAAATGCACCTATGATGATATTCAATTCTTTTTCTTTCAATGAACTTTCTATCTAAAGAAGAGTTAGAGAATGCAATCCTTTAAATTTCTTCTTTAAACATGAAAACTAATTGAAAGAAACTATTTTTTCTTTTCAATAAACTCTCAAAGCTCACAAGAAAACTCTTTTTCTTTTCCAAATAAGAAGCTACAAAACAATTTTCTTTCGAAAGAAAGCTACAAAACTAAAACTACTCAAAACTACAAAATCTAATCTTGAGAACTAATCTAAATTGAGTAAAAGCTTTTTAGATTTTTTTATGAATGTTTCCCTTAGTTGTTCAGCAAACTAAGAATCTATTCGTTCAGATAACAAACAGATCAAAAACACTCAAAACATGTTTTTACCAAAAATGAAATTCAAAACTTTGAACCAAGTTTTTTCGAAGATTTGCAAAGAAACCAAAGGCTTAATTTCTCAATCTAGGATGTTTTCACAATCAGGTTGGATTCAAGAGACAAAAAGAGATCTATGTGATCTGAGATACTGCAAATTGTCAAAAATTCGAATCACCACAAAGACCAAACAAGAAAAACAATCCAATCGGCAAAATCTTCTAGAAAATCACCAAAACATTAACACTGTTGGAGTTCATTCACAATAAATTCTTGATAGACACAATAACCAGTCTGGGCAGAAACCAAAGATCTAAAAATAAACCAGAAAAATAAACCTAGAGGTTTTCTAAAATTTTTTACAGGGTCCGCATGTAACCAGTGTTGACAGGTGCGGTCCCGCACTGTGTTCTATAGAGACTATGCGAAACTTCCCGCACTGTCAAAGTTATGCAGAGTGCGGTCCTAGCAAAAATTATAGAAAAAACCCAAAAAACTTCTAAATTTTCAAAAACAGAAAAAATTTAAAGTAACCAGACAAATGTGTATCAATCAAAAACCAGGAAAAAAACGTTTCCTCAAGTCAAAAATCAAAGAGAACCAAAAACAACAACTTCCCGATCTCCCCAGTGGAGTCGCCATTTTGTTGTGTAGATTAATCCGTCTTGCGGACAAGACCGATCTCTCTAGTAAAAAAGGTAACTAGCAACAAACAACCAATTATACTAATATCTCTCTAAGCATATACGATTCATAAAAACACTACATAGGTGTAAGGCCTACCTTATGTCCAGTGCTTGCTTGATTTCGTTGAAGTCCTTCCCGTGCACTGAAAGAACGTTCCTCATGAATCTGCAGTCACAAACAAGCAAAAATATTAAGAAGCACCTGTATAGACATTTTTATAAATCATACTTATCATAATGATCAAGGAATTTATGAAATAAACCATGAATAGACAGTTTAATGAGAGAAATGAGTATATTTGTATTAACTTCAAAGATAGAAAACCTTTACAACCTGTGCCTTGATGTTGTGCAGGTCCTCCCGGGGTCCGAAGCAGGAATCTCTTCTACTTTGACAAGCATTGCACTCTTTGAACCAAGACAAATAGAGAGGAGTGATTGAACTTCACAGAAAGAGTGATTTAACCTCACAGAAAGTCTTAGTTATTTGAGACCGAATCTCAACAGCATTTAACTTCAAATCTCTTAAGCTTGAACTCCCTTTGAGGCTACCCAAGGCCTCTTTTTATAGTGGAAAAGAGGAGGTTTCTTGTTCCAAATATGAAGGGATAGAATCCTCCTTCAAAGGGATAAGCTCCTTACATCACGGGGTTAGCTCCATCAAGTGAGGGATGCATGAACCTTCTCAAAGCGTATCCATTCCCGAAAATTCCCATCCAGAATCTTCTAGAATTCATCTGAAATTCACTTTTTATCTTCACTTTCTCGCCTTTTTATGTTTTACAGGGGTCCGCACCCATTACACAAAGAACGTGCGGTATGGTTCCGCAGGCAGGCTGAGATTTAGGTGCGGGACCGCAGGGAATGCATAGAGAAAGTGCGACACCAATTCTTAGGGGATTTTAGGGATTTTTCTCTGATTTTGAAGCTTGAAATGAGGAGCTGGTATGTTAGACTTGCAAAAGGAGGAAGTATGAGTAATAATGAGCTCATATAGTCAGCAGAATGTCAAGGTGACAGTTTTCAGTGTAACACCATCTGCGCTGAGAGAGCAAGGATCGTCCGTATGGAAGAGTACCTTGCGACAGGTGCAAATGTCTCCTCATAATTGATCCCCTCGATCTGTGAAAAGCCACGGGCGACAAATCTCACCTTGTACTTCTCCACACTCCCGTCACCGCCCGCTTCACTTTGTAGATTCCATCGCGAACCCACCACCGATTTCCCCACCGGTCTTGGGACAATCTCCCATGCACTGTTCCTGACGATCGAATCATATTCTTCGATCATGGCATCAACCCATGCGGGTTCCTCCACGGCTTCCTCAAAAGAGGATGGCTCCGTCACAACACATTGACTCACAAGAGCCATGTATCCAGTGTACCGATCCGGTGACTGTCTCTGTCTGCGCTGTGCTGTAGGTGGTCCTACAACCTTCTCTGCATCCCGAGCCAGTCGCTCAGCTTCTATAGTGCACATGCGCCCTCTGATGGTTGGCGCTGCCTGGGTGGTTTCTTCCACCTCCTGAACCTCCTCTTGTGGCTGATCCACATCCGGAAGCTCCTCCTTAGGAACTAACAGCTCCTCATCTGCATGCAAGTGTAGCTCCCTCTCAAGCGGACACTGCATGGCTTTCTCCTCCTGAAATTTTATATCCCGTCGCACAACAGTCTTGCGACTGTATGACAAATATACTCGGTAGTTGTGAGGTGTATCAGTGTACCCCACAAATATTCCAACCTCAGCAGTTGGATCCAGCTTCCTTCTCACATCCTTCGTCACATGCATGTAGCAGGAGAACCAAAGATCCGTAAATGGGAAATATCAGGCCTCTTGCCAGAATAAGCCTCCTCCGGTGTACTCATGCCAAGAACCTTGTGAGGACAACGGTTCTGCACATACACTGCTGTATTGCATGCCTCAGCCCAAAAGTGAAGGGGTAGGCCCTGATCATGCAACATCGCCCGTGCAACACCCACGATCGTTCTGTTCTTCCGCTCAGCCACCCCGTTCTGCTATGGGTTATGGGGTGCGATGAGCTCTCTCCGAATCCCTTCTGCGCTGCAGAACTCCTTGAATTCAGCCGAGATGAATTCACCACCGTTATCACTCCTTAGAGCAATCACCTTCTTTTCCAACTCCTTCTCGACCAGTGCTTTAAACTCACAGAACTTCGCGAATGTATCGCTCTTCTTCTGCATGAAGAAGATCCAGCACTTTCGAGAGAAATCATCAACAAAGATCACATAATACTTGTGCTTTGCTGTCAAAGCAACTGAGAAAGGACCACACACGTCCGTGTGAACTCTCTCAAGGATCGTCGTGGCGCGACTATCCTTCTCGTGAAAGGTGGCTTTCACATACTTCCCTAAAGTACACCCCTTGCACTGATCTGACTGCGCAAGGGTGCCCTTAGGAAGTCCAGTAGAAATCTGCTGCAGAATCTTCAAAGCTCCATGGTGAAGATGGCCCAATCTCCTGTGCCATAGCTCGCCCTCATCATCCCGGCTCACCACATCTCCAGCCTTGCATGCCATAGCTGCGCAGTCATCTACCTGCAACTGATAAAGGTTCTGAGTTCGAACCCCTATCTTCCGGGTCTCTCCAGTAGTCTTACTGCGCAGGAAGGCTTTTCCTTCGCCGAAGACCACATCATACCCCTTATCCTCCAACATCGCCACAGAGATCAAGTTCTTCTTCAATCCAGGTACATGCATGACATCCCTCAATACAAAGGGTTTACCATACTCCCTCTGAAAGGATATGGTACCGATACCAGTCGCACTGTATCTACCATCATCGCCCATCTCGATGTGCACACCCAAATCCTTGTCCTCCAGATCTGAGAACAAATCCCGATCTCCCGTCATATGAAATGACGCACCGCTGTCCAAGAACCATACCGATCCCAAAACACTTGAAACCAAGCATGCAATTAGTGAAAAGTCAAGCTCGAACTGTGAAGCCAAAGCTTCTCCATCTGCAGATCTTCCCGCTTGCTTGTTCTTCTTCTTCTTTGGACAATTGGTAGCATAATGTCCGTGATCATGGCAATGAAAACACTTCACTTTCGCCATATCCTGCTTCTTGCCCTTTGCACCAGAATGAGAGGTTTTCTTACCCTTCCCCTTCTTTGCTTTGGCCACCAAAGCACAGTTTTCTTCATCAGCTCCCTTTGATGAAGATCCATCTCGAGTAGTCCTCCTTATCTCCTCCTGCATGAGATCCGCCCAAAGGCGTTCCCATCCCGGCAGCTTCTCCCGACCATTGACACTATCTTGATATGAGTGCCAAGCCTTCGGAAGACCAAGGAGAGCCAGGTCGACCATGTCCTCTTCTTCGACAGTCACCCCCACACTTCCTAGCTCATCTCTGCATTGAGTGAACTTCGTGAGGTATTTGGCGATACTATCGCCCTTCTCCATCTTGATGTTCCTGAGCTTATCTTTGAGCGCCAGCTTCCTTTGGTCACTCTTACTCTGGAATAGATCCGTCAAAGCTTTCCACATTAAAAATGGAGTAGCCTTTCCATGCAGGCTGGATACAATATGATCCTTGACGCCCTCCAACAGGATCCTTCGACACTTCGCCATCTTCTTTTGCCATGCATCGACTTCAGCAGGATCAGTGGGGTTTTGGACATCCGTATCTACGAACTCCTTCAGACCATTATCTTCTAATACTGCCTCCATGCGATCCTTCCATGCAACATAATTCGAACTGCCTTCAAGAGCATATTCGATTCGCAAACCGTTGAAAGACATTTTCAACACCGGCACCAAGAAAACAAAACTGCTGCAAAATTTTGAATTCCACCTCAAAGCTCAGCCGCTCTAGATCGTGAGAACAAATTATTTCTAGCACAGAGATCGACTGCAAGGGGCATTTACCAGACCTTTCACTTTCCGAAGAAAGATGAATCCAGAGGCTACCTGGCCCGCATGCAGACTTTGTCTACCGAAATAAGTTTGTAATCACTGTGATGATCAATCTCTGCTTCAATAGCTCCGATACCATGTAGAAATTTGCTGAATAATAAATAATTATCCATCGAGACTATCCTGGTCACATACTATTTGAGCTTCATACATAACACATAATCTCTTCCACTCAATCAACTCAGATCATCACACATGCGGAAATAAAATCAAGCGATAACACATCAAATAATCATACACATTAACACAGTATGTATGGGGAAAGATTATAGCTAAA
Source organism: Pinus albicaulis (assembly GCA_034641835.2). Classification (NCBI taxonomy): domain Eukaryota; kingdom Viridiplantae; phylum Streptophyta; class Pinopsida; order Pinales; family Pinaceae; genus Pinus; species Pinus albicaulis. The sequence continues at coordinate 1,308,706,919 of CM076580.1, forward strand.
AACCCCACAGCTATTGTGTATATTATAATGAAGAAATCAAGTAACTAAATCAGTACAATACTCCTCACAAGTACTCAGTACTTTCTCATGAAGTTACCCACAATCTAGCTCAGTTTTGAACAGGTTACTGGTTCAAAACTCACCGCCAATTGCCTTGCCTCTATTGCGTGTTTCAATGCTATGGGATGGCCTCTTTATATAGATAAACAACCAGCCTGAACTACGCAATCCTCATGGGCTTGCTCCACCTATCCGTGTGTTGCAAATAGCAACAGTATAGTCACAACTGATAGCTAACTCCACCCTTTCATCTACCTCTTTCACTGGTCTCCACTGAACTGATCATGCACTGTAGTGAACTGATGTGTTCCTGAGTTGAATAATGAGTTACTAATTAATGAATTAAATAATATTTAATTCACTCCACTCATAACTAATTGATTAGCTAGTTAAACTAATCTCAACTAGTTCAACTAAAATAAACAGAACACAACTCCACTATCTGTCTCATTAACTCCACCAAAATTCTGCCACTGAAGTCCTAACTGAAGTCAACCATGCATGATGCCATAAAACCCTTGGGAACCACGTGATTCCTCTGTCAGATGCATGAGCCACCTCTGCAGCTCGAACTGAAGTGCTCCAAGAGAGTAAACTGAAGTTTATAGTCCAAATATTATTAAGGGTAAATAATATTTGACTTCCCTGTTTTAAGGAGAGGTAGTCTAAAAATAGACTTCGACCTCTTTGACCTCAAAAGTAGAGTCTCATATATTTTTACCAAAATGACACATACTTCAAGAATCTCAAACTGGAATCCCCGAACCATGCTCCATATGTCTAAAAATAGACATAGTCTAAAAATAGATTTTGCGCCAGAATTTGCATGCGGGCCCACTTAGTGAAGGCGACTTCATTTCACTAAGCTCCATCACTTGCTGCATTTTCAAAATTCTCCCACCTTGCATGCCATTACTGCGCAACCATCTACCTACAACTGATAAAGGTTCTTAGTTCGAACCCCTATCTTCCGGGTCTCTCCAGTAGTCTTACTGCGCAGGAAGGATTTTCCTTCGCTGAAGACCACATCATACCCCTTATCTTCCAACATCACCACAGAGATCAAGTTCTTCTTCAATCCAGGTACATGCATGAAATCCTTCAATACAAAGGGTTTACCAGACTCCCTCTGAAAGGATATGGTACCGATACCAGTCACACTGTATCTACCATCATCGCCCATCTCGATGTGCACACCCAAATCTTTGTCCTCCAGATCTGAGAACAACTCCCGATCTCCCGTCATATGAAATGACGCACCGTTGTCCAAGAACCACACCGATCCCATCACACTTGAAACCAAGCATGCGATCAGTGAAAAGTCAAGCTCGAACTGTGAAGCCAAAGCTTCTCCATCTGCAGATCTTCCCGCTTGCTTGTTCTTCTTCTTCTTCGGACAATTGGTAGCATAATGTCCAAGATCATGGCAATGAAAACACTTCACTTTCGCCATATCCTACTTCTTGCCCTTTGCACCAGAATGAGAAGGTTTCTTACCCTTCCCCTTCTTTGCTTTGGAAACCAAAGCGCAGTTTTCTTCATCAGCTCCCTTTGATGAAGATCCATCTCGAGTAGTCCTCCTTATCTCCTCCTGCATGAGATCCGCCCAAAGGCGCTCCCATCCCGACAGCTTCTCCCGACCATTGAAACTATCTTGATATGAGTGCCAAGCCTTCAAAAGACCAAGGAGAGCCAGGTCGACCATGTCCTCGTCTTCGACAGTCACCCCCACACTTCCCAGCTCATCTCTGCATTGAGTGAACTTCGTGAGGTATTTGGCGATACTGTCGCCTTTCTCCATCTTGATGTTCCTGAGCTTATCTTTGAGCGCCACCTTCCTTTGGTCACTCTTACTTTGGAATAGATCCGTCAAAGCTTTCCACATTAAAAATGGAGAAGCCTTTCCATGCAGGCTGGATACAATATGATCCTTGATGCCCTCCAACAGGATCCTTCGACATTTCGCCATCTTCTTTTGCCATACTTCGACTTCAGCAGGATCAGTGGGCTTTTGGACATCCGTATCTAGGAACTCCTTAAGACCATTATCTTCTAATACTGCCTCCATGCGATCCTTCCATGCAACATAATTCGAACTGCCTTCAAGAGCATATTCGAGTCGCAAACCGTTGAAAGACATTTTCAACACCGGCACCAAGAAAACAAAACTACTGCAAAATTCGAATTCCACCTCAAAGCTCAACCACTCTAGATCTGTGAGAAAAAATTATTTGTAGCACAGAGATTGACTGCAAGGGGCATTTACCAGACCTTTCACTTTCCGAAGAAAGATGAATCCGGAGGCTACCTGGCCCGCATGCAGACTCTGTCTACCGAAATAAGTTTGTAATCACTGTGATGATCAATCTCTGCTTCAATAGCTCCGATACCATGTAGAAATTTGCTGAATAATGATAAATTATTCACCGAGACTATCCTGATCACATACAATTCGAATTTATATGCAACACATAATCTCTTCCACTCAGATCATCACACATGCGGAAATAAAATCAAGCGATAACACATCAAATCATCATACACATTAACACAGTATGTATGGGGAAAGCTTATAGCTGAAAAACCCACAGCTATTGTGTATATTATAATGGAGAAATCATGTAACAAACTCATTACAATACTCCTCACAAGTACTCAGTACTTTCTCATAAAGTTACACACAAACTAGCTCAGTTTTGAACAGGTTACTAGTTCAAAACTCACAGCCAATTGCCTTGCCTCTATTGCGCAATCCAGGCCTGTCTATATAGAGATCCAAGGTTCAAATATCCTTGTCTTGACAGCGCAATCATCATGGGCAATTCCTCCAAGTGTGGTGCAAATATCATGCACAACTGATGTCGCCACTGATAGCTAACTCCACCCTTTCATCTACCTCTTTCACTGGTCTCCACTGAACTGATCATGCACTGTAGTGAACTGATGTGTTCTTGAGTTAAATAATGAGTTACTAATTAATGAATTAAATAATATTTAATTCACTCCACTCATAACTAGTTGATTAGCTAGTTAAACTAATCTCAACCAGTTCAACTAAAATAAACAGAACACAACTCCACTAGCTGTCTCATTAACTCCACCAAACTTCTGCCACTGAAGTCCTAACTGAATTCAACCATGCATGATGCCATAAAACCCTTGGGAATAGCGTAATTCCTCTGTCATATGCATGAGCCACTTCCAAGGCTCGAACTGAAGTGCTCCAAGAGAGTAAACTGAAGTTTATAGTCTAAATATTATTAAGGGTAAATAATATTTGACTTCCCTATTTTAAGGAGAGGCAGTCTAAAAATAGACTTCGACCTATAGGTCCAAAAAATAGAGTCCCATCTATTTTTACCAACATAACCAATACTCCAAGAATAACATACTGCAATCCCCGGACCATGCTCCATATGTCTAAAAATAGACATAGTCTAAAAATAGATTTTGCGCCAGAATTTGCCTGTGGGCCCACTTAGTGAAGGCGACTTCATTTCACTAAGCTCCATCATCTTGCTGCATTCTCAAAAAACCCTGCAGTGGAGGCTTTACTGCTTTCAGAGGCTGTGTGGGGGCGGAGGAACTAGGCAGAAGCGGAGATGCGGGTGGAGAGGCGAAAACCCGCGAGAAATAGGGTTTAAAATGACTTTGGCGCGAATAGTGGGCAAAAGCGGTTTTGGAAAACCACTGGTGGTATTCGCATTGTAGTTGGGTGGTTAGTAGTTTTTCCCTGGGGGAATGCGATTCCATTCATCATTCGCCAAGTGCCCCTCGCAAAACTGCTTTTTTCGCGTGAATTTAAGGTGTTAATCCTCGGCTGCAAAATTTACGTGATAATGTTTTTGGGCTATCAGATCTAAGGGTGGTAGAGCTACGGCCACAAGGGAGTGCGAAAGTGGAAGTTTCACGGGCGAGGAGGTGATAGTGGAGGATAGATGGCAGCCCGGGATTGGATGGGAAACTCTGTGGGTGGAAGGTGGGCCATATGGTGACGTGGGCTATTTGTCGTGGAGCGACAAGATTATTGGATCGTCGGGTTAAAACAGTGACCGTTGGATTAAAATAAATCGATGGTGGGGATTGATGTGGAGGGTGAATGGGTAAACATCGGTCGGGGGAAACAGAGGGAGAAAGGGAGGCATCATGGCTGTCAGATCAAGGCTTGAGGCCTTGATCTACGACTGAGATTTTTCGAGGATTTGGCAAGCAGGTCGAGGGAAAAATAACAAAGGCACTTTATAATAGGTATGGGAAAAAAATAAAGGTAAGGGACGAGGGCTTAGGAGAAAGCACCAGGAAGTGGTCCTGTGGGTAAAGCAGAGGAGCAGGGTCAAAATAGAAGGGGCTAGGGACTTAGTGAGGAGAAGGTGTGGTCCCGTGAATGAAGTTATATGGAGAAAGGGAACGGGGCTTCAAGCCCAAAGGGGCATAATTTTTTTTTATAAAGGCGGACAAAGGCCAAAAAAGGCGGGGGAAAGTTTAAGCACTTGGTTCAGGCGCTCGGACATATGGAGGAAAGGGGCCAAAGGTTTTAAGCCCTCGGGGGCTTATACCTTTATTTATAAAAAGACTGTTTTTTAGGCTCGAAAAATGGGTTTTTAGGCCAAATTGGAAGTTCTGATAGGTGAAAGGGGTACTTTAAACCAAAAATAGTGAATGTATTGGTTTAAAGAGGGTTTTTCGAACCATATAAAGGGGTTATGATGGTTTGGAGGGGTTCTTAGGAAAAATGGAGGATAAATGAGAAAGGAAAAGAAATGAACTGGGTTTAGGAAATGATGGAAAAAATGGCCTACATACAGTATCTTTTTGTTCAGTAGTGTTTCTTGAGGATTTTGAATAAGGAACAACAGCAGTTGCTAAGGAACAACAGTGCTAAGGAACATAGGCTAACCTTTTTTGGAGATAAAAATGAATATTTTAGTAGACTGATGGACTTGAAATGATGAAGGCAGTGAGATTTCTAGAATTCATAATGTTCTTGCAATTTTTTTCTAGAAATCTGGGTTTGTTACAGTTTAGTCATCTTTGGATAGAATCAAAATTATGAATGACTAACACACCGATAAAAAAATATCCATTTTTTCCAAAAATTCATGCAATGGCCAAATGGATTGGGATCCGACTATGCAAGTCATCCTGTGGGTTGGATGTCAATCTAAAATGAAAAGCCCTAATTTTGAAATCATAGAAATAGGGAGAATAAAGGGAAAAAACAAAAAAAATGAAGGGTTTAGGGTAAAAATGGATAAAACTGCAGAAAAAGTAAAAATACTACAGAAAAAGTAAAAAAAATAATCAAATTTAATCACGAGATGGTTTGAAATTCTATGATACAGTTTGAATCACTAGAGGTTTGGTTTCTGATTGTCTGAATACTTCTGTTCGAACGTATTTCGCTGCTCCACAGTGCTCTTGTGCTGTCTTGCTCCAGGTATGTCTCTTGCAAATATCTGGCTGAAAATTTTAGCAAAAATAGTGAAATAATGAAAAGTGTTTAGTATTTAAAGAATTATTTTATGAAATTAGATTTTTGAAAATATTTTGCCGCCTATCTTTCAATTTGCTGCTTTTTTTTCACTTAAAGAAAACAGAGTTGCGCCTTTTTTTTTTTTTTTGCGTTTATTCGTCACCGGTGCGTCACTTAATAGCACCACACCAGTGTGTCCTTTTGTAACACCGACACCGGTGCGCAATAACTAAAATGCACCGGTGCGGTTATATGTACAGTAGCACCAATTTGCGGTTAAGGCATCGAAATTAATTTTAGGTGTGTACACCAAAATTTAGTCAACTCCAACCATAGAAATTGAGAATTACAATTTTGTTTATTCTTGAGAATTAGAATTAGAATTATAATTGAGAATTGGAATTGGATAAATTCTTGATGGAAATAACTATTCTTCCAACGCATTTTGTTTATTGCAGGATGTCCCCACTGATTATGTGGAGAGAAGGCAATATGGGGCATCTGTAGATGCAATACTACAGGGCCCAAGTGGGAAATTGTGGCATGTGAACCTGTACTATGCTAAGACATGGGAAATTTTCACAAATGGTTGGGAAAGTTTTGTTTCTGAGCATTTTATTGAAGTTGGAGATATTTTAGTTTTTAGACATGTTGGAAATGTAAATTTTTCTGTGAAAATATTTGGGCCATTTCTTTTCAAAACTACACCTCTTCTTCTTTCATAAAAATAAACTTGAACCTTTCCATAACCTACAACAAGAAAATGTGCCCCATGATCTGCTTGCTGACCCATGATCTACTTGCTCATTTGTAAGTTCCTCCTCCATATTGGCATCCAATTTCCTCTTTTCTCCTTTGTGATTTCTATCTTGATCTTAACAAAATTTATACAATCTCTGTTTTACGAGAAACTGACCTTGAATGTTCTGGGAGCAATGACAACGAGTCCTTAATTCTGAATTTGTTAGCAGAAGAAGATCGATTTTCGACTATACGATGTAGTTATTACATGTGGAGGCAATGGTTTCCCATAGAAAATGAGTATAGGGTTGAGCAGAGGAAAGACATTGAAAAATGGGCTATTACATTAGCTTTTCCAATGGGATACCGATTTGCAGGTGGAAATATGGTAGTTTCAGGTATCTATGCTTTTCTTCCCACATGGATTTCCATTCATAATACAAGCAGACTTTTTACTGGTTTCATCCACAGGACCACAGCTCAGACAAGTTAGAGATGCCATTTAGGTTCAATTGAAAGCCAAAGATGTGATTTTATGCGACTTCAGCTTTGCCGGTAAAAGTTTATGTAAGCCAACCGAAGCTCAGACAATACTCCTAGCTACTTATAAACACATTCTAGAGAATCCCTTCATGGGACCTACCACCTTGACCAACATTGTCAATTTATCTTTCTCTATTGTCCTTAAGGGTCGAATGAGAATCCTTCCCTTCATGGTGCCTCTTCGCTTTATCGACTGCCTCGATTGATCTTTCTCTGCCATCAACTCCACTCTCCATTTCTCCATCATGGGACCTCTTAACCCTATCGCCTGCCTCAACCGAATTCTCTTTTCCGGTCTCAACTTGTACTCCTTTTCTCGTTTTGTACTTTGTCGAGCTCTGTAGCCGTCTGCATCCCTGTAAGCGTATTTTTCCATCTTTCTGTTTGAATCACTCATTTTCTCTACTATAAAATTCTTAGCCGAAATTTGAACTCTCGTCTTTTCAAATCCTCATCTCCTCAGAAAAATTCTTGCCCGCGATTTGAACCCTCCGCTGCTCCAATACTGCACTTTACAGAATAACCTTGTTTCGGTGCGCAGGGTTTTATAGGCACACCAGTGCGGTTTTTAAGATCGAGGTTTATGTTTTGGCGTGGTGTTTTATGACACACCAGTGCGGAAGATTTGTGAAGCACTGGTGCGTCTGAGTACTAAGATGCACCGGTGCGTGTTATGATGATAAGCACACCGAACTGTATAAAGTTCTTTATTTTTTGTATGTAAGATCTTGATAAAATAATGATAATTCTAAAGTACATGAATTTATTTACATTATTTTCTAAACTTTATTATGTTACAGAAATTCATATTATTCTAGATTTATTATTTTACAATTATTTACAAATTTACAAATTTAAATATTTTAATAAAATCATTTCACATTAATACAATTAAAATTTTACGAATAAATTTTTTTTTTTTCCACAGAAAAAATCGGTAACCTTTTATTTATAAAAATGAAAAGTTACACATAGCATATGCATTGAAGCATTTTCAGAAATTGCCCATTGGGCTCATGTGCTTTTGCACACAATGCATTGTAGCAGGGCTGCTCTGCATTCAGAAAGAATGAAAGAAAAAATAAAAAGAGAAGGGAAGGGAGGAAAGGACAGTAGAAACTGGTTCCAGAGAGTGAGTAAAAGACTTCACACCTCATGTTTTCCTCCCCTTTTTCTTCTCGACTTTGTGCCACTCTCCCTGGGAGGGCTCAATTGTTGCTAGGACTAACTGTTGTTCTGCTTTCTGGGAGCCTGTATCCTTATCTGAGTCTGAAGTATCTGAGGGGTGATGCTGTTTGATCCCTCCAATACTCAAGTCCTGCATGCAATTACAATTAAAATTAGAATTAGAATTATAATTACAATTACAATTTTACAATTTCACATACAACTACGATTAGAATTAGAATTAGAATTTTAATTTTACATACAATTACATTTACAATTACAATCAATATTTCACAGTAATACAATTAAAATTTTACAAATATTTTACATACAATTAGAATTAGAATTAGAATTACATTTACATTTACAATTACAATTTTACAAATATTTTACATACAATTACAATTAAAATTACAATTACAAATACAATTACAATTTTAGAATTTAACATACAATTAGAAGTAGAATTACAATTTTACAATTTGTCATATATACAATTACAATTGAAATTACAATTACAATCATTTCACAATAAATTAAATATTGCAATTACAATCATTTCACAATAAATTAAATATTACAATTACAATTAAAATTTTACATTAAATATTTGACATACAATTACAATTAAAATCACAATTACAAATACAAATACAATTTTACAATTTTACATACAGTTAAAATTAAAATTTCAATTACAAACACGACATAATATTTAATAAATATCATGGATGTCATTTAATATTAAATTAATTAATAAACACCATGATCATGATAACCATCGTACAAACATCATATTCGACTAAAAAACACATTCAAACATCAAATTAAAATTATATATTAACATCATCACAACACAAACATCAAATATACATCTCATGTCAAATAACTCATGCTATCACATACAAATCTATCTAACTCATGCTATCACATACACATTTATCTGCAAGCTGCACATTAAATGAACATATCTAACATGACCTAACAATATACACATCATGATGATCACCTGTAAAACTGAATAATGTTAAAAATATACAACTGTAATATAAATGTTGTGGATCAGCTGGTGGTAGTACAACATCAATAGCAGTACTAGTGGAGGCCTGCTTAGTCAATGGTGGAGCCTCGACAGTTGATGGTCCAGCCTGCTCATGATCATGACTAGTATTGATGGATGCTGCAGGCTGCTGACTAGACGTGGCCGATGGTCCAACCTCATCTCCATGATGACTTCTAGATGCTAGTGGAGCCTCATGCTCATTTAGCACAGCGCAAGGTGAACGATTATGAGATGGTGAGTCACTGCTCGCAGACTATCCATCATGTGCTGTGGCTCGACCATGCCCATAACGTGCAACAATCCTCCTTAGTCACGTAACAACTGTCGTAGCTCCTACGAAATGTCGCATCAAGCTGTACATGTCACGCGGCATGCCTCTTCATATCTGTAATAGCCTATCATCGGCCTGTATGTCTTTGTAATAAGCGAGCCTGATGCCCACCTCAACAATCAATGCACTGATTTGGTCTCCCAACTCCATCCTGTATCTAGTATCAGGTCGACCACGCCTAGGAAAAGGCGGTATCGACACACCAGCAGGAGAATGTCTCTCTGCACTAGCCTTCTGATGATCCTCAGCATCTGGCATGCCCTGATCGTCATCAGGATCCACACCTGGATCAAGTGGTGGTGCCGACATCTCCTTGCCATAAAAAGAGCCACGTATGTAAAATATATACAAGTACACAACAATAATTAGACAATTTCATTACATAATTTAATCAAAACAAGTTAAAGAACATGTTATAATAAATATAAATAAAACAATAATATTAACTCTATCATCTAGTGGCTCATCATCTGTGAAGAGGATGTTGGAACACCCTCACCAATCCAATCCAGCATAAGGACAAGGGACCATAATGAAGGGATGCAGCTAGTCAACACTGGCTAGTAATTCCAGTGTATCATCCGATATCCTGGCTGGAAACATAGTCTCTCCCCTCTTGGGAATCATCTGCCCCCACATGTGCATGCGTGCCTCCAACATTGGCCTATGAGGCTACCGAAAAAAACTAGGCCTCATCTCTGGAAACCTCTCAAAAAATAAACAAAAAAACTCTGAAGCAAAAGGGAAGTTCACCCTCCCTTGTGCATGAGCATGACATCTATCTAATGTTGTACAGAACTGCTGCAAAAAAATGGCAGACCACCTAACAAGTCATGGCTCCTGTATTATAGAATCAACATAATATAGAAGCGAGAAACTAATGCATTTCCCGTCACTGGTGTTGTGTGAAATGGTTGAAATGAGAAGTGAGAGTCACTGCACATCCTCACTACCAAATGCACCAATATTTAACTGACCTCCAGCGACCTGAAACTCTGAAGGAGACAGTAGATGCTCCAAATGTATCTCTAAGAGTAAAATAAATGACACCCTACTACACAACCAGCGGGAACCTCTGGGAAAGAGGGAAAATCCACCCCTCTCCTCAATAGCCTAGTAATGAAATATATATCCTCCTCAGTGGGTGTGTACCACTGGTCAAGACCAACCTGGAAAGCCTGTCAGTGGGCAATCCACCTACGGATAATTCGGTGCACCACATAAACAGTCATGCACCGGTGCCAATGTGATGTTTGTTTGTAGTGCATCAGAGGCAGTGCCCCAGATGATATACAACGCAGCGTATACGGCGCACCTGAAACTTTTTAAAGCACCATTGAATATATATGGTGTCATAAGGGTAGTGCGCTGGCTAAAATATACACCCCAATGCGTATAGTTGTGTCAGCGCACCGACTTCCTGACAAATTACATAGTCAACAGTGCGATCTTTTTCCAGGTCGCATCGTTGACACTGTCAGAATATCGAATGCGGTGCGCTGACAGACACCGGGGTGGATATATCTGTCAACGCACCATACTGCTATTCTCATGGTCAATGGTGCGATCGACTAAATGACCACACCACACTTTTTTTTTTAAATTTTAAAACAACGCAGGGCACCTTTCAGCACTGCCCCGAACAGGGTGCGGATACAGTTAGCACCGGTTGTGTTGCGACCTGTAAATTTTACAGGAAACATTGCTTATCGATGTGAGCCGAACGGCTCGTGCGCACCGCACAACAATTTTTTTTTTCTTTTAAATGGTTAATTTTAAGTTTATTTGAAATTCTAATTCGATAAAAAGCTTAATTATGGAAAAACAAGAAAAATACCTGTACATTTTGCTGTCGAGGAGGCATATTGGTTGTAGAATTTGCAAAAGAAAATTTGCACACCGTTTTGCAAAATGCAAGCTGGAGATTGGTAGGAAATGCACAGTAGCAGTGTGTGCAATGGGTGCAATGGGAGCACCGATGTCAGGGCATCTCAGACAAGGATAAATTGCACCGGTGATTGAGAGCTCTGGAGCACTGAGAAAAGTGAAAAAATGCGGTTTTTTTGGTCGTAAATTTTTTTATTTAACCCTGTTCTGGTGTGCGGGGTTTTATAGGCGCACCGGTGCAGTTGCTTAAGACCGCACTTGGCGGTTTCAGTTTTGGCGCAGTGTTTTATGATGCACCGGAGTGGTTTCTTAACACCACACCGGGTAGTTTATGTTTTGGCGCAGTGTTTTATGATGCACCGGGGTGGAAGAGTTGTGAAGCATCGGTGCTTAATAGGATGTAACGAGTGGGTGTGTATGGGACGCACGGTGTCCGGTGTGTCAATTTTTTGTGTGCACTAGTCCTTTCTCTTGTAGAGTGCACCGGTGATTGAGATCCTTGGAGCATTGTAAAAAGTTAAAATGCGGTTTTTTGGCCGTAATTTTTTTTTATTTAACCTTGTTCCGGTGCGCGGGTTTTATAGGTGCACCGGTGCTATTTCTTACGAATGCACCAGTCCGTTTCTATTTTGGCGTGCTGTTTTATGATGCTCCGGTGCGGTTTCTTAACACCGCACCGGGCGGTTTCTGTTTTGGCGCGGTGTTTTTTGTTGTGAAGCACCGGTGCTCTACAGTAATAGCACGCACTGGGCGGGTGTGTACGGAGTTGTTATATTCCTAAATTAGCCCAAGATAATAGGAATATTCAATTTGTCCTTTTTTTACTTTTCTTTTCATGTATATGAATAAATGACTAATGGAGCACATGTAAAACTCCTTAGATCAAAGAATAAATACATGCCCAATGTGAAAAAGGATAAATCCGGGCCATTGTAATAAATCCACTTGTGTGTGAAACAGGATTGAGACAATTAACTGGGTCAACAACAATAAAGAGAAGAAGAAAATATCGGAATGATGGAGAGAATGAGTTTCTTCTCATATAGTTTCAGATCTAAGGAGAGCCTCTCCAAAGAGGTTAGATAGACCAAGGAGGAAGAAGACAATGAAACTCTAAAAGGGTTTCAAGAAGAAGGAAGCTGCAGTGAGACCTATAGAAGGTTTCTAGAAGGAGAGGAAGACCTATGCACTTCCTCCCCTCATAAAGAAGAGGGATTGTACATAGAAAACAAAAGCATGACTCCACCACTTGGAAGAATGACGGAAGAGGAGATCTCCCTACTTCTTTTCCAAGCTATGAGAGGTATTAAAGAAGACCTCAAGGAGTTTGAATGGAAGGAGACTTGTACCAGTGCTGGCACAACCTTGGAGGATCAGCCTTCATGTTCAATGGAGGAGGACAACACAGTTGAGGAAGAAGCTCTTGCTTCTACTTCTCAGCAAGTTATGATTAAAAATCCATCTATTGCCATTTCAACACATTGTATGAAGAGATCTACATCTTTGCATGCTGCTTATTTAGAGAACAAGAGTTTCAATGCACTATGCAAAGGTAGTAAGGAAGAAAAGAGGAACCATTCCTCATTGTAGCATTCACAAGGAATCTTCCTTGATGAAGCAATAGCGGATGGAATGATGGATGGTAGATATCTTGAAGTGAGAAACCCTTTCTCCTTTCTAGATGATCCTTTCTCAATGAGCACACCCCTGCTCAAAGAGAAACTTCTACTTGCAGCAAATCCAAGCCCCCTTTGGTTTTGGAAGGCCATGCATGAGGAGAAGGCCTCATGGGAAGAATTCACTGGAGGTGCACTTCAACACATCATGGAGTGCAAAGTTCTTCAACAGTTTGAGGAGGATCTTCCCTTCTCACCCTTGGATCTTTATGGATTCAAGGAGGAACAAATAGATGATGGAGGAAATCTTCAGATGGATAACATCTCTCATGTGTGTGTTGGACACTCCTTGAGCCATACACATCATGATGGGAGGTTTTTTCCTACCACCTATTTGGGTCCTTATGGGGTCACATTGATCCTTGAGAAGATGGCATTTCAACATCCCATGAAATGAAAGAGCAGAAATCTAATTTGGGAGAATGACAGTCTTCCTTGGGAGAGTGCTAAGGAAGAGCAAGATGGAAGGCACCCACATGTGTATGGATGGGTGTGGATTATGAGAAAGAAGCTGGAAAGCTACTTGCAAATCTATGATACCGGGCAGCAGGAGTCTTGGCTGCATTGGTTACTCTTGAAGGAGTTTGGTCATCATCCTCTTCCCAAGGGTATATGGCAGGATACTTGCATCATGGGGCCGCAAGGAGTATGGACACATTATGTTGGACATTGTGTTGACATAATATTCTTCATTTCAATCACCATGTTTTCACTACATGATCTTGATGATGGGAGTATAAAGAGGTAGCAAAATATTTTGTTGCTTGGGATGTTCTCGAGAGAGCAAGGGCAGATTTGCTCTCACAATTTTCATGATGTTGCAAGAGTAGAAGATGGCACTATCATAGTGCAAAGGGATTACTCCTTGGCCTTGGATGTTCAAGAAGGACTTCCTTCATGGGGAGGACTTCTCATATGTAGCAGCATTATGGGATATGCCTTTGATATTCTGCATGTCAAAGATTGGAGCTATGTGTTGATGGGAGCCTATTTGCAGAGGCCAACAAAATTGTCACTTTGGAGCTGGGATTTATTGATGGAGTATTCCCATGATCACTTCTCATTCAATGCACTTGGTGAGCAAAGAGGAGGTGAAGAAGATGAAGTGATAGATGGAGACATCTATTACTGTGGTGTGATTTTCTTGACTTGGGTTCCCAAGCATGAGGAGAAGGACTTTCATGCAGCACTTGGTTCATCCCCCTTCATGGGAGTGTGCCAAAATATTATTAAGGATTAATTCATGGATCCATGTATCTTCTTGCTTCCAACACATGGTGAGAGATTTTTTTTGTATCCTCTTACCATCTTTTGGTAGTGGATTGCTCCATAAGAGGGCAAGCTATTCATTGAGCTCCATGATCTACATTGGGCCAAATTATATGATGGAGACAACCATCTCTTATGTGGCCTTGGGTAAAGATGTTTTTCTTAAATGTATGTTCATTTGATTCATATGATTAACCATGTAACAGGGAACACTTTTCCATGTATTCTTCTGAAGCAACAAATTGTAAAACTGCACTGTGAAGACTTAGGGAACTGTTGGTACTCTCTTGCATCACATAGGTGTGTCCTTTTGGGAAGTAGGTTCCCACATTTTTTGTAGTACATTTTCTAATAGGAACACGGGAAGAGTTGTGGACACCATAACCAAACACTTGTTTCTCTTGGAGGTGAGCCATCTGTGTGATGGGATACCTTATGATGATTCTCTTCTATCCATCACATATGAAACATTTTGGGCTAACTGGTTTTACAACGTTGGAGGGAGGATCTTTACAGATCTAATCTTCATGATGCCACTTGAGGGCAATGCCCTTGCAACGTAAGATTAGTTTTCACTCTACAATTATCTTAAGTGGAGAGGAGAATAGCGTGGGGTAGGCCATCTTGTCTACCAGGTGCAAATTTCCAGCCCACCTATTTTGAGGGAGCTCAAGGTGGAGGAAAAATTTCAGAAGTTTCCAGGTTGGGAGGTGACTCATTTTATGTAGATGATTGCTTGGGGATGGAGGATCCACATGGGAATGTTGTTTCCCAATGCATTTCAGATCCCATGCCTCAAGGGAGCCTCTAGGAAACACCTTATTGCCTTCTTGAGTACTCTAATTATTCATGATGATAACTATTCAGCTAACTTGCATGCTTGGGAGAGGCAATATGGAGATTCATTGTTGACACAACATCTCATTATTTGGAGGAGATCATCATATGTGGATGCTACAGTAGGAGGAAGGGACATCCTTTAGTTCTATCCTTGCAGTTGCTTGAGGACAAGCAACATTTGGGAGGGGAGGACTATAATATTCCTAAATTAGCCCAAGCAAATAGGAATATTCAATTTGTCCTTGTTTTACTTTTCTTTTCATGTCTATGAATAAATGACTAATGGAGGACATGTAAAACTCCTTAGATCAAAGAATAAATACATGCCCAATGTGAAAAAGGATAAATTTGGGCCATTGTAATAAAATCCACTTGTGTGTGAAACAGGATTGAGACAATTGACTGGGTCAACAGGACCAAATCTCAGTTCTGTCTAGATTCATTGAACCTTCTAGAGGCTCAGCGCAGTTTAGATGGAGGAACCTCATGTGAAAGGGGTTAAGTGATTCAAGGTGGTTTAGGTTTTTGGACATCCTCATCTTATAAAAGGAAGGTGAAGGCTCAAGAAAAGGGTTGTTGAAGATTATTATTTTTTGAAGGTATTGTCTGCTCAGACATCCCTTGTTGGGTCTTCTTGTTGAGGAATCCCACCTCCTTCCTTGAGCAGCTCTTGGAGGAGAATTGTGCTTAATTTTCCACTATCTGGCATATGGCCAAGCTCCATCTCTCTTTGGCAGCGTAAATCCAGTGAGGGTTTCATTGTCTAAGTGAGCTGCAGCAAGTGGAGACTAGATCTACACAGATCTAGCTTGTATTGGTTGCTCTTCTTAGTGAGTGTGTCATTTAAACTCTTGGAAGAGTGCATCTGCTGCTTGTAATTCAATTTTGGATCTTGGAATCAGTCCAAAGTGTATACTATCATCAATAACACACTTTCTCTCCCTGATTTGCGTTAATTTTTCTGGAGCAGTGTTTCAGAGGTTTTGGCATTGTTTTGGAGACAAGATCTTTGGTGTAAAGGAGCTCTCCTTGCATTGTGGTGATCCATGGATTAGATAACCAATCCATGCATGTTTCATATATGATTCTTTCACTGAATTATATGCTTCAGGTTTTCTAAATCATTCTGCAGATCTGCTGCAATAAAACTCAGATCTACTCCTGTGCTTTCATGTATTGCTGAAATCCCCCAGGGGAGTGTAATAAACAACCTATTTGGCTTCCATATCTGTAATAGATCCATGTTTTCATGCATAGATATGATCTAGATATAAGGTATAATAAATCAGTGCTTTAGGCTTCAGAAAATTACGCTGTCTATCTCTCTTGGCATTTTCCAGTGTTGCAACACCTCAATCTTGAGGGTTTATCCATGTAAAATCTCTGTTTTTATCTTGTAAATGCATAAGTCTTGACCTAGGTATAATTTAATGATGTTATGAACATATTTCATCTAATCCATTTAGAAAATTACGCTTTTTTATCTTTATAAATTTCTGCATACATTAAGTTATGGGAAATCAGGGTTTTTAAGCCTAGTTGGGGAAGGAGGAACTGTTTAACCTAGCTAGAATTATTTTTTTGAGCTGAAATTCAGAGAACAGGTCCCTCATGATCTAAGCTATGAGATCCAACCATCATCCCACATTATTTTTACGCAGATACCTGGATACACTCATTTTAGGTCCAAAATCACCTCTTTTCCCCACCCTTTTGAGTCCAAAGCGAGTTATAAGCTGCTGCATAATCACTTTATTGAAGGATATGTCATTAGAAATCTGTTATAAGGAATATTGCTGCATCTCGAACTCTGGAATACCTTAGGGTATTCTCATTGTTGTAGAAATTTGAGATTTGGAATATTATAGGAGCGCACTGTGTCTGGTGTGCCAATGCTTTGTGTGCACGGTGTCTAGTGTTCCAATGTTTTTTGCACACCAGTGCTTTCTCTTGCAGAGTGCACCGGTGATTGAGAGCTCTGGAGCACTGTAAAAAGTTAAAAATGTGGTTTTTTGGCCGTAATTTTTTTTTATTTAACCCTTTTCCTGTGTGCGTGGTTTATAGGCGCACCGGTGCTGTTTCTTATGAACGCACCGGTCAATGTATATTTTAGCGTGGTGTTTTATGATGCACCAGTGTGGTTTCTTATTACCGCATTGGGCGGTTTCTATTTTTGTGTGGTGTTTTATGATGCACCGACACTGAAGAGTTGTGTAGCACCGATGCGATACAGTAATACGACGCATCGGGCAGGTGTGTATGGAGTGCACGATTTCTGATGTGCCAATGTTTTGTGCGTACCGATTATTTCTCCTGTAGAGAGCACCGGTGCGATTTTGGATGATAAGCACACCGAGTGGAAAACATCCACAAAATCCTCCGCCTGCCAACCTCCTTTAGTAACCTCCGCTAGAAACAAATGTATGGGGTATTTTTATAAGGGGTTCCTCGAAAACATCTGCTAGATGGTCTTGTCATTGTAGTGCATTGGTCACCATCATGTCACAACAGTTGAACAAGGTGGGTTCTAAACATCGAATACACAACTCTAGCTATGAAATTGTCACTACATGAGGTGCTATAGAGCCTACTACTTGGGTCACATTATAGGCTAGTGTTTGAAGGGTCAAGTCCTCTATGTCCTCTATGAGGATATTATTTTTATCTGGCCCTTCCACCTACTTGCAAGAGAAACCCTTAGACTTCTGACAGTTGCCCTAGTATGGCTGTGAACCCCTGATAACACAACTGAAGCTCCCCGCCTTGATAAACCATGAGAAAATACATGTCTGAGGTCTCTATAATGAATCTCTCTAGACCAAATTTTAATTTTTGGGTGTCTTCATCCCACTATCGTATTATGTATGACAAGAGATGATCTTGACAGATCATGCTTGGTACTCTAAATAACTTAAGAAAACCATAGTCCCTCAAGGAATTGATGGTTGGCCCATGGGCCATGGCTCTGATCTCATTCTTCGTATGTTGCCTCTCTCTCCATTCTACCACCATATTTTCTCCAGCACCCAAATCATAATTATTAGTCACTGCCAAAATCGGGAAAAAACACAGCAAAATAAATTTGAGTGGAGTATTCTTAAAACTTTTCCATTTTCCTCCCTGACTGCACCCTTGTAATGGTCCAAATTCTACCCTGGCCATGGGAATCCTATGGCATGCCTGTAGCTGGGACTTTTTGGCCAATTTTCACCCATAGCAACCCTGCGGCCAGGGGGATTTTTCCCTAAAAAAAAAAACTCGACTTTCATACAACTGTGATTCCACCTCTAGTGTTGTGTTGGATAAGGGTCCCTTATGACCGCATTTTTGGGTAATTAATAAGTATTTTTTGTAGTTTTGAGTCGTCTGCGATAATCAATGCATAGGTCAAGGGGATTTGGGGTAGGTCAAAGCCCCTTCATGAGTTGTAATGGGCTAAAGGGTAACACTAGGAGTCGCAAACCACAGTTTGTGGGCCTTAGATGAGTGCAGGCTAAGATATAAATCTAAGTCTAGATCAAGTCGAATAGAAGATTTCTAAGTAAGTTTTGATGAGACTATGATATGTTTTGAGCTGTGAAGTGAATCTGTAAGTGTCTATGTTTGAAAGGCTCATGTTGGCTGTGTGCATGAAGACCTTAGTTCGGCTTTATGCGGACCCCACTAGCTGTGTGTGCTGGTGGATCTGAAGAAGTGTAAAGGGTTTTACGACTGTTAATGAATAAAGAAGTGTTTTGGGATAATTTTGAGTACAATATGCATCTGTGATATGTTTGTTTATGATTTATGTTATCCGTAATTGGATTGGTTACGTACCTTCTTTTCTGTATTATATGAATGTTGAATGCATAGATCTATTACTGTAAGAATTGAATACCACTTTACTAAGACTGTTGAAGGGATTGCGAAGCCTTTATCTATACGCGTGCATGATAGCCTGTGTAATTTGACCTAGATCTACCTTGTTAGGTTTTCTGGTGCGTAAGGTAGTCTCTCATAAATATGGATATGAAGACACCCACATCATTTAATTCTCTCTTAGGGTGTGGAAACTTGGTTCCAGCACCCCCCCCTACGCAAGTAGGTCACTTCCGAAAGGGCCAGTAGTAAGAGGGTTTTAATGGTTAAGCTTAACTCTGAACCTGGGTCAGGACCCCTCAAGCCAACAAATGGTTCCGTTTCCGGGACCAAGATCATTTTGAGAGAGATTGGGTGATGTGGCGGCCATCAAAGCCTAAGTTAGAAGACTAGTTTTAGAAGAAAGTTAAGGAATTTTCCATTAAGAAAAACATAAGTAAGAAGCTGCCCACTGAAGATTGGAAACATAAGTATATTTTCACAGAGGTTCACGAGATTTTATTTGTGACATTTGCGCAATAATTACGAGTGTTTATCAAGGTTAGATGAGTTCCAAACCTGCTGGAAGGACGATAAGGTCACTCAGTGGACACCTGAACTGATCCAACAGTTAGAACAAACTGATAATTCCATCACCCGCACTGTAGATCATTGGGTTGAAAAAATTTTGGGTGGGTTTTGTAGCAGAATTTGCAGTAGATCAATTTGTGTCATATTCTGAAGCTGAAAGAAGTTTCTTCAAAGGACTAAGAGGTAAATTCATACACTATCTACCTCTTTTGATTAAGATGATATTGTGTGAAAAAGGTGTTTTGTGCAGTCACACTGAGTGAATGACCCCATATAAGATAGAAATCACTACGCGTAGTGGAAATTACTTTCAGGTTAACCAGAAAGGAGATAAATCTATATATAGCCCTCTAAGAAACTCACCTAATAGTGATATATAGAGTAGTAAGGCTACGCGTGCCAGAGGTAGACCTCTTGCTACTCTGTAGTCGAACTCGCACAGGGGTAAGACATTTCCTACCCCACCTCCACCACTGTCAAGAGAAGATATGGTTGTGCATATGAAGCTACCCACCTTCAAGGGTGTGGGAGATGAGGACATGGATAGGTTTTGGTTTGTTGAAAATGCAGTGTGGACTACGCAAAATGCTAACACTCATGTTGTCAAGAGAGCGCAACTGGCTATGGCATTTGAAGGTCATGCGCTAGAATAGTTTATGGGATATCTGACTCAACACACTAACCCTACTATTGATGAGATCAAGGATTCTTTGAAGCAGCAATTCAGAAAACCAAAGTCCTACTCACAGTGTGTAACGGAGTTCAAAGACATCAAACAAGAGCCAAATGAATTTTTTGGGAGGTGGATTAGTGGTTAAAGTGCACTATCAATGAGGGAGGATTTATCCATGATGATAAGCAACATAAGGAATGGTTTATTTCCATGCTCTTGCCACATCTACGCGGACCTATGAATCAACAAAAGACTGACTCTCAGGCCGAAGCCCTGGAAGTTGCCATGAAACTAGAACCTATGCCCAGAGCTGACAACAAATTCAGAACTCTGCAAATCCAAAATCAATTAGAAGCGATACACTTGGAGATCCAGAACCTGCACAATGATAGAGGAAAGGAAGTTGGCGCATATGTATGGTGTATACATTGTAAGGGTTCCAGACACACAAAAGATCAATGTACCTTGTTCCAAGGTTTCATATAGGCGGGAGGGTCAAATCCATTGCGCCCTAGAGATGTTGTAGGGCCGAGCGGTACTCCCACGCTGTGGTGCGATGACTGTAAGGTAGTTGGAAGGCATGACACAAACCATTGCCCTAGATTAGGAGGTTATGTGCCAGAACTGAAGCATCAATGGTTCAGGATTTTCTCTTCAGTTGGTTACAATGAGAATCACTACCACACATTCGAGCTAATGATGGATAGCGCTAACCTCTATAGGGTGTAGGCCGAACCATATTCACCAGAATCCCCCTCTGGGTGTGGTGGATCTCCAGCCAGAGGAAGGGGAGGAGGGAGAGGTGGAGGTGCAAGTCGTGGAAGAGGACAACTAATTTGTTATAACCATGGAGACGCTGGACACTATGCACGCGATTGTCCGAACCCTGTGCGACAGTCTTGCAGGTATTGCAGAAAATTTGATCATGTTATTGAAGATTGTCCTATTTTGATTGCTAGAATGTAGGAAAAGCAACAACAGACACCTCCATAGAACATACAAATGGTTAAATCTGAGCTGCAAAGATGATGACCTGAGTGTAAACATAATTAAACATAGTGGTGCTGCCACCGTAGAACATGAGGGAAATAAGGCTGATGCAGAGCCTTTGATCAGGAAGGCCTTAGAAAAGGAGGAATGACTCAACCTGCATAAGAAAAAGGAAAATTTTGTAGAATCCAGGAAGGATTTTTCTACTGCATATGCGTCAACATCCACGTCAATCATGGAAGCAAAGATTGATGATGAATTCAAACATTTCCTACAAGCTTGCATTAATTTATTCCCCAATCAGAAAGTAGTGGAAAATCTTTAGGCTCTGATAGATAGCTGTGTGGACAAGGAGTTGCCTTGAACTGAGAGTAAGGCTGTGAACAATATTTATAAGAACAAGAAGACAACTGGTCGAGAGATGCACATGATTGTGCAAATTGGAGAATATGAGATGGATTAGGTCATCTTGGACTTAGGATCTGATGCAAATGTTTTACCTAAGCATACCTGGAAAAATATGGGTGAACCAAAACTAGAATGGTCCACCATTAAACTGCGCATGGCTAATAAAAAAAATATCATTCCAATTGGAAGACTCCCACAAGTTCTGGTAGACATTGCTGGAGTAAAGGTACGTGAATTTTTTGAATTAATCCTACCCTGTGCTATTAGGGATAGATTGGACCATCGATATGGGAGGCATCATCAACTTGAAGTGCATAAGCATTATCTTTGAAAATGATGGTTCTCGGGTTATAGTACCTCTGGATCTAGCGGAAGGTGAAAGATATACAAAACCAGTGCATGAAGGAGATGATGTCAACCATATCTATAAGTTGACTACACAGGATGAGGATTGGATAAACCCTACCGCTAATGGGATGCTGAATTGGGAAAATGATAGCTCATGTTTCTCATATTCGGATGGGGAAATGGAGAATTGGCATAATCGTCTGCATGATGTTTCTGCACTGCGCTGCCTAAATATCACTAAAAATTTCCAATGCATATCCTCAAAAGTAATATAATTACCCTATTTTGATGGTTCTGATAGTGTTGTATTATTTTTGGAAAAGTTGGAAAAGGTTGTCCCAGAAGAGAGGAGGTTCTAGGAGCTTGATCTTTCCATGCGCACAACTCAAGCACGTTGGTTGGATATGCACAAAGGGAGCCTTAAGGATTGGGAGGAATGTAACAGGATGATGAGGTTGCACTTTGAGCAGCCTGCTACCCCACCAACTATGATTTTCTATGGCAAAGGTGATTCACACAAACACCTGGCCATGTGGATGGAGGTTTGGAACAAGAAAACTAGGACCAAATGGGTTCACATGTTTATCCATTCGTTGGGACCAATTCCTACTACATGGTGTTTGGAGATAGAACTGCGCCGAGGGACTCACCTTTGGATCACAATGAGTGACAATTTTCTATCAACTTTTGGCCGACCGATGGATTAGAGGAATTGGATGAAGCCTTGCAGGATATAGAAGCACTAATCTTTGATGATTCCTAGCCTATGATAGAATGTACTGCACTAGCATGAGAAGTACAGATGTAAGATATTGCCAGCTGTAAGAATATTTTAGTACAATATAATGAAGAAGATCCACGAAATATCAACATCCCCGAGTCTGAGGGGGAGCGCATAGTTGTAGGGCCCTTATTAGGAATGGTGGATGTAACTAAGCCTCTAAAGTTAAAGGAAGTCAACATTGGAACAAAAGAACAACCCAAGTTGGCCAAAATAGGAGATTATTGGGATGATGACACAGTGGGAAATGTTGTAGAGCTGCTAATATAGTATTAGGACCTGTTTCGCATGAAGTACTCTCAGCTTAAGGGAATTGTAGGAGATTTGGGCGTTATGAAGGTCACGCTAAAACTAGATGCGCACCCTATCAAGCAGCGACTATATCGATTAAATCCTAAGTATAAGCAGAAAGTGAACGAGGCACTAGAGAAGATGGTAGTTGTAGGAATCAATAAGCCTGTGGAACAGTTTGATTGGGTAAGCTCAATGGTTGTTCAAGAAAATAATACTAAGGGAGAGATAAGGATTTGTGTGGATCTGCGTAAACTGAACGAGGCATGTGTGCACAACCCCTTCCCTACTCCATTTTTAGATGAGATCTTGGACAATGTGAGAGGAAAAGAGGCTTATTCTTTCAATGATGGATTTTCAGGGTATCATTAGATCAGGATTGCACCAAAATACCGAAGTAAGATCACTTTTTCAATAGAATGGGGGTCCTTCCAATACATAGTCATGCCTTTTGGGTTGAAGAATGCACTTGCTATCTTCTCACGCGTAGTAGTAGATGTGTTAAAAGAATTCATGCACAATTTCTTGGAGGTGTATTTTGATGACTGGACTATGGTTGGGCTAGTAAATAAGCATGTGTCCAACCTGTGCATGATGCTTGACACTTGTAGGAAGCATCAGATTTCTCTTAACTTGAAGAAATATATATTATGCATTCCTTTTGGAATCTTGTTGGGCCATATTGTGTGTCAGCAAGGGTTGATGGTAGATCCAGCCAATATTGGAATTATTATCAACCTAGAAGTCCCTACTAAAGAAAAAAAGTTGTGCTCCATTCTGGGACACACCAGATATTACAGAAAAAATCATTGAGGGCTATGCTCTGATCACCGCACCTATGGAGAAATTGTTGAAGAAGGATGTGTCCTTTTTATGGGATGAGGAATGTCAAAAGAGATTTGAGATGCTGAAGGAAACTTATGGCTACCGTACCCATTCTAATATTCCTAGATTGGTCCAAGGTCTTCCATGTACATGTTGATGCATTCAGTATAGCACTTGGAGTTGTTTTAGCGCAGCCAGGAGAAGGATACATTGATCACCCTGTTGCCTTTTCCAGTAGGAAGCTCTCCAGTGTAGAGCATAACTACTCAACCACAGAAAGGGAAGGATTGGCCATGGTATAGGCTCTACAAAAATATAAGCACTATCTGCTAGGAGCGCACTTCAAGATGTTCACTAACCACTCCGCTTTGAAATACTTGGTTAATAAGCCTCTGTTTGCGGGGAAGATTTGTAGATGGCTACTACTATTTCAAGAATATGATTTTGAAAACATTGTGAAGCCTGGTAGATTGAATGCTGGACCTGATCAAATATAACACATTGAGAATGGGGAGGAACCAATCAGTCTGGAGGAGGGACTACCTGATGCTCAGCTCTTTGCTATTAAGGTGGTTGATGAAAAATTTGCCAATATTATTCACTTTCTGACCACTGGAAGTGCACCTACTAAATATTTGGTGTAGCAAAATAAGGAGTTGGTTTCACGCGAAGATGATTTTACACAAATTGCTAGTCAATTGTACAAGTTAGGAACATGAAAGGCATGTGTTGGAACATGAAAGGCATGAAATCTTGGCTGAGGCTCATGGAGGAGTAGCAGGAGGCCACTATGCAGCTAGGGTCACTGCACATAATATGCTGCATGCTAGGTTATGGTGGCCCATGTTTCACAGCGATGCACATGCATACTGTCGAGCTTGTGGTGCATGCCAAAGAATGGGGAAGTTGTCGTGCAAGGATGAAATTCCCCCACAACCAAAAACGGCCCTGTAGGATTTTGATAAATGGGCTATAGATTTTGTGGGACCTCTCAATCCTCCGGGGAACAAAACTGGTGCATGTTACATCATCACTACCAAATATTATGTAACTAGATGGGAAAAAGCTAAGCTAGTCAAGGATTGTACCGCAGATACTATGACACACTTCATTTTTGAAAATATCCTAACTAGATTTGGGTGTCCAAAGATATTGATGAGTGATAGGGGTACTCACTTCATTAATGAAACCATTGAAGCTATGACATAGGAATCTCAGATACATCTCCAGAAGAGTACTCCTTATCACCCTCGGGAAAATGGCATAGTAGAAGCTTTCAATAAAATCTTGGAAAGCACGCTCACAAAGATCTGTAATGAAAATAAAAATGATTGGGGCATGCACATCCCTTCTATGTTATGGTCTTATAGGACCACATGCAAGAAGTTGACTGGAAAAACACCTTTCAGGATGGTTTATGGGGAAGAAGCAATCATGCCAATGGAATATATTGTCCCAAGTCTGCGGATCACAACATTCACTAATATGATTGAGCTAGACATCATGGAGGAGAATTTAACAAAATTGGTTGCCTTAGAAGAGGATTGTTTTATTGCCAAATTCCATCAGCAAGTACAGAAGGCGCGCGAAAAGGCCTGGCATGATAGACACATTCCGCAGAAGGCATCCAAAGAAGGAGAGTTGGTTTTTTTATATGACAGTTAGTTTGCGCGCCACCCTGGAAAGTTCAAAAAGCATTGGCTAGGGCCATATATCATGAAGATATCACTAATGGAGTTGTGGTGTGCTTGGCCACACTGTGTGACGAAAGTCTTCCCGGGTACATCAACGGAATTCAACTGAAGCTGTATAGGGATAACCCTGTGCCTACCAAATGACTATATGGTCAGAGAATGGGAATTCACTTGTGTGCGTGCTACGTAGAGGGAATACACACAGGTGTGGTAGGAGAGCAAAGGTAGTGTGCAATAGAAGAAACTAGCTGTTGGAACAGTAAATCTGGGTGAAAAAACAATTTTACAGTTGAATGGAGCCGGTTTTCTACATTTAATGAGGAGATGTTATGATATTTTTGACCGTTTTTACAGGGGTAAGGTGTATTTAATGACGTTCCAACTATTTTTACTTTGAATCTCTATAAAAGGAGGGCTGCGGGTCATATTCTGTTCCTTTTCTTTCTGAGTACATCCATGCAGACAGATCCCCTGGTTCGAAAGATCTTGCAGGAATTGCGTGCCAAGGAGCAGGCGTTTGACAGGGAAATTTTTTAGGATGGAAATTTATCTTAAAGTTTAGAAACCTTGGTGAATCCCACTAGGTCATAATATGCAATTTGTAAAATGTTTAGAGGTATTTTTGTAAAAGTATTCAAATTAATAATAATTTTATATAGTCTCTATATAAATTTTTGACGATTTTTAGAGTAAACTAATTTCATGCTATAAAATTTTGGTGAATCATTTAAAGAAAAAAATGGAAATTAACGAAACTTTTTTTTGGAAAAATTATAGAATATTAGCCCACCTACGACTATTAGCCCCTAAAATTTTCCCTGGCGTTTGATGATCTTCAGGAGGCACTGCCTACGTTTGTACCTACTTAGCGCATGGCCCAGTTGTAGAAAAGTCAGATATTGCGTGATGAAGTTGAGGATATGAGGAGAAAGAAGCACATCATGACTAATCATATGAAGCTATGGGCGGACGAAGCGATGAAGTTGTTGCAGGACTTGGATGTTACTATGAAGAACTTGAACCAGACATATTAGATTATCAATATTGTCGCAGAAGGGATAAATTCTCAGAAAATGGTGGATATAGCGTAGAGTGCAGCCGATCAGAATGTGGGCGTCCTAGCGCCCTTCATTGCTACCATCGAATAATTGAAGACAAAGATGAATACCCCAGTACATCTATGACTTGGGACGAGTCACAAGATTGCGTTGGGGGACTATTGGAGCACGATCCCTTAGGACTGCATTTTTGGGTAATTAATAAGTATTTTTTGTAGTTTTGAGTCGTGCACACTAAGCAATGTACAAGTCAAGGGGCTTTGGGGCGGGTCAAAGCCCCTCTATGAGTTGTAATGGGCTAAAGGGTAAAACTAGGAGTCGCAAACCACAGTTTAAGGGCCTTAGATGAGCACATGCTAAGATATAAATATAACTCTAGATCGAGTCAGATAGAAGAGTTATAAGGAATTTTTGATGAGACTACGATATGTTTTGAGTTGTGAAGCGAATCTATAAATGTCTGTGTTTGAAAGGCTCCTGTTGGTTGTGTGTGCGGAGACCTTAGTCTGACTGTATGTGTGTGTGGATCTGAAGAAGTGTAAAGGGTTTTACGATTTTTAATGAATAAAGAAGTGTTTTAGGAAAATCTTGAGTACAATATGCATGTGTGATATGTTTGTTTATGATTTATGTTATCCGTAATTGGATCGATTGCGTACCTGATTTTCTGTCTTATATGAATGTTGAATGCATAGATCTATTACTGTAAGACCTAAATGTAACTTTAATAATATTGTTGAAGGGATTGCGAAGACTTCATATGTATGCGTGCAGGATAGCCTGTGTAATTTGACCTAGATATGGTTGGTTAGGCTTTCTGGTTAGGATTTCTGGTGCTTAAGACAATCTGTCATTAATATAGATCTGAAGATACCCACATCATTTAATTCTCTCTTAGGGTGTGGAAACCTGGTTCCAACACCCCTCCATACTGATTTAGGTGAGAATTTTACCTGCGCAAGTAGGTCACTTCTGAAAGGACCAGTAGTAAGAGGGTTTTTTTAGTTAAGCTTAACCCTGAACCTCGGTCAGGACCCCTCAAGCCAACATGTAGTTAATTACTGATAGAAAGGAAATTGTTTACTTACTGGTTGAAGATGACCACTTTCTCCTCCTTTCTCTTGCTCTCAAACCCTTGGGAGCTCTTTCCTCCTTTCTTGACAAGTTCACAATAAACAACAAGAGAGGTATGAGTTTTTTTTATAGCCTTTTTTGGCATCGTGAAAAATATTCATTTTTTAATTTTTTGTTTAAAAGGGATTTTTTGAGCTTTATGATCTATTTTTCACTCTACCTTTTGTAGGAATTAGGAGTGAAATTATCTTTCTATCTTGGGAGGTTATCCTTTCTTACATCGGGCTTGAGGTGTGATGCTTATATTGGCATATAGAGGTAGGTCATTTTCGCCGATTTTTCATTTTGACCGTCAGCACTGTTTATGCCTTAGGTTTGACTTCATCATGTTGCAACTTTTTCCACTTCTTGTATGCATGTTGTAGGCTAGAGGTGGATCTTACCCGCTCATGGATACCCTAGTTAGCACATTTTTACCATACTGGTGTCCATGTAGTCATTTTTTATCCCTCTCGAAATTCCTCCTTCTGACCTGATATGACTTTGAATTTGAGCCTCATGTCCTCTTCTTTGTCTCTTTTATGGCCATACCACATGAGGATTCCACATTTTATGCCTTTTGATTGCCACTTTTTCTCAACCTATTGTAGCATATTGAGCCTTGGTTTTGTTTGTCCATCGTCATCACCTACTTGGCATATCGTTCACATTCACTTGGTGTTTTACCATTTCCCAGAGGAACCACTGCAATGATTGGTCCTATTAGCCAACCTTATGTCCACTTTATTTCATGAGCAACTCCACCTCGACCATAACCAATTTCTACCCTTTATACCTCTCATTCTTCCAGCAGGTGTTTTATTTAATATCTTTTCAGAATAATCAATTTAGAAAAGATTGTCGAGTGAAATTGTCTCCTTCACGCTCATAAAAGTACCTAAAGGGTCGTCTATCCAGTATAAGTTTAAACATTTTCCGGACTAGGATAGACTAGTTAAGAAAAGGAATACCCTAGTCTACTGTCACTAGGAGGTTCCCCCTTGTATAATTTTATCTTTTTTTCAAGCTTGGGGGACAACTTTATGAAAAAGGAACTTATAAAAAGAGAAGGGAGGGAACATTTATTTTAATTTTTCATTCATTGGTAGCGTCAGTTTCATTGCCCTTGAACATGACACCTATTTGTATCATTATCTTATAGTTGGGTGTTAGCATTCCTAGGATCCAGACCATCCATGTGAGTCTCTTTACTCCTCTGGCTGGTTACTCTTCCAGTCACATGGAACATGCCTTAATGCCTCCTGCATCATTGCATGATATCACATGGTGCTGATTAGTCATGCTTCCAAGTCACTCTTGTGTTGTGCCGTTATGTGTTCAAGGGAAGTATCAGTCTATGTTAGCCATCTGTAATAGCTTGTTGGTATTTTTGAGTCGACCATCCCTATGTTAGTTTTACTTCATTGCTTCATGACTTCATCCATACATTACATCATCCTGGTCTATTCCATGTCAATTGATGGGGGATACATTAAGGCCCTCCTTCGACGAATATTCTCCTGTCGACTTAAGCTCATTATCCAAGAGTTTGATCTAGATCCGATAGTACATTGGATATTACAGACCTCAGTGGCAGGATTCCTTGCGATCAAAAATGGGTTTACATAATTGGATCTTGATTGGTTGAGTTCACTGGTGTTCGACGTCAATTCATTCATTCACACTTAGTAAACTATACTAGGTACCTTGGGGTTCATTTTCCTCATTGGTTGATTCCCTCACGTATGTTACTGGTTAACCTCATTGGTTGATAATCAGGCGGTTTTTTCCTTGGTCGAATTCAACTCATATATTCACATGTGTAGATTCGTACCATCGAGGTTATGTCGAAGACCTTGTGTTAGGTGTCATCACATATCAATTTTTGTTAAATATTATTTATATGGATTTTTTTTTTTGGTGTTTAAGGTTGCAGTTGCTCTCAGGATTTTATATAGGATTACTATAATGATGGTTTTAAAATCTCCAATTATCTCCCACCACCATGTCTCCTTCCGCCTCCATGTCATATGTTCATTTCATGGTCAGTTAAAACATGTTTTTCCCTATACAATACAATAATTGTAAACATGGGTTACAAACAAATGAGAACAAATTTTCAAAAATTGAAAGAGGTTTTTTTTTATAACATTCTCATATATAAAAACCTCCCTCAATTTTCTAACAGCTAATATGGTTTGAGAGATTTAGAGAAATACTTGTAGGAATATTTTCCCAATTCTTCATGTTTTTGGTCAGTATTTTCAAATATGGTTTTCATGCAGGTGGAAATGAATGTTCAAAACCTGAAAGAGGTTTTTGTTTCTAACATCAGTATGTATAAATAACTCTCTCCATTTTTACATAGACATTATGGTTTGAGAAATTTGAAATAATATTTGAAGGCACATTTTCCAAAAATGTCCTGTTTAGTCATCTTTGTTCAGAGCAGATTGTGGCCCATCAAAGATGAATATTGAGAAACTGGAGGAGATTTATGTTCCTAAGATTCCAAAATACAAAAAAATATCTCACTTCTTACACGGGTATTACATAATGAGATATATATTCACATCTTCACAACCTATTTTTCTTCCCATGCAAAGTCCTGTTTTAGACATCTTTTTGCAGAGAATATTGTGAACAATTGGAGAAGAATTTTGGGAACCTGAGAGAGGTTTATCTCAAAAACATCTTCATCTACAATAAAATATTTCACTTTTTACATATATATCTCAGATTGAGATATTAAAAGGGACAACTGGACCATATTTTTCAGAAATTTGGGAGGAAAAAGCTAAAAGACAGTTAGTGACTTGGAGGCCACCTCATCTAATAAGAGTTGCTATCAAATTCGAATTTCTCTTCTTTGTCACCAGAAATCCAAAAATATAGTGCCAAGTAGATTCATTATTTTTTAATGTTCTATATTTTAGTTCTATTTGTGTAACATAATTATATATATTTGTAATAAATATTGATATTTTTTTCAAGATATTTTAGTTTAGAAATTTTATAAATACTTCATCATTTGAAGTAATAGATGTTGGAGCCTTGGACATTGAGCTAGTGTATTTCATTTTGAAAAATTAATACAGAGAATACAAAGAAAATTTTCAGCTTAAATTTAGGGATTCATGTAGTCAGCTTGTATGGCTATGTTTCTCTTTTGTAAGTCGCTCCATTGAATACTTTCTCTTTCCATTACATATCTTCTTCTTTCACTCATTGTATTTAAAGTTTTTAAGTAGGATTCATGAGGAATAAATGCCCTGTTTTGATGAGATGCTGATGTTGTGTTTATTTTCTTCTTAAGGAATGAATTCATACTTATATGCTTGTTCCTGATCTCCCTATTCATCCTACACCATAACCATACAACCTAAAGGGTCACTCAAGCTTGCCTACCTTACCCCTTTATTCCTCTGCAATTTCTCTTGTAACCCTACCATATTTTTCAAGCCTAGATCTAAAGATGCATTTTCATCTAGTACAAAAATCCAAATCAACCAAAACCTAATTATATATCTAGCCTAAAATCTCTATGATCCAGTCAAACTGGCAGTGAATCCCTTTGAGAGAGCCCTCTCAGCCTAGTAGGGCTAGCTACTAGGTCAAAGTGGTATGTAGTAACATTTTCTAGTCTCCTTCTCAGCCTTTGGAGATCCCGTGGAGTGCTAACATCTTGGTGCCATTTCCGGGGAAGAAGTGACAGATATTCCCTAGGAAAGAATGACAAGGATCAGATTTGATTACTGATGGTGAACAATGATCAGACATAAGAAGGCTGAATCATTCACCCCGCGACTCTATTTTTAGACAACCTATAGTTCAGAACATTCACGATGACTCCACTATCAAAAGAATTTAGAGCTTAATGACCGATCCAGTGGCCTAATCGATCACAATGATAGGGTATGTAGAAGATCCTATTTCTCTTGATGGTTTTAAATTATATTAGGATATGTTTGAGGATTATCAGATTGATGAATCTTTTCCGAAGTTTTTGTCTACTTATTTAAAGTCATGCAAATGTAGCTCTGAAGCTAAGATCAAATTTTTAGAAGAATTTGGTGACAAAATTGAGAAGGATATTGAGGTCTTAGAGGCTAAAATTATGTCCCATAGTATTCACTATCAAAATTCACCTTTTGGAAACCTTTTCCTACCAAAACAAAAGGATACAATGATGCCCTATGATTTTCTGATTACGGAGTGTTACTCTTTTGAGGATGAGTTTGACAATTTACAGTTGGGAAAATGGTATGATAAAGAGAGCACACATGAATTGTCCAACCATAATGATCAAACTGTAGAAATCCTTCAGGGTCATCAAATAAAATAATTTTTTTATGATGTCGTAGTTGACTATACAGAGGGTCTTTTCAGCCTGAGTTTTCAGCCATTATTTCCCCGTGGAGATAAAATGCATCGTGAATTTCCTCTGCCATTACATGTTCCAATTTTTATTTTTCTAAAGCATGGTAAAAAATCCATGGTTCTGAGCAGCTCCTTGAGTGGTTGTAATGCCATTTTTATTATTATTTGATCAAGCATTCTTTCAGCAGATTAGTGTAGGATGAATGTGCAATAAGCTTGTTGGACAAGCAATATTTTCAACCTGTAGTTTCAGTTTGGTTTGCAGTATGATTATTTACAACATTGTACAGTTTGTAGTTGCAGTTGGGTTTCAGTTGAAGATCAGGTTGCAAGTTGTTAGTTTTCGAGGTTGGGAGAAGCCCAATGGATGAGGCACTGATATGAAAATTTAGAGATATGCTGTTCTTGACACCTCGTAAAGTAGTTTCCATACCCAGATGGAGCCAGATGTTATCACATATAATTTTTTGTTAAAAATTATTTATATGGGATTTTTTTTGTTGTTGTTTAAGGTTGCAGTTGCTCTTAGGATTTTATACAGGATTATTATTATGATGGTTTGAAAATCTCTAATTATCTCCCACCTCCATGTCTCCTTTTGCCTCCATGTCATATGTTCGTTTCATGGTCAGTTAAAACTATGTTTTTCCCTAAGTATGTTGAATGTAATGCAAATGTTCATCCCAAATCTTGGGATGCTTGCTGCAATAACCTCTCAAAAGATGTATACTGGTTCTGTTCACTACCTCTGTTTGGCCATCTGTTTGCGGATGGAAAGCAATACTCTTCTTCAACTTGGTGTCCATCATATTCCATAGATTGGACCAAAAATTCCCAAAAAATATGGAATCCCTGTCACTAAAAATAGAAGTAGGCAAGCCATAATGAACCCATACATGTTGAAAATATAAATCAGCAGTTTGTTTAGCAATTATAGTTTTCTTGCATGGCATAAGAATACACATCTTGCTGAAACGATCAACTACTACATAAAGATAATAATGTTTCTTTCTAGATAAGGGTAGACCTCCAACAAAATCCATAGAAACACTCTCCCATGGTCTAGAAGGTACTGGCAATGGTGTATATAAACCAAGCTTCCTATTTCTAGGCTTGCTTGTAGCACATAATGAACAACCTCTAATGAAATGTGCAACACTATCTACCATGCGAGGCCAATAACAATACCTCTGTAAATGTGCCACCGTTTTGCTTACCCCGAAATGTCCAGCTACGAGAGAAGAATGAGCCTCTCTCATCATGCTTAGTCTCTCCCCCTGTGCTATACATAACTTGCCCATATGAAATAGCAAATTATTATGAAAATGATAATCATTCTCCTCAACATGATTTCCTTCACTCAAGTTAGAATACACCTCTTTAAAAATCATCATCTGATGCATACCGTTCTATGTAGCTCTCATGCACAATATAATCATTATTAAGCAAAGTACTAGCACTAATAATAGGCCTTGAAAGAATATTAGCAAATTTATTGAGAATACCTTTCTTGTACCTTATTACCAAGTGAAATTGTTGTAAGAAGCCCATCCATCTGAAGTGTCATGAATTCTGCAATTTACTTTGTGACTGCAAGTACTGCAAAGGTTGATGGTTGGTATGAACAATTGTTTCTTTGCCAATCAAATAGTGTTTCCACTTTTTGACACTTTGTACCAATGCATACAATTCCTTATCATATGTAGGATAATTCACAACAACACCATTAAATGTCTCAGAATGAAATGCGATAGGATTACCATGCTGTAAGAGAACTGCACCCATGGCGTAATCACTATCATCTGTCTAAATCTCGAATGGCTGTCTCAAATCTGGTAATGCAAGGACTGGAGCTGAAATTATCTTTTCTTTCAAAGATTCGAAATATTTTTGTTGCTTTCCTCCCCATTGGAAAGCACGCTTCACACTTGTCATTGCATGCATAGGAGATGCTATGGCAGAGAAGTTAGAAATAAACTTCCTCCAATACTGAGTTGCACCCAAAAAACGTCTTACCTCTGTAATGGATTTGGGAGTATGCCAATTCAAAATGGATTCTACTTTGGAAGGATCAATTCTCAAAGCGCCTCCTCCTACTATGTGTCCCAAATAAACCAAAGAAGTCTTTCCAAATTCACACTTTGACATTTTAAGAAATAACTGATTTTTATTCAAAACATCAAGTACTTTCTTAACATGCATGACATGCTCTTCTCTAGTCTTGCTGAAAATTAAGATGTCATCTAATTGGACAATAACGAAATCATCAAGAAAAGGATGTAAGACATCATCTATTACCTGCATGAAAGTTGCAGGTGCATGGCATAAACCAAACGACACAACAAGCCACTCAAAGAGTCCTTGTTTGGTTTTAAAAGCTGTCTTCCAAATGTCACTTTTTGCAATTATAACTTGATGATAACCACTACATAAGTCTAACTTAGTGAAATATTTAGCATCTTTCAGTTGATCTAACAAATCATCTATCCTTGGAAGTGGGTAACGATTCTTTACTGTTATCTTGTTCAAAGCCCAGAAGTCCACACACATATGCGAAGTTCTATCTTTCTTTGGAATCAACACTATCGGTGACCCACATGGCGAAGTGCTTGGCCTTATGAAACCCTTGTCCAACAACTCTTTAATTTTCTTCTTTATTTCAGCATTCTCCATGATAGACATGTGATACATGCCTATGTTAGGAAGTGGACAATCTGGATATAAATGGATTTCATGCTGAATCTCCCTTTTAGGAGGCAAACCTGCTGGTTCTCGAAACATCTCATGATGTGCATCAAATGCATCATATAATTATGATTTAAGCTTGGAATCACAATTTTCAAATGACTCATGATTCACATCAACCTTTGGCTTGATCATAAGAAGAACAAAACTCTTGCTTTAATTAACTAGCCTTTTTACCTATCCCACATTTACCATCGCTATATTTGTATTCTTACGATGAGCTCTGACATTATACTCCTTGCTGTTGGTGTCCCTTGTTTTGATAGTTTGGAAAATCAAAAGACAAGGCAACATCAGAACCAATCTTTAGAGTTACAGGATCTAGTCCTCCTGTTCTCAGAGAGGGATCTCTCAATTATTTGTTTGCAAAGGTCTATCTTGTGTGCTTAGAGTATGGATTTTAGACTAGTTATGAAGTGCAGGTGTTTGTTTTTTTGTTTGGTTGAATTGATATAGTAGAATATGAAAAGTCTAGGAAGGATAGATAGAAAGAGGAAATGTTGGATTCATTGGGTAATGGAGTAAAAAAGAGGTCATAACGTACTTATCAATGGATATGGGATATCAGAGGAAAATCTAACTTGGCCACAAGATCCTTTGGTTTTTGGAATGAGATGGAAATTAATGGTTTGGAAAAGAGAAGCTTAATTATCGACAAAGGGAACTTAAAAACATAATTTGAACATAAAGAGGTATTTGATAGACAGGGCTAACCATAAATTCTACAAACCACACTTTAAGCAAATGATGACTTTAAGAAAACTTTTAAAATGAAATCTAAGATTCGGGGAGCACCCTATTTCCTCAAAGATTTTATTTCAAAGGAGTTAGAAAACATAAAAGATTCACTGATAATTGCAGTCATAGAAGAGGGAACACCTAAAAACATCTATGATCACAACTATAAAGACCTTCAAAATAACTGTTCAAGCAATGACAAAGGGCAAGATCAAAACATACCTCTTTGACTAACTTAAAACAATGGTACTTCAAAGGGAGACTTCAATAACAACTTTCAAGTGATAGCAGACAAGCAGGGAGAACCATAAATCATGCTGAAACCAAATATTTGAGCTATTATAGAAATAAACAAGCATGAGGACTAAAGATAGAGATTGAAGACTCTAAAATACCTCAGCAGAAGAAAACATAAAATAGTGAAGGATGAACAGGACTAAGGTGCTTCCAGGAGTCATTTCTTAGCCTAAAAATTTCTATCCTACTATAGTAAGAAATTATGAAACATAATGAAAACAGGAAAAACAACAGACAGTTAAAAATACATCACCAACAACCAAGCTCATGAATCCAATAGTAGAGCCTTCTCAAGAACAAGCATGCCACAACATCATCCAACTTCCAAGACTTCAATTTCTTCTTCAAACTTCAACAGACTATGTATTATTTCAAAGAGTTTCCAGTATTAAAACTAGTGACCAACCAACCAACCAACCAACCAACGATTTCTCATCTTATACAACAGTGTTTATAGAAGAATGAGGAGGTGAGATCTGATAAAAAGATCTCTCAGGACAATTAATACAGATTAATGACTTCTTGGCCTTTGAGGGGCTCGATGGAGAAGTTTACAGGTGTGTTACTATATTAATTGATTTACATTTATGAATTAAGCTCGGTGGGAGCTTTTGTTGACCTTTTAGGCTCTGTTTTATATTAAGGTAACTCTGCTGATATTTTTGCATTAAATTCTCTGGCATAATTAACTCTCTGGCTGCACTGAGGCAAATATCTTCGTTTGATAAATAACTTCGGCCTCTATTTGAATGCTTTGAGGCATAGGTGGCTCTATGGTAGATGAGAGGAATCAATTTGCCACAGATGTGGCGGTGGAGGCCTTTCTGTCTGTAGATATTTATGATTTCATTTAATTCTGATTTAATTTGGAGGATTAGGCTTTTGATAATCAATTTTAGCCGTAATCCCCAAATTTGTCTTCAATCTTCTGTTCTGCTGTGTTCTGCCTTCAACACTGATACTCTTTTAATTTTGATTTAAAATCACAGTGTCTTGTTGATGTGCAGGCTGCGCAGGGCTCGTATGGCATCAATGCCTCATGAAGCATTGATGAGACGCGAAATGTTGAACCCGTGAATAGCTTCCCTTTGATGAATCAAAGGTACGGGAATCGTCATTCCCAGCCCTTTGGATTTTATATAATGGAAAACCCATTAGACACCTGCAAACTACAAAAATCTTAATAAAATCTTGCATTTTTTGGGAAAAACTACTTTAGAGGATGTGGGAAAAGAGCAAGGCCGTCGGATAGCATCATCCAACGGTTGGGATTCATTAGGGGCGATCAAAGGAGAGTGGAGGAAGAGAATATATCAGAACCGTTTATCGCGCAGAGATCAACGACGAGGATTACGCATTGGAATCCTCTTGGCGGAAGGTGGAAGGCAATGAAATAATGTGAGAACGATCTGGGACCGTCCTATCTAGACACATGGATGGCCCAGATCCAATCGGAGGATCACAATCAGCGGGGAAAGAGGGAGGGTGTAACGAAAATTTCCAATGCGATTGTGCGATCGGGGTGGGCGATGCGATTGAGCGATGACCGTTGATCTGAGGATCAGATCAATGGTGGGGAATGAATTGGAGGGATGTCCGATTGGGGGAAAAAAAAAATGCTCTCGATGAAGCTTGCGATGCAATTCAGCGCTGACCGTTGATCTGAGGATCAGATCAACGGTGGGGAATGAATTGGAGGGATGGCCGATCGGGGGGAACAAACAAATGCACCCGATGAAACTTGTGATAAGCACCTGGTGGGCATAGCACCTAGTTTGTAGGGCGTGGGTATGTGGGGGAAGTGGTTTAAGATTTAGCCCAAGGGGGCTTAAGTCCTTAGTAATAAAAACTTGTTTTTTATGAATTTTTCAGAGTTTTAAATGGATTTGGGGGTTTCGGAATAGTTTAAAAATGAGTTTTAAACTATGGAAAATGATTTTTATGAATGAAAGAAGAGGAATCATGAAAATAGAGGACTTTTATGGAGAAAAAAGGGGAGAAAAATGCAGGTTAGTTTTGAAGTGGGAGGAGGGAAAAATGGCCTTTACAGCAGTTTATTCTTATGAAATCAACAAAATTTCTGAGTATAAAATAGGAACAGTAGTGAAGATTTGGACAGAGGCATGAGGCCTTCAAGAGTCTTCAAGAGCCAACACTTTTTAGTAATAAAATTTGTTCCTTGAAGGCTCCAAAAAGTTTTAGCCACCTTTTGCTATAACAAATTTTATAGGTGGATAACAGTGGCTCCACTTGGGGATGGTGCCTTCTTGAAGGCATCAAGAACTTCAGACTTGCATTCTCTGGGAGGCTGACCTGTGCCTCATCCATTGGGCTGCCCTTCCTTTGCTAGGATGATTCTTGCTCTGAAAACATATTAGCAACCATAAAAACAATGGATCTTTCATCAACAAGCTTTCTACCTACCCAATCCTACTGATCTAACATTTTTTCTTCATAAGAGTGCACTTGGATTGGAAAACTCTTTTCACAACATTTTATTCTTTTGAAAGTAGGAAATCTAATCTATTTCTACTCCTTATTTCTCCATGGACTCAAATTAAGCAGTTGAGCCCATATGATTCTCTACCTAATCTACCGTCTGTTGGGATTAAACTGTCCAACAGATTTTATTCTCTAAATTTTACAACATAAATTTAAAAAGCAATCAAGTCAGGATTGAACAGTCTAACTTGATGCTGGTCTATGGCATAAAAAAAAACTACACATAGACATTATTTTGCTGAAAATTAAAAAAAAATGGAAGGCTTAAGATCTAAATTTTCAAAGCATTTCCTTCATCTCTTTTACAGCTTTGTTTTGATTCTTACTTGAGCCGTCGTTTGCTTGTACTCTGGTTCAAATTTTGAGCTAATTGGGACCAGATTTACATCTTTTTTAACTCAGAATTTGAAACATATTTGAGTCATTCTCTTTGGAAACTTAGGTTCTGATTTTGAGCTTGTTTGAACCTTTAATTTCTAGCCTAATCTACCTACTGATAAGCCAAGATTAAACAGTTTGGAAAATCGAATTCACTATCTTATCAACAGCAAATTTAAAACTAATTAGTCAGGATTAGGCTGTTTGACTAACTAGAAGTGTGTTTTTCAGGAGTGGCATTTAAGCTTGCACACTTTCAGATTTTATTTCTCTTTTTGGTATGGGGCTGTACCTTTCTTGTGTTACAATCTGCCCTCTTTTCTCTTTTCTATTGTTTTTAGATTTTTCTTTTTCTTTCAAAAAAATAAAAATAAAAATCAACAACTAACTAAATGCTCAAAGCTGAGCTTTATTGACATTCCTATCTAACCTACTCTAACTTGGAATATTTACATGTTTTAGCTAATGAACTCTCTTTTTCAGTACAACCAATCCAGTAAATGATTCCACAATTGGTCCTTTTTCATCTCCTTGGGCAGGCTAGACAAACATGGCCACTCCCATTCCTTTTGTTTTTTAGCAGCAGTGCTAAATAATCTTCTTTCTTTTGGTAATACACTGCTCCTAATGACCTTGATCCCTTCTTCAAATGCCTTCAAGAAGTGAGCATAGAGATCTTGAAATAGTGCCTGGTTAAGAGTATTTGGAAGATGTGCTTCAACCAGGATTATCTCTTTTTTCTCCACTGGATTAAGGAAAAGATTCTTATGAGAAAGAAAAACTTCCTCATCTTCATTATTATCTGAACTGGAGGACTCATCATATATTACAGTGTTGTCCTCTTGTAGTTGTGGTATGATATGATTCCATGGACTATGATTTGTGAATAGATCATCATGTTCTTGAGTAGGGGTATCTCTAATTACCTCAACCTTTTTAGGAGGAAGCTCCTTATCTTCATCCTGCTCAAGAAATTTCTCTTTCTTCCCAACCTCAACATTACAACTAGTAGATTGCTGACTCCCAATTATGTGAAAGCTATTTCTGATGAATTGGACTGGTTGATTGCTGCCCTCAAGCTGATGATAATGAAATTCATGACACCAATCTACTGCTGGTTTCCCTGCATGATTAGTTTCTGTTTGAAGCTCATCATCATCATATTGATCAGAAGTTGAAAAATCATTAGTATACACAATTTCACCAATCAAACATATTGGGTTATCCATTTTCTCCTCTTTTAGCTTTTCTATAAACATGTTTTCTGATTCAATACAACAAGGTTCAGTAAGTAGATGAGCAGAAGTGTTTTTTTCAAATGGAGGTTTGGAGGTTGGCTGTCTGTTTAATATTAGATCAATATCTTCTTCTGTTAAGGGAGAAGGAGTTGTATTTTTGCTTAGGAAAAATGTACAACAGTCTTCTTGAGCCTCTTCTAATGGATCTCCATTTGAGTTTGCAGGGGAACTTTGAGGTTTCTCTTGTTTTTCCTAGTCTATCTCAATTTTGAACAACTCCTCATGATTCTTGTGACAGTTATTTAAAATATGGGATTCGGGAGTTGTTTCTAATAGATTATCAGGATGCCATTCTTCTTTAATCATCTGAAATGAGTCATGACATAAAGGTAGAGACTCTAGTTGTGTTGTCTGTTCTCCTATTTCAGATTTTGTGGGTTCAAAATGGCTTATGTTTTCCTCAAGGCACTGCTCACTATTAGTTTTTGCAATCTTGTCATGAAGTTCTCTTAATAGCATGGTACAAGATATAGGTAGATAATCAGGAATTTCCTGACAACCTTCTTCATTTCTTTCTTTGTAATCTTGTTCATCGCACATATCTTGTAATTTTTGGGTTTGTTCTTGATTTGAAAAGAGCATGGGCTGCTCTAGATCATCAATATTCAAATTAGCCTCATTACATTTAGTTCTTTTCCCAAGCATATACACCATATTTTCCATCATGATCATTAATTTTTCTTTATTGTTTTCTCTATAGTCTTGCTCACCTTCTTCTATAAAGTCTTGATCATCATCTATATATTTCTCATTGTCTAGGTCTTGTAGTGGTTGAGTTTGTATTTGGTTAGGAAAAAACATAGGTTGCTCTGGATAATCAACATTAGTATCAACCTCATGCCTGTCCAATATTTTATCGAGTATGTACACTATTTTCCCAATTAGGTCCAATAATGTGTTTAGTTTAGCTTCTCTGTCCATACTCGGATCCATGTTTGTAATAAGAGGTCACTATATCTTTTCAACCAGTGCAGAGTCTTCTACCAGTGGAGTTATTAGGTCTTTTGGGATTGTGGAGTCGTCAGGTGGAATATTTTTAAATTTTCTGTCCACCAACAGTATGATTGGGTTTGCTCAATGCATTCCCAAGGGAGTCTACAAGGACTGGAAGGGTAATAGGCCTTTTGGAGGCCCGTGGAGTCACCAGGTGGAAATTTTTTAGCTTTTGTAAAGGTAAAATGTTTTATGGTTCCACCACCATGTTTATTATGAAGCCAAACTAAATATTTTTTTGTTTTTCTGAGTTTCTATGGTTGTTTGAAAGACTAATGAGTTTATAAGAGCTTTCTAGGCAACTATGAACTCAATGGTCCCACCGTGATTGCCATTATGTTGGTGTCCCGTGTTTTGATAGTTTGGCAAATCAAAATACCAGGCAACATCAAAACCAATTTTTAGAGTTATAGGATCTATTCCTCTTGTTCTCAGAGAGGGATCTCTCAATTATTTTTTTGCAAAGGTCTATCTTGTGTGCTTAAAGTATGGATTTTAGACTAATTATTAAGTGCAGGTGTTTGTTTGTTTTTTTGGTTGAATTGATACAACAGAATACGAAAAGTTTAGGAAGGATAGATAGAAAGAGGAAATGTCAGATTCATTGGGTAATGGAGTCAAAAAGAGGTCATAACGTACTTATCAATGGATATGGGATATCAGAGGGAAAATCTAACTTGGCCACAGGATCCTTTGGTTTTTGGAATGAGATGGACATTAATGGTTTGGAAAATAGAAGTTTAATTCTCGACAAAGGGAACTTAAAAAAATAATTTGAACATAAAGAGGTATTTGATAGACAGGGCTAACCATAAATTCTAAAAACCACACTTTAAGCAAATGATGACTTTAAGACAACTTTTAAAATGAAATCTAAGATTCAGGGAGCACCCTATTTCCTCAAAGATTTTATTTCAAAGGAGTTAGAAAACATAAAAGATTCACTGATAATTGCAGTCATAGAAGAGGGAACACCTAAAAAAATCTATGATCACAACTATAAAGACCTTCAAAACAACTGTTCAAGCAATGACAAAGGGCAAGATCAAAACAAACCTCTTTGACTAACTTAAAACAATGGTACTTCAAAGGGAGACTTCAATAACAGCTTTCAAGTGATAGCAGACAAGCAGGGAGAACCATAAATCATGCTGAAACCAACTATTTGAGCTATTATACAAATAAACAAGCATAAGGACTAAAGAGAGAGAATGAAGACTCTAGAGTACCTCAGCAGAAGAAAACATAAAATAGTGAAGGATGAATAGGACTAAGGTGCTTCCAGGAGTCATTTCTTAGCATAAAAATTTCTATCCTACTATAGTAAGAAATTATGAAACATAATGAAAACAAGAAAAACAACAGCTATTTCAGAATACATCACCAATAGCCAAGCTCATGAATCCAATGGTAGAGCCTTCTCAAGAACAAGCATGCCACAACATCATCCAACTTCCAAGACTTCAATTTATTCTTCAAACTTCGACAGACTATGTATTATTTCAAAGAGTTTCTAGTATTACAACTAGTGACCAACCAACCAACCAACCAACCAACGATTTCCCATCTTCTATAGCAGTGTTTATAGAAGAATGAGGAGGTGAGATCTGATAAAAAGATCTCTCAGGACAATTAATACAGATTAATGACTTCTCGGCCTTTGAGGGGCTCGATGGAGAAGTTTATAGGTGTGTTACTGTATTAATTGATTTACATTTATGAATTAAGCTCGGTGGGAGATTTTGTTGACCTTTTAGGCTCTGTTTTATATTAAAGTAACTCTACTGATATTTGTGCATTAAATTCTCTGGCAGAATTAACTCTCTGGCTGCGGTGAGGAAAATATCTTCGTTTGATCAATAACTTCGGCCTCTATTTGAATGATTTGAGGCACAGGTGGCTCTATGGTAGATGAGAGGAATCAATTTTCCTCAGATGTGATGGTGGAGGCGTTTCTATCTGTAGATCTTTATGATTTCCTTTAATTCTGATTTAATTTGGAGGATTAGGCTTTTGATAATCAATCTTAGCCATAATCCCCAAATTTGTCTTCAATCTTTTGTTCTGTTGTGTTCTGCCTTCAACACTGATACTCTTTTAATTGTGATTTAAAATCACAGTGTCTTGTTGATGTGCATGCCGCGTGGGGCTCGTATGGCATCAATGCCTCATAAAGCATTGATGAGACGTGGAATGTTGAACCCGTGAATAATTTCCCTTTGATGAATCAAAGGTACTGAATCGTCATTCCTAGCCCTTTTTCTTTTATATAATGGAAAACCCATCAAACACTTGCAAAATACAAAAATATTAATAAAATCCTACGTTTTTTGGGAAAAACTGCTTCAGAGGACATGGGAAAAGAGTAGGGCCGTCAGATGGCATCATCCAATGGTTGGGATTCATTAGGGGCGATCAAAGGAGAGTGGAGGAAGAGAATATATCCGAACCGTTTATCGCGCAGAGATCAAAGGCAGGGATTACGTGTTAAAATCCTCTTGGAGGAAGGCAGAAGGTGATGAAATAATGTGGGAATGATCTGGGACCGTCCGATCTGGACACGTGGACGGCCCAGATCCAATCGGAGGATAGCAATCGACAGGGAAAGAGGGAGGGTGTAACGAAAATTGCCGATGTGATTGCGTGATCGAGGTGGGCGATGTAATTGACCGATGACCATTGATCTGAGGATTAGATCAATGGTGGGGAATGAATCGGAGGGATGGCCATTCGGGGGAAATAAACAAACGCGCCCGATGAAACTTGCGATGTGATTGAGCACTGACCGTTGATCTGAGGATCAGATCAACAGTGGGGAATGAATCAGAGGGATGGCTGATCGGGGGGAACAAATAAACGCGCCCGATTAAACTTGCGATAAGTGCCTGGTGGGAATAGCGCCTGGTTTGTAGGGCGTGGGCATGTGGGGGAAGTGGTTTAAGACTTAGCCCAAGGGGGCTTAAGTACTTAGTAATAATTTTTTTTTTTTTTATGAATTTTTTCAGAGTTTTCAATGGATTTGGGGGTTGAGGAATAGTTTAAAAATGAGTTTTAAACTATGGAAAATGATTTTTATGAATGGAAGAAGAGGAATCATGAAAATAGAGAACTTTTATGGAGAAAAAAGGGGAGCAAAATGAAGGTTAGTTTTGAAGTGGGAGGAGGGAAAAATGGCCTTTGCAGCAGTTTCTTCTTATGAAATCAGCAGAATTTCTGAGTATAAAATAGGAACAGTAGTGAAGATTTGGACAGAGGCATGAGGCCTTTAAGAGTCTTCAAGAGCCAAGACATTTTAGTAATAAAATTTTTTCCTTGAAGGCTCCAAAAAGTTTTAGCCACCTTTTGCTATAACAAATTTTATAGGTGGCTAACACTTGCCATCTTTGAAAAGATGATATTTATTTTCATGGTGATGGAAGATCGCTTTCCTGTCAAACAAGTAAGGACTTCCCAAAACAATTCCTGATATATAAAGCGGCACCACATCAAGTTCAACTGTGTCAATAAAGTGTGCAGTTATTGCAAAGCACAATATGCACTTTCTTGAGACTTGTAAGTTTGCATCCTTGCATATCCACCCAAGTGGATAAGGCTTTGGATGTGGA
Organism: Pinus albicaulis; assembly: GCA_034641835.2. Taxonomy (NCBI): domain Eukaryota; kingdom Viridiplantae; phylum Streptophyta; class Pinopsida; order Pinales; family Pinaceae; genus Pinus; species Pinus albicaulis. The sequence continues at coordinate 1,308,751,514 of CM076580.1, forward strand.
ATGGTCTCAAGTTTTAGCTGTTTGATGAATTCTTCTGATATGAGATTAGCTTGTGACCCACTGTCAAACAGTGTGTCAATTTTTGTATGTTTTGAGACTACCCTCACATGGAACAATTCAATTCTTTCTTCCTCTTTAGGAGCTTGCACATGACAATTTGAAGAACTAGTACTTGCATTAGTTTATATTTCTTTTCCATTAAAAATTTTCAAACCCATGGTTGCAATTTTGGTTTCGTCACCTGAATCATCACCTAAATCTTGTGGTGTAGTTGTAGTCTCTGCAATTTTCTTCTTTCCCTTGTTTTTGTTAAACTGGGGCCTTTTTTCAGGATTTAATTTCCAACAGTTTTTATCTTCATGGCCCTCTTTTGAACAATGTTTACAAATGAATTTTTCACCCTCTTGTTTGATAGATACATTCTTTTTAACTTTTCCCTTAAAGGTTTTCTCTTTGTTATTTCCTTTGAAAGACTTGTTTCTACCCTCATCAAAAGTATTATTTCCTCTAGCCTCTAAATGTGTAGCCTGTACACAGACTTCATCTAAGCTAGTAGGATTAAACATCAGGATAGTGTGTTTAAGGTAACTGTGCAAACCACCTATGTACTTTAACAAAGTGTCTTGGCTTTGTAAATCTAACCCACGTAAGAGTAATCTTCTCCTAAATTCCTGGGTATATTCTTGCACATTCTGTCCCTTAATCTGTTTAAAGTTTTGCCAGTTCATTATAGCCTTCTGAAGATGAGCAAGAGGATAAAATTGTTTCTTGATTGCAGTAATAAACTCAGTCCATGATAAAGAAATCTTACCATGTTTCTTGATTTCATCCCTGGTTTTGGCTTCCCACTAAACCAATCCTGCTCCATCCATCCTTAGTGAGGCTAATTGTATTTTGGTGTCATCATCATGCAGATTTTGAGTCCTCAAATAGACTTCCAGTTGTCTGATCCAATTATCTAATTTCTCTGCATTAACATCACCATTAAACATTGGAAATTAAAATTTGACATCAAGCTTTAAAAAAGGATTTTTACCTGTTGTTTTTGACTTATGTGACTGATTTAATGAATTTGAAGAGGATGATGTTGAGGAAGAGGATGAAGATGGAGATGGTGGATCACCATTTCCTCCATTCCCTTTCTTTGACTTATCATTGTCCTTCTTTCCTCCTGAAGAATCTCCTTCTTCTTTTTGGTTTTTAGATCCTTCTCCAGCAATCCTATCATTTCTTTCTTGATAGAGGATCCTTACCATTTCAGTCATATCCAAGAAATCTTTCCGAAAACCATTTCTTCTTTCTTGGGATCCATTTCTTCATGAGCTTCTTCTTCTCTAGAAGACATGCTTGAAGCTGCTTCTAAGGATATTGAGGGTGAGATAGAAGGTGGAGATAATGGCACCCCGTGTTACACTGAAAATTGTCATACTGACATTCTGCTACGTGTATGAGCTCATTATTACTCATACTTCTCCCTTTGCAAGTATAACATATCAGTTCCTCATGTCAAGCCTTGAAAATCAAAGAAATGTTCCTAAAAATCTCCTAAACTTTGGTGTCGCACTTTCTCTCTATCTTTCCTGTGGTCCCGCATCTAATGTTCATCTCTCTTGCGTACCTGAACGCACTTTATCTGTGTTAAAGGTGCGGACCCCTGTAAGATCAAAAAGGCGCAAGTAAATTCCAAAAAAGCTCAATAAAAGTGAATTCTAGAAGCTTCCAGAAAATATCTTGCGGTGATAGAACCGCTCTTATGAGGTGCATGTATCCCTTACCTTATGGAGCTAACCCCTTGATGTGAGGAGCTTATCCCTTTGAAGGAGGATTCTATCCCTTCATAGTTGGAACAGAAAACCTCCTCTTTTCCACTATAAAAAGAGGCATTGAGTAGCCTCAAGGGGGGTTCAAGCTTTAGAATATTTGAGGTTAAGTGCTATTAAGATTCAGACTCGGTTAACTAAGAATTTTGTGAGGAGAGATTACATACCTCTATTCATCTTGGTTGGAGGAGTGCAGAGCTTATAAAAGTAGAGGAGATTCCTCCTTTGGACCCCGGGAAGGCCTGTGCAACATCAAGGCTCAGGTTGTAAGGTTTTCCTTCTTTTGAAATTAATACAAATATACTCATTTTTCTCAATAAGCTTTCAGTTAATGGTTTATTTCATAGATTCCTTGATCACTATGATAATCATGGTTTATGATGATTTATATACAGGTGCTATGTAACATTTTTCTTGTTTGTGATTGCAGGTTTACGAGGAAAACTCCTTCAAGTGCACGAGGGACAACAATGACTTCAAACAAGCGCTGGACATACGGTAAGTCTTTTACACCTCTATAGAGATTTTGTAGATCATATATGCTTAGAGAAAGATTAGTTTGTTTGGCTGTTTGTTGCTAGATAATTTTAGTACTAGGGAGATCGGTCTTGTCCGCAAGACGGATTAATCCACACAAAAAATTGGCGATTCCACTGGGGAAAGAACTTGTTGTTTTTGGTTCTCTTTTATTTTGATTTGAGGAAACATTTTTCCTGATTTTTGATTGATATACATCTGCCTGGGTAGCTTAGGTTTTCTCTATTTTTGAAAATTTTTAGATATTTTATGTTTTTCTCTAATTTTTCCTGGGACCGCACTTTGCCTTCTTTTCACAGTGTGGGTAGTTTCGCATTTTTGCTTAAGTAAACAGTGCGGTACCGCACCTGTTACTTCTGCAAGCTTTCAGACCCTGTTAAAATTTTGAAAAAATCTAGATTTATTTCTTTAGTTTATCTTTATTTTGATTTAGAGTTTTTGGTTTCTGCCCAAATTGATGATTGTTTCTGTCAAAAGTCTTCTGTGAATGAATCTTAGCAGTATTGGTGTTTTGATGATTTTCTAGAAGTTTTGCGTTTTGGATTGTTTTTCACTTGGTGTTTGTAGTGATTCGAAGCATTTACTGTTTGAAGTACCTAATATTACATTGGTATTTTTGTCTTTTTGCTGAATCTGACCTGATTGTGAAATCATCCTTTACTGAGAAATAGAGCTACCTGTTTCTTTGCAAATCTTCGAAAAGAAACTTTGTTATTGGTTTTTGAATTTCATTTTTTATAAAAACATATTTGAATGTTTTTGATCTGTTTTTTATTCTGAACGAATAGATCCTTAGTTTGCTGAATAACTAAGTAAAACATTCTTCAAAAAAAAATCTTAAAGCTTTTATTCAATTAGATTGTTAAAATTTGTAGATCTCAGAATTAGTTTTATAGTTTTGAGTGATTTTTAAAATTTGTAGATTTCTTTTGGAGGAAACTTGTTTTATAGCTTCAAGTTTTTGAAAGTGAAAGGATTTTATTATGAGCTTTGATAATTTCTCTCATTTTGAGTTATTTCTGAAAAGACAAAAATATTTTCTTTCAATTGTTCTTTATGTTTAAAGAAGGAATTGTTTATTAAAATAATTTCATTCTCCAATTCTTTCTTAACTAGAATTTCATTGAAAGGAAACGATATGATTATCATTCTTAGGTGCATTTTTAGTGTTTTTTGGAAGTCGAGTCTTCACACCATCAGATTTTCATTTCCGAACCCATTGACTTAAGAAACAACTCCTAAAAGTAACGCTTAATTAAAATTCATCTAGAAATCTTTTTATTTTCTAGGGCTCTTATCACCAACATAGCTTAGGCTAGTATCTTGGAGTAGGGAGTAATTAAATCTCCAAGGTAGTAAAAACAAACAAGTAGAAAAATCTTGTGGTAGGAAATAAATCCAATTGTAATTTGTATAATCTAGGAAGCTTCTCTTAAAGAAGTCAATCACGAGATAATATCTGAACCTTTGAGACAATCAATTCTGTTTCATTGGGGAAGATAGAAGATTTTGCGCGCATTACAAACGGTAAACCTTGAATTAACCATTGTCGAGGAGCCTGGGGTCACTTGTTGGTAAACCTCAGATTAACCATGTCGAGGAACCTTCAAGGGGATTGAGCTTTGTTACTCTACCCTTGCGCGCGGGATCGGATCGTAGATTGTTCCCCCAGTTATATTTGTTACTGTTGGTAACCTTAGTGTCCACAAACTTAAGATTATTTCCTAAGGTGACGGTGAAGGAAAGATCTCACTGTACCTGGAGCAGACATCGACTAGACTCATTTGGACTCTCTGGGGGGTTCTCTTCACATGAAAAGGTTTTGTGAGGAAACTTGTACCAGTCTGTTTCATTAAGCAGGTTGTCGGGGTAACTGTTCCAACCGCCCTTTCTGTATTAAATTTATACTAAGTTGGATTTCATCACCAACTAGTGTTTTTAGTACGGGAATTTACTGTTTGTGTGTGGTTTGAACTCTTAGATTTTTAAGCGTGTGATTCAGCTGTTTGTTTCTTTAGAGACTTTAGGTGTTTTCATTGAATTTTATTTGTTTGCGTGTGATTAGTTAAATATTTAATCGTGGCGGAATTGCCGAGACAATCCCGGAGACTACAAGGGAAACCCCTTGAATATACAGCAAGTCAGCTTGAAGGGTTTCATGCTCTGGTTTCATCTAGCAGCGGTAGGATTAAATCAATAGAAGTTGGAACTTCATCTATAGTTGTCCATCCTGGTTATCAAACACCCATAACAGAACACATTCAAGAGCTGATTTTAGTTTCTAAAGTTACTGGTAGTATTTCTCCTTCCAGTGAACTAGCTGACGAACCTGAAATCTCTGAACCTGAAACTAAACCTTCTGTTTTGGAAACATCCTCAGGATTTATTTCACCAACTTCTAGCGATCCTGGTTCACCTAGGGTAAGAAATATCGTCACTGACGATCTTCCATCTGGACTAATCTCTATTGAAGAACTTACTAATCCAGACGAAGAGTTATCTCTTCCCGAATCCCCTCAGTCTTTAAATCTTAGGGAACGTGAATCTATTTTCTACAGTCCTATTCGAACTAGTGCTTGGTATCTATCCTTAACAAATTTTTTAGAGAATATGGGTCTTTCTTTTTCTCCACCTCGAGCTCCATTTCATCCAACACCCAGAGGTTACTATCCGTCATCCATTATGGCAGGAGAGTCATCCATGTTTTCCCAGACACCAGAAGCATTTTTACATGGTGGTCCTTCTATTCCTTCAGGATATCAGGCTCTGTCTGGTACTTTCTCGGGGGCAGCTCCTCAACCGATTGAAAGCGTGTTATCATCTGGTTTAAGTGGAATTAAAACTGAAACGTCGAACGAAGAGCAAATCTTTATGATGTCTAGTAATATTCCGAATCCGCAACCTCAAGGCAGCCAGTTACCACCTGGAGGGAAATCTCAGGGAAATCAGTTACCGCCTGGGGGGCAACCTCAAGGTAGTCAGTTACCACCTGGGGGGCAACCTTCAGGAAGTCAGTTACCACCTTGGGGGCAACCTCAAGGTAGCTTTTTCCTAGGAAAAACTGTGGAATCATATTATTTTTGGGGACAACCCCAAGGACAGTACATACCTCAAGGATATCAACCTTCAGGGCAGTACATACCCCAGGGTCAACCCCAAACTCAATATGCTCCTCAGGGTCCTTATCAACCCTAGCATCAGTACATGCCTCAGGGTTATCAACCTCAAGGTCAGTACCCAATTCAAGGTTACCAACAACCTTCTGGTCAGTCATCTATTCAAGGATGCGGAGATTTACCACTTACTTATCAACCCTACGTTCAACCAGGTTATGGTCCTTACGTTCAACCTTCTGCGGGACAATACCCCGGAATGAATATGGTGTGGGATCCATCCCAATATCAATAGCCTATTCATCCTAATGTTTAGTTTCCTTTTCAACCTGGACAATCTTTGGTTTCTAGTCCAACCCAGCAACCTGTCCAGCCTCTTATTCAAATTCCTGCACCTAGTTCTGTTCAGCAGTCTGCGCCTAGTACACCTCAGACTCCGCCTCAAACTGCTGCAACTACGGCAACGTCTCTTCAACTTGTAACACCTGTTCTTGGAGTATCTGTAACTCTGAGTTTGTCTATCCCTGCATCCGTGCAAATCCCTCAAGTCTCTGTACACCAGTCAGGACCTTCAGTTCAGACTTCAGTTCAGATGCTTGCAGGACAAGCCGGTACAAGTACAGTTGTCACAAGTCAACTGCAATTCACGTACCAACTGTACCAGGGATATTCTCAATTCGGTCCTGGTTCACAAAATCCAAGTTATCAGTATCAGCCTTACCCTGGATATACTTATCAGCAGCCTCAACAACCCTAGTTTGGTCCGGTTAGTCCTGGTTTTCCGGGAGGTTACACAATTCCTAATTCAAATCCGATTCCCAGTTATCCTGGGTATCCACCTCCTGGAACTGCTTTGGCTACTCAAGGTTTTCGTGATCCTAACCATCAGTTACCATTTATTAAAACTTTGGATTTACCTGATTTGACGCGTCTTATGAATGATCCAATTTTCTATTATCCGTACTGGCCGCCAATGCCGCATAAGTTGCCCAGTGAGATACCGAAATTCGAAGGTAAGTCAGGAGAGGATCCATCAAATCACGTCATGACTTATCACCTATGTTGTGAGTCTAATTCAATCATTGATGATTTGATTCGTTTACGTCTTTTCCAAAGAACTCTTATTGGTCTTGCAGCCAAATGGTACATTGAGTTACCACGAGGCTCATTTAGTAATTTCAGTCAGTTAGCAACTGCCTTCTTGACTCATTTTCAGTTGCCTATCAGATACGACAATGGCACAAAATTATTAACTTCACTAAAACAATCTACGTCTACATATATTTCTGATCATATTCATGAATGGCGACGTAGAAGGGGTTTGGTGAAAGTTTACATTCTGGATCAAATTTTGGTGGAATGGTTTGTTAAATCATTGTTACCCAAGATTACTGAAGATGTAGCTAAGGCTGGTGTTGTTACTGAAGAGCAAGTAATTTCTTAAGCTCGGTACCTTGACCTCGTTTATACGCAGTCAGGTACTTTACATGAAAAAATCCTCGACCTTCCAAAACAAGGTCAAATAGCTGCTGCTCCTTCAGGGTCTCATGCCGCTGATGGTATGATTGGTACAGTCAATACTAAAAGTAAGAAGAAATATTAAAAGAATTCTTCTCCTATTATAATTTTACCAGATTCCCTGAAAGGAGAATCTCCCCCCGAAATTTTTGCCGACATTCATGTCGTAGAGACATCTACGGCCAAATCTAAATCCGGTGGTAAAAATAAAGGGAAGAATAAAAAAAAAAGAATTCAAAAGATAAAACTGATAAAAATGAATCCAATGACGAAAAATGCAAACCTCGCTATCCTTGTTACATTTGTGATGAGGATCATTTTACTAAGGAATGCCCACATCGAGCAGAGGTTGCAAAATTTGTTAAAGGTTCACAACAACCTGTTGTCTTGAAGGATCCTTTTTCGACTCAAGATAGAAAAATGGTTGGTTCCACCTCGACTGCCTCAGAAGAGCCCATTTTGATGATGTCTCATGTAAGGATTGCGACACGAGCGTAAGATTATGGTACTCAGAATTCTGTTGATGGTAAAGAAGAAGAATATTCTAGTGCAAATACATCAACTACACCTCCTCCTGTTTCTGGTCCGCTACAGATTGAGAAACAAAATCCATACTTAATAATCAAACTGCCTGCTAAAGGTGTTCTTCATAAATCAGCTTTCAATCCACATGTGAGAGCTGCTCATAATTACAACATTGTTGAAGACTTAGCTATTTCCCCTTCAGCAATGTCGGCTTTGGAAGTGCTGCAATCATGCCTAGCACAATGTAAATTTCTTTTGTCTACCATAGGAGCTATAGATATTCAAGATTCTAACCTTATAATCTTCGATTTAGAAAATAGTACACCTCGCCTACCTCACCAAATCGCTTTCCAAATTCCAGTGTTAGTCAAAAACAGACCGATCTTTCGGATTGTGATTGATGAGGGAGATTCAACGTGTATTATGTCGATTCAGTGTTGGAAATCACTTGGTTCTCCTACATTCAACCAATATCCGACGATTCTTAAGGATTTTGATGGTCGAGGTTTCCACCCTTTTGGTATTTTGTAGGATTTACCCATAGGGGTCGAAGGTAAAATCGTAAACCTAGATGTGGAAGTGGTTGATTCCCCTCTAGATTACAACCTTCTTCTGGGTCGCAGTTGGTCTTATGCTATGGCTGCTGTTGTTTCTTCGGTCTTTTGACTCATAAAATTTCCATATCAAGGAAGGATCATTACAATAGATTAGTTAACTTATTTTTCTTCTGACCCAGCCTCTACAGAAATGATCCAGCACGTTGGTAAAGCGGCTATCCCATATAAGGATGTTGGAGTAGGTTTGATTAAAGATTCTGGTTTACTAGGAACTTTTTCCTTTCCTCCTCCTAATGTATCGCCTCCTACCGGAACTATTCACATGATTTCGTCAGACACTGTTATGTTTGATGATCCTTGGATCGTACCTTCCGACTCCGAGTTAGATTCAATTGATGGCATGATGCCTTTGAGTCCATTTGAAATTGCGTATCAGGCTGTACAGTCACTTTCCAACCCCTCTTCAACCGAAATTGATCTAATGAATGGGATCCATGAGGAATCACTTTCTATATCCAGTTCAACCGCAACGATATTTCCTAATCTTGTTCATATCGATGAGCAGATTTGTGAATTTTTGTCCGTTGATGATTTACCATGGGAAGATCTACATCACCGATCTTCATTTTTACCTGAACTATATCATTTTGAAGATTATTTCGCTTCAATTTTTACTGCTGAATATGTCAAAGAACCTCAGAATCCATTGCGAAATCCTGATTTTGAGTTAAATTTGGAAAATATCTCTTGAACGATTCCAATTGACATTTCAGTGAAACCAGGAATAATTGAAAACATTCATATAGGTGCTTGTTGTACTGAAGATGAAATTCAAACTTATAAAGCCCTATTTCAAGAATTCCATGATGTGTTTGCCTGGTCCTATGAAGAAATGCCATGAATTGATCCGTAAATTGTCATACATGAAATCAAGACTTACCCGGATGCCAAACCTGTCCGTCAACGTCTACGTCAGATACATCCTAGAAAAGCTGCTGCTATCAAAGCAAAAGTTGAAAAATTACTTCGTGCAGGTTTCATTTATCCAATTCCATTAACGGATTGGGTATCGAATATTGTTCCTGTGACTAAAAAACAAGGAACGATACGAGTATGTATCGATTATAGGGATATTAATTGAGCTTGTCCGCAAGACGGATTAATCCACACAACAAATTGGCAACTCCACTGGGGAAAGAATTCAAAAGAGAAAACTGATAAAAATGAATCCAATGATGAAAAGCGCAAACCTCGCTATCCTTGTTACATTTGTGATGAGGATCATTTTACTAAGGAATTCCCACATCGAGCAGAGGTTGCAAAATTCGTTAAAGTTTCACAACAACCTACTGTCTTGAAGGATCCTTTTCCGACTCAAGATAGCAAAATGGTTGGTTCCACCTCGACTGCCTCAGAAGAGCCCATTTTGATGATGTCTCATGTAAGGATTGCGACACGAGCGCAAGATTATGGTACTCAGAATCCTGTTGATGGTAAAGAAATAGAATCTTCTAGTGCAAATACATCAACTACACCTCCTCCTATTTCTGGTCTGCTACAGATTGAGAAACAAAATCCAGACTTAATAATCAAACCGCCTGCTAAAGGTGTTCTTTGTAAATCAGCTTTCAATCCACATGCGAGAGCTACTCAGAATTACAACATTGTTGAAGACTTAGCTATTTCCCCTTCAGCAATGTCGGCTTTGGAAGTGCTGCAATCATGCCCATCACAACGTAAATTGCTTTTGTTTGTCATAGGAGCTGTAGATATTCAAGATTCTAACCTTATAATCTTCGATTTAGAAAATAGTACACCTCGCCTACCTCACCAAATGGCTTTCCAAATTCCAGTGTTAGTCCCAAAGACAATTATCCAGCTCCCTATATCGATCAAATAATCCATGATTGTGCTGGTAGTGAATTTTTTTCCTTTATGGATGGCTTTTCTGGGTATAATAAAATAAACATACTCCCTGCTGATCAACCAAAAACAACTTTTATTTGTCCGTGGGGGACGTTTGCTTATTGCAAGCTACCCTTTGGATTGAAGAATGCTGGAGAAACTTTTCAAAGGGCAATGTATTACGCGTTTCATGACATTAAGCACATTGTGCAGCCGTATCTCAATGATTTACCTACTCATTCATCGCGCAGGGCCGACCATCTCACTCACTTACGAGCTATCTTTATGAGGTGTCGACATTATCTAATTAGGCTGAATCCACACAAATGTGTTTTTTGTGTAGAATCGGGTCGCTTGTTGGGATTTTTTGTTTCGAAAGTAGGCATTCGCGTCCATCTGTCGAAGGTCAAAGCTATTGTTAAATTACCTCCTCCTTCGAATTTACGCCAACTCCAAAGTTTGCAGGGGAAAGAAAATTTTTTACGTCGGTTCATTCCTAACTATGCCGAGCTTACAAATGGTTTTACCCGGTTGCTGAAACAGAACATTCCATTCTTTTGGGATGAGATTGCTGATCGATCTATTGATGCACTTAAACACGTGTTGACCCATGCACCGTTATTGCATCCTCCCAACTACAACCAGGATTACGTTTTGTACCTCGCTGCTTCTCATTCCACCATTGGGATGGTTTTAGTTCAGGAAGACGAATCTAACACTGAACATGTGATTTACTATCTTAGTCAAAATCTGCATCCGACCGAGATCAAATATACACATGTGGAGAAATTGGCATTGGCAGCTGTTCAAGCTGTCCAAAGATTTAGACACTACATCTTATTACGTAAAACCATAGTAATTTCTGATTGCAACCCCATGATGTACATTTTGACCAAACAATTGCTAGGGGGCAAGTATTCCAAATGGATAGTCATCCTGCAGGAATTTGACTTGGAATTTGAAAAATCCAAGGCAAAGAAATCTTTGGTATTTGCGGAACTGATGTGTGATTTCCCCTCTATTGATACTGAAACTGTGGTAGAAGAGCCCATTGCGGATGAATCTCTGTTTCTTATCAGTACTCTTGATCCATGGTATGGAGATATTATTGTTTATCTCCAAACCCAATATTTTCGGCCTGAAATCTCATGATATTAGCGACGAAAAATACGCTTTCAATCCCAGTAGTACAATATTATTGGTGATACACTCTATCGTCGTGGAGCGGATTATATTTTCCGACGCTATCTTGTTCATGAAGAAGCTGAAAAGGTTTTAAATCACTGCCATTCTGGAACATGTGGCGGTCATATGTCTGGGTATGCCACAGCCCAAAAGATATTGCGCGCTGGTTATTTCTGGCCATTGTTATTCAAAGATTGTATTTATGCAGTTCGGAAATGCCACAATTGTCAACTTTTTGATCGTAAGATGCGCGCGCCACCTGCTCCTCTTCATCCCATAATTGATATTGGTCCTTTCGCGAAATGGGGTATCAACTTTATTACATGTAACTCTCACTCGGCCGGGGGGCATGCATATATTATCTTAGCAGTAGATTATTTTACTAAGTGGGCCGAGGTGATGCCTACATTTTCAGCTGACGGAAAGACTGCTGCAACTTTCGTATTTAATCACATAATTTCTAGGTTCGGTGTTCCTCAAGCCATTATTATAGATCATGGAAGTCATTTTCAGAATGTCATGATGACTGAACTGACAGATCAACTTGGCCTATGCCACGATAATTTCCACTCCGTATTATCCGCAAGCCAACGGTCTGGTTGAAGCCATAAATAAAGTTTTAGTCACCATGATTAGATGAATTATTGGTATTCACAAAATGAATTGGCATTCCATGTTATTTTCAGCGCTTTGGGCATATCGAACCTCAGTAAAAACATCAACTAGTTTCACTCCCTTTCAACTCGTTTACGGTTTGGAAGCTGTGTTGCCGATTGAATGCGAAATTTCGTCACTGAAATTAGCCATAAAATTACTCCCAGCTACGTCTGAAGAGGAGAAACGTTTCTTGTACTTGGCTCAGCTGGATGAGAATCGATGAAATGTTGCAATAGAAAATGAGGCTCATGTTAAATGAATAAAAGCTCAGTATGATAGAAGTGTTACCCCTGGAAATTTTTCAGAAGGAGACCTAGTCTTAGTTTATGTTCAAGCCAATGATAAGCTAGGAGCTGGGAAATTTGTGCCCATGTGGCATGGTCCTTCCATTATTAAGCGAAAGATGCAAAAGGGGCCTATGAGCTGATAGATTTTGACGGTGTCCCTTTAGATAAACCCAGAAATGGACTTTATCTGAAGCGATACTATGCTTAAACTGGTGTGGAGATTTTTTATTAGATTATATTTCTTTACTGCTGGTGTGTCTTAGATTAGAAAAGCGTGCCTAGTTTAGAAGTTTGTTTTTTATCACTATTTCTGCTTATCTGAGTTTTACTCCTGATATTGTAGATGTCGACGTCTCTTCAAACCTACATTGGTTTTGCTGATGGTGCTTGTCGTAGTACACAGAACATTTCTTCCGCAGCTTGGGTTATCTATTCATCCTCTGACGAGTTAGTATCCATGCATGGGGTAAGCCTTGGTCAAACAATGAATAACATTGCCGAGTATAGTGCAGTGATTGAGTTATTATCTGAATCCATATCATTTGGAATTCAGAGTTTGATTGTTAGGTTGGATTCTGAACTTGTTGTATTACAACTTAACAGGGTTTATGGCATTAGAAATCTAGTGTTATTACGGTTATTTTTAAGAGTTCGTCTCTTGGAACGTGAATTTGATTACATTGAATATCAACATATTCCAAGATATTTAAATACATTAGCAGACGCAGTTTCTTCTAGTATGATAAATCGACATTTGCAATGATCAAAACAATAAAACAAACAACATCCATAATATGTACACAGATAGCCGATAAATAGTGATATATCATAGTATAGAAGTGTTTTCAAAAAATATACATCGTCTTCAATCATAGGTTGGAAACACCTTATGATCGGCAAAATGATAACACAAAAACTCACAAATATGAGTCTACAACATGATCATCCCATCACTGATGGTGATCACGATAAGAAACCACTGCCCGGGCCACCCTACATTGGAACCTCCTAAAAGGTCCTGGAACACCAGTCACATATCTCTACAATCTGAGTGGAATCTCATCTATGTCCGTCTCTGGAATATCTAGAGTTAGATGCTCTAGATGATGCTCTAAATCAGACAAAATTTCTGCTGATTGGCCTATTGGGGCTGGTGCGGCTGCAACTGGTTGTATTTTTCCATAAGGTTGGAGATGGGTTGGTCACCGTGGACCCACATCTGCATTCAAAAAAATTTTGGTTATTAATTTTCAAGAAGATCAAAATACAAAAAAAATTAGAACTTAGAATTTGTTGAAAATGATTTTACTTGATTCATCCCTCTGTTCCCCTACTGGGAGAGTCATCTCTTGGTCGCTGCGGAAATCTATCCCGGCATATGGAAAGTCCTCTATGAAAAAAAGTTGGCGGTCCAGCCAACGAAAATATGAAGGAGGAAATCGAACAATCTCAGTGCCCTCAATACCGTGATGGGCCATAAATGCAACCCAACGAACCATCCTAGGTTCTCGGGGTCGACCAACATCAACAGGAATACTCTACGGAGCCAACATGGGGATCCTCTCTAGAGAAAAAGTGACCACGATGGATCCATATCCAAAGTTATTTAGTTTTCCATTTTTCGCTCTAGTCAGTTGGCCATTCACATTGGCCAACACAGCTTCGCACCAGTTGAAAATGGTGCCTCGAAAATAGTCTACAGCAATGCGCATCTGGGAACCGGTAGCTACATGCAGTGCTGCACTCCCACACAGTCTGGTAACAGTAAATGCAATAACTTTCAGCTCGGGACGAATGATAGTTTTTATATCAATCCGTTTGTCTTTGGGGTCTGCCTCATCATTACAGAACTCTTGTCGAAGACTAGCTACAGTTTGGCCACCTAGCCTAGTCCCAAACAAGGAAATTTGTTCGCCCCTCTTGGACAAACTAGTCAGAAAATAAATATCCTCCAGCTCAATTTCGAGCCGGTGGCCGCCAATAATGAAACACTGGTCCTGCACATTCCACCTGTTTACCAGCCATGTCAAGAGATCTACCTGTGCCCTCATGCCCTGGATGGCCTAGAATTTATACAAACCGCATGCTCTTAATTCCTGCATTGTGGGAAAATTGAGCATCGTGGCATCATCCACATCCTCATGCTCACATTCTCTCCAAATCAACATCTTTCTAATCCTACAATGCATAAAAAGATATGTTAGCACAATCTAATTTAAAAAATTTTGGGCGCCAAAAGAGAAATTGGATTTTGAAATTTAAAAATGCGGGGACCGCACTTTCCCTTTGTACATAGTGTGTAGGAATGCACACGATTTGTAGGAAAAGTGTGGACCCACGGCTTTTTTCTACATAGGAAAAAGTCGGGGTCCGCAGGTCCCATGTGTGGCACCTGCGGACCTCCGCGGGCGATTTATTAAACTATGTTTCTCCCTTAAAAATAATATCTAAAGCCTAAAAATGAATTGTAAACGGATGAAAAGCAAGATTAAGAGGTCATGGATTACCTGGGATTGACGGTTCTCGATTTCGTCAGACGGATTTTCCAGAATCTTCACAAAATTTTTTTTACCCAAAAGATTCTAATTTTCACTCTGAACTTGAACGGTAAAAATGAAGTTGAAAAAGTCCTTTTTATAAGTTTTTTCGAATAGATGAAATTTTAATTTGTTTATTTTTCACTTTAAAAAGGATATTTTGAAAGAATTTTTATTTATCTTAAACAGGTATGTGTAATGTTTCAAGTTTTTGTGCAGAAATTGGATTTTTCAGGAGAATTGATCATTTTTCAACAAAGAGCATACTTTTATCACTTTTTTGGGCTCTTTCAAAAATTTACGAAAAAGCGAAACATTGGAGTTCTCTTTTAAGCCCTTTTCAGACTCTCTAAACATGAAAATATTGCCGAGCACTTGATTATTAGAACTCGTTAAAGTAAATGAATGATCGTCCCTTCAGTATAAGTTTACCCCTTTTACAAACTGAAATGGACTATTTACGAAAAAGGTATACGTTGACTAATTACGGTCAATAGAGTTCTCTCCCACATTATTTTATCCTTTTTCGGGCTCGAGAGACTAAATTTACAAAAAATTACACCCATGGAGTCTTCTTAAGTTTTTTCTTCTGACTCTCTAAAATTGAAAAAACACCGAGTTTCTCCTATACTGGACTCGTTAAAATTTAACAGTAAAGGACCTGTTCAATTTTTAAACAGGAACGAACCACTCCTTCTTAGGGTTCGAATCTTAAACTAAGTTGGACTCATCCGAAGGATGAGCTTATAAATAAGCAAATGTTATCCTCCTCAAGCTTGTCAAAAATAAAGAGGTACTTGCCAGAAATGGTGGGGGAAAAGAGAGAAAAATGACTTGTTTGTTGTATTTTGAATTTTCGAAAATCCAGTTAACCACTCTTGAACACGACACTTTCATTCACCTGGGTTGGGAAATCCTTTGCCTAACAGTTAATCAAACCTCATTGAAAGTCATTCATCTGGTTTCTAGGTATTAGCTTTGGGTCAATTTTCACCAAGCCATCTGCAGTGTCGTTATGTGTTCAAGAGGACAGTTCAAATAAACCATTCATCTGCAAAATATCTGTCATCCATTTTGACCATCCTTGAGTCAGTCCTTGCCAATATATTTTCAAAACTTGATCTATGATTTCGTGTTGTGGGCTTGCCTACGACGGATCACTTTCTATCGACGACAACTCATTATCTAGGAATTTGATCTAGAAATCGTCAGTACCTTGAATCTGCATGCCTCAATGGCAGGTTTCTTGCCTTCGACGACAGGTTGCATCATTGACCTTCGATTGAATGATTCCGTGACATGTTCGACTTCAGCTCATTCATGCACATTTCATGGATTGTATTGGGTACTTTGAGAGCCATTGACATTACTGGTGGTTATTCTCACACTTGTTAACAATTTACATCATTGATTGGTAATCAAGTGGTTTCTACCATGTTTGACTTCGACACATTCATTCACATGGATAGAATCGTACTAGTTCAAGATGCGGAAATCAAAACCCTGGATCTAGTTTCTGCCATCCAGGCTGCGAGGAATTTTGTTATCATTTATACAGTGGACTATTTATAAACAGATGGCTGCGTCCATACTGTATCTACACATGTCTATACTGTGATGTACTCAAAATCATTCTTGTATCAGAACAGTTTGAAATAGTTTCTAGTTAGTTTTGATATGAGTATGGGAATGCCTACCTCAGCGATGATATATATATATATTTTTCATTGAATTATTTTATAGGTTCTGACTGGGGTGTCCACAGGATGATCCTTGAAATAATAAAGTACTGCACTCTTCATATATGACAGACTTCAGCATCATCTATTCCAGACTTTGCACTTTAGGGGGAAATCTGTTACATTGAAAATTGTCATACTGACATTCTGCTACGTGTATGAGCTCATTATTACTCATAATTCTCCCTTTGTAAGTCTAACATATCAGTTCCTCATGTCAAACCTTGAAAATCAGAGAAATGTTCCTAAAAATCTCCTAAACTTTGGTGTCGCACTTTCTCTCTATCTTTCCTGCGGTCTCGCACCTAATGTTCAGCTCTCTTGCGTACCTGAATGCACTTTATCTGTGTTAAAGGTGCGGACCCCTGTAAGATAAAAAAGGCACAAGTAAATTCCAAAAAATCTCAATAAAAGTGAATTCTAGAAGCTTCCAGAAAATATCTTGCGGTGATAGAACCGCTCTTATGAGGTGCATGTATCCATTACCTTATGGAGCTAACCCCTTGATGTGAGGAGCTTATCCCTTTGAAGGAGGATTCTAGCCCTTCATAGTTGGAACAATAAATCTCCTCTTTTCCACTATAAAAAGAGGCATTGGGTAGCCTCAAGGGGAGTTCAAGCTTTAGAATATTTGAAGTTAAGTGCTGTTGAGATTCAGACTCAGTTAACTAAGACTTTTGTGAGGAGAGATTACATACCTCTATTCGTCTTGGTTAGAGGAGTGCAGAGCTTATCAAAGTAGAGGAGACTCCTGCTTCGGACCCCGGGAAGGCTTGTGCAACATCAAGGCTCAGGTTGTAAGGTTTTCCTTCTTTTGAAATTAATACAAATATACTCATTTTTCTCAATAAGCTTTCAGTTAATGGTTTATTTCATAGATTCCTTGATCACTATGATAAGCATGGTTTATGATGATTTATATACAGGTGCTATGTAATATTTTTCTTGTTTGTGACTGCAGGTTTACGAGGAAAAATCCTTCAAGTGCACGAGGGACAACAACGACTTCAAACAAGCACTGGACATACGGTAAGTCTTTTACACCTCTATAGAGCTTTTGTAGATCATATATGCTTAGAGAAATATTAGTTTGTTGGGCTTTTTGTTGCTAGATACTTTTAGTACTAGGGAGATCGGTCTTGTCTGCAAGATGGATTAATCCACACAACACCCTAGCCCTCCTTGGTTGTGGATTACTTTGTGCACTAACCAATTGTCCTTCCCCTCTTTTAATTTTAAGCCTAGTAAGCATCAAATTTGCAAAAAAACACAATATTTCTTTGCACAAAATTTAAAATTTGAACTGAAACGTAAGATTTGATACCAATCTGTTCTGAAATGTGGGAACTTCTTATTTCTAATACATGGGTGGACTGTAGGGGCATTTACAGGATATGTCACCTTTAAAGAAAGGATGAGATCCCGAGGCTTGCTGGCCCTTCACAGACTCTGCCTAAAGAAATAATAGAATTAATCACTAATGATCTGATAATGAAACTACTTGTTTGCTGGTGCAAGGTATTCATTATCCATAAACTTATGTGTGCAAACTGTTTAATATGTTTTGCAATTGGAACAAAATGCTTTTGGTGAATTTATGAGTCTTTTGTGGGTAGGAGGCTTATTTCTTTTTACTGTTTAACATCTTTAACTCTGATAAAACATAGCAAATAAATCACAGAATATAACACAGCATATGATAAGGCAGTTCACCCCTCCTGGGCTACATCTGTTGGGTCCAAGGCCCCCAAATGGGCATGTCCTTGCTCTTATTATGCTTAAATTTGTTAATACAGTGATCAGAAAGCCTAAATAGGCAAAAAAAGCTATGAAAATGAGTTAATAACAGCGAAAACAGTAAATATAGGCCTTTTTTTCACCTCCAAAGGTTAACCATAGCCAAATACAATTCCAACACTCCATATGCCCTGATGGCTCTTCAAGCTTCCCTACTGAAAAAGTACCTGAAGATGATCTTTGTTGCCTCTGCAACCTGCACCATTAGCTCTGGAATGCTCAAATTACCCAAAATAAAAAAACAATTTGCTCCAAAAGAACTCTCCTAGCAAAAGTTATGTCCAACAGAAGTTTTGCCCGGTTTGCCCTAAAAAAATTCCACCAAATGTGGTGGAACTGCAGTTAACTCCACCAATTAAGGAGAGGCACTATATTTGGGCAGTTCGCTAGAATCTCCGCCTTCTAAACCGTGTGGTCAAGGTTAGCAATAAATGTCAAGGGTGGGCAGTCACATGGACCGTCCGCACCTGTCGCAGAAACCGTTGGGGCCAACTGTTATCGTAACCATGGCATTAAATGCGCCTGCAACCACCGCTGTCACACATGAATGCATATCCAATTCAATTAACTATAGTTTATTTGCCTTGGAGTTTGCACCTAGCCCCTTCGTTTTGCGCCTGTGGTTTCATTGCAGAGGGAGCTGGCCCCCTTTTGGCCCCGCCCAAACATATTTAAAACTTTATATATGTGTGAGGACTATTGTATGATAAGAACCACATGTGGGCGGGTTGGTCGGGCCCGTGGGATGGTGGCCATCCGATCTGCGATCGACTCTGGTCAGCCCATATACAATTTTTTATACAATAAACTTTAGATTCTTGGGGCCACGTGGCAGCCTCTGAGCTTGACACGTGGCGCCCGCTCATTGGTCTGCCCAAAATATTTTGTGGAATATTCCTTTTTTAATATTTTTTTATCCAAAGTCAAACTGAGTCAAATTGGGCTTTTTCCCTGAAATTGAGAAACTTCAAACTTGAATATCTTCCTCATATAGCATCAGATTTGAGTGCCGTTCACGGCTAAAGGATCATTTTGACGAGACCTTTCCTATCGTTATGGTTTCAACCAATTCTAAGAAAATAAATTTTTGAGCAATTTTCCAATTAGGACATGATCACCTAATCATTCATCCATTAGCTTCTCATTATGACCTCATACATTAGGGGGCATCTGTTATCAACCAATTTTTCTACCCCTGCATTACTGATCCTTAGCCTTCATGATCAATTGAATTTTCCTCACATAGGGTGACTTTTTAGCCTAGTTTACCCCATAGCCACAAGAAGGTAGGCTTGTGCTTGCAGCCAAAGGCCTATAGCCACTACCAGGCCTTCTTGTGCATATGGCTACAACCCAATTTCACCCTTTATGTGCCTTCAAACCAGGGAATCTTCCTAAATGACTCAATCCCTAGGAGATCAGTTCGATTCCTCACCTATTCAAGTTGGACAAGACTCATTAGTTAGAAGGTTATGTAACTTATCATCATCTTGAGCATCCATATTCATCCTCCCGAGACCTTTCATATACCTATTTATACTGGATTTTTTGAGAGGGTCTGTAACAAACTTGGTGAAAATTCCATGTAATAAATGTTAAAAGTAATAACCACCATTTATGGGACACTTATTCCAAGCGGAATGTTGGGAAAAACATCCTAAGCGGTGTTGATTTGGTTTATTATGGCTAAGGAAATTGGCAAAGGCAAAGGATTTGGAAAGGAAAAATGGAATTTTTGGCACATTTATTTATGAAAATAATGGAAATTAGGAGAAAAGGGAGATGAAAGGCCGAAGGTTGCATGTGAGGAGGAAATGAAGGAAAAGAATGGAAAATGATGAAAATAGAGGCCTCTTCCATAAAAAGGATTTTGAGGATCAGTTGGTACCTTTTATCAGTGCATTTTTGGAGCTCTCTCATTATTCTCTCTCTCTCTCTCTCACACTCTTAGACACTTAGATTTTTTATATCACTTTGGCATTTTGAGGAAGAAAGGAAAGAAAGCAGGAAAAATGAGGAAGCAAGCAAGGAGGAGCATGAATCAAGCAACTAAAACAAGATTCTTGGTAGGTATCGATTTGCATGTGTATTTTCCTTGCTAGATTTGGCATGCATGGTATTGCATGTGGATTTTTGCTGTCGTGGCATGGGTTTAGCTAGGTTTGACAATGTATTCAACATAGTATTTTCAGATAACCATGGTGTTGTGGTGTTCTCATGTTTTGGTTTAGCTGGATCACTAGATGGATTTGAAGCTGAGTGAGGTGGATCTCTGAATGATAGAGAACTGGTTCATTTGTTGTCTTGGTTTAGGGCATAGTAACCCCTGATTTAGAATGGGGTTGTGGTAAATCCAGATAGGTGGTGGTTTACTTTCCATTACAGGCCTAGGAATCTTGGGTTTGGTATTGTGGTAAAGCCTAGAGAGTATGCCTCGGTTTAGGGTCTAGTAACCCCTGATTCAGGCTGTGTGTTACAGTAAAGCCTCAGAGACTAGGAGACAAGAAAAATCCTGACAATTTAGACGGAGAGAATTCAATGATATCCATGCTTGTGTTGGCCTAGTGATCGAGGTAGATCATAGTAAAGCTGGTTATGACATTTTTTATTGATGAGGGTGAGGTCATTTAGCCTCGGGATGTCCTGGTTGGTTCATTCAGTTTAATTCCAACACTCATGCTTGGAATATGGAATGGGGGTGATTGGCTCAAGTACATTTGGCTCAACCAATCTATGGTTGGGTGGAACGTGGAAGTCCCATCTCTGGTTGGTTTTTACATTTAGTAATGAAGAGTTCATTTCTCTGGTATTCAGTATGAAAATATACTAGTTTATGTATGTATTTCATTGCTATTGTATTCATGGTATTTCTATTGTTAATTTGCTGGTTATAAGCAAGTATTCGATCAGTGATGATGCATGGCTCTATTCATGCTCTTGCCTGTAAATGATTATCCCATGTATATTTGTGAAATTGATTATATGATAGCTCATGATGTATGGGAGTAATGCTTCTTAGCCATTCTCATTTAAGAAAGAGACGCCTTTGTTTAAATATGTTGTTTATACATGTAGATGTTATGTTTATGACATGTTTGTTGAAATTCCTATCATGGATGGGAGGAGTCGAACGAGTTACGGTTGATGTGATTGCTTCAATATGTTTGTTTTAATGTTATTTACACTCTCCTAAACTTACAAGAAGTTCGCTGAGGGGCTAAAAATGTGGCACAGATCCCGAAGCTACAGGAAAAAAATTCACTTGTTGGACCTGAGTCGCTACCTTGAAAAGGCTAGCCCATGGCTCTAGCATCTAGGGCCATGACCTTACCCTTAAAATCCCGCGGCTAAGCCTCAAAGGGGATAAAAATCAGTTCCCATTCAGGAAACAGGGCTCCGGGAGGTTGGGTTACCTCATGAGGATGCCAATGTTGCAGTGTAAGGTGTGTGTTTGGGTGTTTCTGTCGGTTCCACTTCCTTAGGGTCATCTAGGAGGTTGAATATCATATTAGTATCCTCTCTTCACATGTTTACCCTGATTGGCTAGTTACTTGGGTAGATGTGGGAAGACGGTGTTACAAAGTGGTATTAGAGTGTGGTTGTGCTCTCCTTGGGATGTGTGTGTTGATTTTGCATTCATGTCAATTGCATATATGTTCCTCATGCTTATGTTCTATGTGCTTGTTGTGTATGCATGATGGTGGTGTTTGGTTTCTATTCTCCGTCTGAGCTATTTGATACCACAGAGTGGTATTAGAGCATGGTTCAACTTTCAGACTTGATGGGTGTTGTGTTGGTCATGCTTTTGTGTTGATTACTTGTGTTTTCATATCTATGTTGTATGTGGTTGATGCATCTGCGTTGGTTTGGCCATGGTGGTAGTGGTGTAACCATGGAAATATTGATGATGTTGTTGTCTACATGCTATCATGAATGTTTGTCTGACAGTGTGTTGTTCTTATTCATGCATTATGTGTGCACTCATGTTTACATATTGTACATGCATTGCTTGCTTATTCTAGGTCACATATTGGTCATTCTTGGATGTCGTCCGTGTATGCTTGCTTGTGTAATTTTATATGTTGAACATGCATTGGTCGTTCACGATTGGTTATACATGTCAAGTGGGTGCATATGGTCATTGTATGAAATTAGGTAATCGTGATGATATTGGTATGATATGATGCTAATGTGTTGATAAAGATAGAGCAGGAAATGCATATCATTAAAGTGAAGTTGCAACAATGGAATTTGGAGTAAGATCATATTCGTCATACAATTTGGTATGCTTGGAATGCAGGTATGTGATTCATGGATTGTTATATGTATTAGGGTTACTTATATATATATTTGTCATTTTATTGTTGTTATGATTACATACATGATATATGTTAGTTAATCAATTTAGTTATGTGTACATGCGTGGGTTAGTGATGCATGGTAAATGCTAGTTGATTAGCGTAGTCATATGCATTATGGTTATGTGTATGCGTTTAATTCTATTGATGTTATTGCTACATACATGATAGATGTTATTTAACTAGTGTGATTATATGCACATGTGTTGGTTAGTTAGGCATGATATTAACTTGATCAATATTTTATATGTTGTTGATGGTTATGTTACATGATTAAATTGTTGTGGTTACATGTTAGTTAACTTGATGATTAGGGTTATAAAATTAATATCTTGATGTTATATGTATCATGCTAAATTGGGTTGGCCCATGAAAATGGTTAGGGTTATGACATTCATGAATGAGTCGACCTAATTATGATAGTGTGTTGTCTAAATTAAATTTTCATGTGTGATTGTATGCCTGAATGACATTTGCCTATGGTTTTATTATGTGAACATGTTAGCTAGATATTGTTATAGATATCATAATATTCTTTATGATTGGGTTGATATGTTGTGAAGTTATATCGTGATAATCTGGATTGATTGTGAGGACTAGATAGCCTCCCCTTAATATACATTAAGGCATGAGTTTTATTATGGCGTATGCCTTGTGCTTGGCTATTTTGAGAGTTGATTATGTCATCTAGTCGATCTATGTAGGAAGGTATGTTTGCAAGTTGTTTGAATGTTTGATTAATTTCATGATATGAGTATATGTGTCTGTAATATTTCATGAAGAAATTCTCTTGTTTTAATATGGTTTTACTAACACATATGTGCTGAGACAGTTGATATATACTTGGGTGTAAGTAGGTGATAGTTGTAGCATTCTGCATTGTGACTGATAAATGTGAGTTGATTGTGGATTATGACATGGTTGTTAGTCTTGGTAAAAGCTGATTTTGAATTGATAGATATGTTGTCTTGATGTTTGGTACATATGGCTGACATGTGTGTTCAACTATAGGTCATTTTGCTTGGAAGATAAAGGTAATATAGTTAGCATATTGCTATATTTATCTATGAAATGACAGTTATGTGCTTATGGAAGTATGATGCAGGGGATTGCATGGAAAAAGAGACTACCATGAATTATTGAAGAAGGCTTGGGCTGAGCTTTTCCTTGGAAGTATTGGGAACCACGGGGATTGAGTCATGGTGTTTGTTTCTAAGTCTTGTTCTTTCGGTCTTTTTGATTTGTTTGTGCTTGATTTGCAGTCTTGATTGCGTCTAGTGCATGACCATGCCACTTTGTTGCAGTGTCATATTGATTTTAGTTTTTGTGGTCTTCTTCTTTATTTCTATTTTTATTTCATTTTATGTTCTGAGCCTTGGGAATTGGTTTGGGAAAGAGGAAAGTTAATGGATATCAGTGCATGAGTAAGCACAACGGAAGGTAAGAATATGAAAGCCGGTTGGACTGGTTGGGTCCATTGTGGTAAATGGATGGTGGTAGTACAAACATGAGAAAGGAAATATAAAAGGTAAAGTGAATGAGGTGTTAGATGTCGTGGCTACGTTGGGAATTATTGTTCTCAAAGTTCTGCATGTTGTGCACGAATAAAGGAATTTCTCTTAACCTAGACTGTTTTATATCTAGCAATTGTGTTGTGATCATGATTATATTGATATTTTTATATGTATACATGTATGTATGTATGTATGTATGTAGTGTTTGATAGGGTCTTCATGGACCTTGATGGTTTTATGTTGATGGTTTATATGTATATATGTATGTATGTATGACGTTGTCTGATAGGATCATGATTGTTTTATGATAATGATTATATATGTGTATGTATGTATGTATCTATGTCACTGTATGACAGGGTTTTCAAGGAACATTCTTGTGGAGGAATGATTTTTCATGTAGGCGAATGGCATGAAGAGGTTCTTGGAAATGAGGAATCAAGTGGCAGAGTAACCAGGTTAGTATTATGTGGATATGGTTTAATTTTATATGCTTGTAAGATGCCTATGTTTATGCTGAGGGGCACATCAATGAAGTGAAATTAGTGTGATCTGCGACATGATAGGATAAGCATGGATAATGGAAGGACATTAGAAGAATAATTTTTTTTGGGGTCAGTGTGTGGTCAGTTAGCACATGGATTTTCATCCCACCCACCCCACCTTATTTTGCTATGTTTTCACCTCAGCTCCGCCAATATCAGTAGCCTCACATCATTTTTTCCATCCTTGCATTTATTTTGTGCCAACCACGTCATCAAACTCCTTATCCTTATAATCATAATTTTTGTCCAATTTTATATCATATTTTTATCCTTTACTTTCTAATTTCACCAAAAAACAAAATTTTGGCTTCATTGAATGAATGGTTGGGTTATGGTTTATTTCTCCAAGTCAAGGTCTAAGTTTCGAAAGGGAAGAGCCCAAGAAGGAGCCAAAAGGGGTACACTACACATAAAATATGATGGTGTAGAAAAATGTATATAAACCTCAATGTTTCACCTGCCATAGTGCATGTGGAATAAACCCACTTCCAAACTTTTTTATAAAAAAAATTTCCAATTTTTTGATTTGTTTTGTTTTTTTTTTTCTATGTGACCAGTTGACTTCCAAGGCAGTTCCTGAGAAAATGGTGGAAAAATTTTGGAAACTGAAAGAGGTTTTTTCTTAGAACAGTCTAAAAAACAATAACCTCTTTCATTTTTGGCACATCTACTCCATATTGGGAGAATCGAGATCATATTTGAGACCTATTTTTGGGATCTCATAATTTTCCTATTTGACTCATGTTTTTGGAATGTAGATCTCGGGAAAATGAAAACAAATATCAGGAAAATGAAAGAGGTTTATTCTCAGAACGGGCTAAAAAAAAAAAAACTATTTCCTTTTTGTCATGTCTGCTACATATTGGGAGAACCGAGATCATATTTGAGCCTTAGTTGTTCGATCTCATAATTTTCCTGTTTGAAACATGTTTTTGGAATGTCGATCTCGGGGAAATGGAAACAAATATCAGGAAAATGAAAGAGTTTTATTCTCCACATGGGCTAAAAAAAAAACCTCTTTTAGTTTTGGCATATCTGCTATAGATTGGGAGAACCGAGATAATCTTTGAGCCCTAATTTTCAGATCTCAGAATTCTCCTGTTTGAAACATGTTTTTGGAATGTAGATCTCGGGAAAAAGGAAACAAATCTAAGGAAACCGAAAGAGGTTTTTCCTCAAAACGGGCTAAAAAAAAATAACCTCTTTCAGTTTTGGCATATATGCTACATATTTTGAGAATTTATATCATATTTCAGTGTTATTTCTCTATTAGGCTGGTCTTTTTTATGGGGATACAATTCTAGATTTTGATGTAACAGACTGCTCTTTTGGGGGAATTGGATTAATTTAAACCTCTGAATCTTAAGGGAGGGTTATATTACTATATATATATTGTAAATTCAATGTAATAGAGGTTGGGAATCAGAGGGAGAGACTCTTGGACTGTGGGTACTTTCCTGAAAATTATTATGTAATTAATGCAAAAGTTTCTTTCTTCTAAGTTTTGAGATTCATCACGGTGTTTATGTTCAGTATGTGTTCCTGTATAATAATTTCCATAATTATGTTTTTATACTAGTATTTTCTGAGAGTAAGTGATAGGAATTCATCCATGTTAGATGCTCCTTTCACACTGATGATTCTTGTTATGTGTTAATGGTTATCTTTACAGAATTCATCCATGTTTGATGATCTGTTTTGTAACCTATCTTTGTGTTATTTCTTCTAAATATGCACTGGAGATTCATCCATTGATAGATGCCTATAGTGTAGTGGGATTTCTTCTCCTTTCCATATTTCATTTCATATTATTTATCCAGCTGAACATAGTGCTTACTTTGCCTCAAATATGTAGAAAGAAACTAGCCTTGACTCCATTGTCCAATGGTACTTTCTCTCTTGCTCTTCCGACCCAACCTAAAACAAAACCCTAGAGCTACAGAGGAACAATTTGCAGCCATATTTTAGGAATTCATCTGGTGTGTAAATATGGTAATGTTATTTCTTTATGTTAATATTTATCCATTTTATCATTATATTTGCTTTCTATTGATAATATCTCTAGATTGTAAACATAATTCATCTCACATGCTCTGTTTTAAAAGAGATTCTCATGTATTTGTCCCATTCTTCTATCAAAATGATTTCACCTCTTGTGCTCACTTTGATTTTCTCCAATTTCATCCTATACCATTAAACAACAAAAACTTGAAAATACCTCTTATGCATACCTACCTTGCTCCTATTTTTGGTTGTGCTGTAAAACTTTGTTATCTTAAACCTAGTTGTAGTAGCTCCTTCCCTGATCCAAAATAATACTTTCAAACAAACAAACCCTTGCATTTCATAGCTAGCCTAAAGCCTTTTCATCTAGCCCTCTTGGCTGTGATTTTTGTGGAGAGAGACCTCTCCAAATTGGTAGGGATAGATACCAAGTCAAAATCTTGGTCTGTGGTTACCTCTGTTGGGATTCCTTTTTCAGCCTTAGGAATATGGCGGAGCGATAACATGCTCTATGGATGTAAAATTCTACTATTTTGTATATGTTTTGCATGCTGTATATCCAGTGACTGTACCTACGGTGATGTGTAATTTTTCATATGTAGTATTGTGTACATATGATGTTGTGTGCCTTTTGTATATATGTGTTGCATATGCAGTGCCAAGTATAGATGGTACTATGTACATATCAGATATGCGGTGTTGTGTGCATATGCTATTGTGCACATGTTGGATATGCAGTGCTGTGTACGTATGGTGCTATGTACATGTTGAATATGCTGTGCTATGTACATATGGTGTTATGTGTGTGATGCACATATGGTGCTATGTGCATTTGGTGTTGTGTGCATGATTGTACACATGGTCTTGTGTGCATGTGGTGCTATGTACATGTTGTACATGTGGTGTTGTGTATAGGAGGTGCCATGTACATATTGTGCATGTCGTGCTATGTACATATGGCATCATGTACTTGTTGTGCGTGGTGTTGTGTACATGTGGTCTTATGTACACATTGTACAGGTGGTGTGGTGTACATTGGAATTGTGTACATGTTGTGTAGGTCGTGTCATGTACATGTGATGCTATGAACATGTTATGCAGGTAGTGTGTGTGCATGTGGTACTGTGTACATGTTTTTCATATGGTATTGGTATACATGTGGTATTGTGTGCATGTCGTACATGTTGTGTTGCAGGCATGCGGTACTATGTATGTGCATGGTGTAGTTGTGGTATCGTGACATACGTATTTGTTGTGTTGTACTCTATATATGTACATGTATTGGGTGGAATTATACACTAGGTGTAGGTGTCTGTGTTGTATGCCGATATAGGGGTGTGTATCATGTTGTATCGTACACTGGGTGTAGGTTTATGTGTTGTATGTCAGTATAGGTGTATGTATTGTGTTGTGTTGTGAATCGGGTGTGGGTGTATGCATTATATGGTGTTGTATGCCTTATGTGGATGTATGTGTTGTGATGTACATTGTGTGTATGTATATGTGAGTAAAGAGAAACAACCGATACAGTGTTGTACAAAAGGAAAAAGACAGAAGCAAGGGTCGATGAATGATAAGTATCAGTATTTTATTTCAGTTCTATTATGCATGTGATTTATGATTATGGTTTATGATGATTATGTGATTTATGATTTTGATATGATGGTTGTATTTTGAGCTAACCATATATGATATGATTGTACATTATGATTTGATCAAACTAATAGTTTGATTTGTGTGACAGGAAGTAGACATGATTGCAAGTGTACATTATTGACGAGATACCAATGAGGTATGATTTGAAGTTATTTCAATTTATTTGCAATATAATGGAAGTTATGTGCTTGGTACAGGAAGTATGGAAATTACCGATGGGGTGGTTGAAAATTGATTGCAAGCAATAGCAACAACAAAAAAAAGAATTGGAATATGCAACAGTATGTTGTCAATGCATTTCAAGAGCAGGGCCATTGTGGGACACTGGTACCCAATAGTTTCCATTGATTTCCATGAACATGCTATGACCGTTATGATGATTTTGAGGCAAGTATATTCCTTGGTTTTTATATCTTTTGATGTGAGGAAATATTGCCAAGGGATGGATCGCCCGAGATAGGGGCTGCCGGAGAAATTGGAAGGTGAGTGACTCTACAGAAGGGGATTGCCGGATTGCCCGAAGGACTGTGTAGCAGAGAAGGGAAGGTTGAGGATGAATTTGTTTTGGTCATTATCATTTCCATATGGAATCAGATGCACATTGGGAGTGTGCCCTGGAACAATGAACCGATAACTATTCACTGAGGTTACAATGGTGCAGGATTGTAGCATTGGATATTGGATGCAGCTTTGGCTTTGGCAGTGGATTTTGGATTTCCTAGGAAGGAAGTGAATGCTGGTACTACTTTGAGGGTGGAGGTGTGAGCCTTTGGATTCCCTTGCTATTGATATCAACATCATATTCTTTTATTTTCTAGTTGAGTAAATGTGTATATGTGTATATTATTGTAAATACCGTAATGAGCTATGTTATAAATCTCCACTACACAATATGATTGTGATGATTGTTTTTCTTTTGAGTAGGTTATTCATTGTAAATACTGCAATGAGCTAAGTTATAATGCTCCATGGGCAGTGTGTTTTATTTTCAGTGGTTTTACTGAGGTATAAGTGTGGTTGAACACCGAGGATGGTTTCCCCAAAGTGGGAGGGTTCTGTAACATCCATGGTGAAAATTACATGTAATAAATGTTAAAAATAATAACCACGGTTGATGGAACACTTATACCAAGTTGAATGTTGGGAAAAAAATCTTAGGGGTGTTGATTTGGTTAATTATGGCTAAGGAAATTGGCAAAGGCAAAGGAAAAGGCTTTGGAAAGACAAAATGGAATTTTTGGCACATTTATTTATGAAAATAATGGAAATTAGGAGAAAAGGGAGATGAAAGGTCACAGGTTTCATGTGAGGAGGAAATGAAGGAAAATAATGAAAATGAATAAAATAGAGGCCTCTTCCATAAAAAGGCTTACGAGGATCAATTGGTACCTTTTGTTAGTGCATTTTTGGAGCTCTCTCATTATTTTATCTCTCTATCTCTCACTCTTGGAGACTTAGATTTTTTGGATCCCTTTGGAATTTTGAGCAAGAAAGGCAAGAAAGCAAGAAAAATGAGGAAGAAAGCAAGGAGCAGAAATCAAGCAACTACAATAGGATTCTTGGCAGGTATCGATTTTCATGTGTATTTTCCTTGATATATTTGGCATGCATGGTATTGCATGTGGTTCTTTGTTGTCTGGCATGGGTTTTTCCAGGTGTGATAGTGTATTCAGCTTAGCATTTCCAGTTCCGGAGAGCCATAGTTTTGTGGTGTTCTCATGTTTTGGTTTAGCTAGATCACCGGATGGATTTTAAGCTGAGTGAGGTGGATCTCCAAATGATATAGAACTAGTTCAATTTTTTCCTTAGTTTAGGGCCTAGTAATCCTTGATTCAGATTGTGGGTTGTGGTAAAGCCTGAGAGGTGGTGGTTTACTCTCCATTACAAGCCTAGGAATCCTAGGTTTGGGATTGAGGTAAATCCTGGAGAGTATGTCTCAGTTTAGGGCCTATTAACCCCTGATTTAGACTGTGGGTTGCGGTAAATCCTGAGAGAGAATCACAGAGAGAATCTAGTGATATCCATGCTTGTGTTGGCCTAGTGATTGGGGTAGAACACAGTAAATCTGTTTATGACATGTTTTTTGATTATGGTGAGGTTGTTTATCCTCGAGATGCCCTGGTTGGTTCTTTTGGTTTAAGTCCCACATTCATGCTTGGAATATGGCACGGGGGTGATTGGATCAAGTAGATTTGGCTCAACCAATCTATGGTCAAGTGGAACGTGAAAGTCCCATCTCTGGTTGGTTTTTACATTCAGTAATGAAGAGCTCATTTCTCCGGTATTCGGTATGAAAATATACTAGTTTATGTATGGATTTCATTGTTATTGTATTCATGGTATTTATGTTGTTAATTTGTTGATTATAAGAAAGTATTTGATCACTGATGATGTATGGATCTATTCATGTCTTTTCTTGTAAATGATTATCCCATGTATCTATGGTGAAATTGATTGTATGATAGCTCATGATGTAGGGGAGTAATGCTTCTTAGCCATTCTTAGATAAGAAAGAGACCCCTTTTTTTAAATATGTTGTTTATACCTATAGATGCTATGTTTGTGACATGTTTGATGAAAATAATGTCATGTATGGGAGGGGTCGGATAAGTTCTGGTTGATTTGATTGATTCCATATATTTTTTTAATGTTATTTACCATCTCCTAAAGTTACAGGAAGTTATGGGTAGTGACCTGGGCTAAGGGGCTGAAAACGTGGCACATATCCCAGAGCTATAGGCTGAAAATTCGTTGTTTGGGCTTTTGCCACTACCTTGACAAGGATAGCCCACAAATATATGATCTAGAGCCATTACCCTACCCTTACAAGCCCATGGATCAGTCTCAAAGGGGATAAAAATTAGTTCTCCTTCAAGGAACAAGGCTCTGGGAGGTTGGGTTAGCTCCTGGGGATGTCAATGTTGCAGTGTAATGTGTGTGTTTTGGTGTTTCCGCCAGTTCCACCTCCTTAAGGTCATATAGGATTTTGGATCTCATATTAGTAGCCTCTCATCACATGTTTACCTCGGTTAGCTGGTTACTTGGGTAGATTTGGGAAGAGGGTGTTACAGGGTCAGGTTAGTGTTAGAGAACCAATCTTGTGATGAGATGAGATATTGATCTTATGTTGCCATTTTGCTGCCATATAGAGAGCTTGTGAGGTCTTAGCCTTATGTGAGTGCTATTCATGGTCATTCCTTAGATATAGTGGGGAAACTCTGCCAGATCGTGGAGAGGATATTATGGAAGCGAAGGTATAAAAGTGTTGTATCATTTTTATGAGATTAATGAAGATCTATTTTCTATCCCTTACATAATTATGTTTAAATAGACCTTGTGATTGGTTTATATCGTTGTTTACCTAAAAATATTCTGAGGAAGATCTCTTGTCATCCATGAGTGTTTGTGATTGTGTGCAGGTGTTGAGATCATGAGTAGATGAAGTATATCACTATACTGGAGTGCAAGGATTCTGCTACAAACTCAAGATCTATCCCCAAACTGCGAGGAGGAAAGGTACCATTTTATCTTCCTCATAGTGTAAACACAATTGCATGCCGCTTAATGATAAGTTGGGATTGGGATATATCGTGTCTTCTTAGTCCTGTATTTTTCTGGTGATCTAATCAGACAATAGATCACGAAGAAAAAAACTCCTTGCGATTTCCATTGCAACAGGATCAATGATTCCCACTTTCAACATTTTTTCTAGTTATTTTTTAACCTTCTCCTTGTATATCAGATTCAACTGATATGGCATTTTATTCACTAATTTTGCATCAAACTTCAATAGGATTCTCATTTCACCTAGCTCTTGTGATAGTTCCCTTCATCTCCTCAAATGTGATGGGGAAAAATTCACGATATTCGCGCAAAAAATTGATGATCTTCCCAACTATCTCATCATCCTAGTAATCTCCTATGACCACCATTTTAGGATTTTCCTCTGTCCCAATATTTACCTTCCTATTTTTTATCGATTGCATGTAATCAACTGACTGTAGCTCTGGCCCTTCAATTTCACACTCCCCTTCAACTTTAGGAATATGTATATTCCTGGGTTCGTCGTCACCCTCTCCTTTCTCCATTATAACACTCTGTAAACTCCTGTACTTTTTGGAAATTCTTATGTTCAGGACATTAAGGTATGATCCTTGACATTGTTGTCTCCTCTATGGGGATATATTCCACTGCAGCATCTTCAAAGCCTTATCAAGTGTTGGCTCCTCTGCTTCAAATCTAATATTAACTTTGAATGTTATGAAACCAACTCGCAAAATAGAATAAAGGATAGATCGACACCTTAGAAATCAGTCTCTTCAAGGGGGGAACCTCCTTTACATTACATAAACGAACAATTCTTGGATGATACAAATGAAAAAAACTCCTTTCTATATATAGGAGTCCATGGGGTCACAATATAATCCTAGCTGACCTAACAATAATAATGTAAGGGAACAACAATAACAATATTGAGATTTTATGGGGCACAATAACAATATGGGGACTATAAGGGTGCAACAATAGCAATAAGGGGGATACACTAACACTAATAAGTGACTATACTAGTAATATAGGGACCTAACATGCCCCTCTCCTTCAAAAAATTGTTGTCCTCAATGCTTGAGTAGTTCTGGATGCTTTTGTATAAAATTCTCATCCTCCCATGAGGAATCTTCAGTGGGTAAGTTCTTCCACTTGATGAGATACTCTGAAATTAATCGATTTCATAGCTATCGAGTTCTTGTTTCTATGACTGCTTTAGGTTCCATTATTATTTTTTCCTTCCTCATCAAGTTCTGGAAATATTGTTTGAACTGGATGATATCCATAAAGTGCCATAAATGGGGGCATTTTTGCTACAGTGTGGAAGGAAGTGTTATACCACCATTCAGGCAGAGGTAACAACTTGACTCATTGTGTTTTTTATCAGATACAAAGTAACGAATATATACTTACAAACATTTGTTCACTATCTCAATTTTCCCATCGGATTGAGGATGATAAGATGAGCTATGAGCTAGTTCAGTACCTGAACAAGAAAATAATTTCGTCCAAAATTTTTCAGTGAAAATGGGATCTCTGTCGCTTACAATAATCTTTGGGGTTTCATGCAGCTTTTGAATTGTTTCCATAATTGCAGTAGCAATTTTACTTTCTTTAAATGGATGAGATAACACACAAACGTGTGCATACTTGGTAAGTCTATCACTACCAGCATGATGAAACTCTTTCCTTCAGACTTAGGTAAACCCGTGATAAAATCCATTGAAACGTCCTCCCAACATTGACTTGGAATGGATAAAGTATTTAGCAAACCTGTGGTATTAATTGCCTCAACTTTATTTTGCTGGAAAACCAAACATTCCACCACAAACTTTTGAATATCATATTTAAGGCCATCCCAAAATAAATTCTTTCTTCACCCTGTGATAAGTTTTTAAAAATCTTGAGTGTCCTCCTAAGGGAGAGGTGTGCAATTCCAAAAGAATATTTTGTTTTAGTTGGGAATTCTTACAAAGATATAAGCGATCTTTGTACCATAAGGAATCATTTTTCCAACTAAATGTACCAGATGTACTGGGATCTTACTGCAAATTTTGAATGAGTGTCCACACTTCTTCGTCATTATTCCATTCATCCCTTGCTTCAGTTATCCAATCTGATTGGATAATAGAAATGGAACAAAGCAATGCTTCCACATCCTCATCTTTCCTTGAGAGTGCATCTGCAACAACATTTAGCTTCCCTTTTTTGTAGATGATTTCAAAGTCATAACCCAACATCTTTGTGACCCATTTTTGCTGCTCTTCTAAAGATATTCTTTGTTCAAAAAAGTATTTAAGACTATCATGATAGGTTTTTACCTTGAAGTGTCTTCCCATTAGGTAAGGTCACCATTTCTTTAGTGCATGTAGTATTTCCAACATTTCCTTCTCATAAGTAGCTTTTTGTAAATACTTTTTTTTTTATTGGACGACTTTCAAACACAACGGGTCTTCCTACTTGCATTAAAAAAACACCAATTCCCTTTCTTGAGGCATCACATTCCACAATAAAGGTTTTTGTTAAGTCTGGCGTAACTAAGAAAGGTGCTCAACACATTGCCACTTTAATATGTTCAAAGGCCTTAGTTTCTTTAAAAGTCCATGAAAATGCATCTTTCTTCAATAATGTTGTTATATGTGCTTCTATTATCCCATAATTATTAACAAAATTGAGATAAAAACCTATTAACCCGAGAAATCCTGGCAACTTCTTTATGGTTGTGGGGATTTTCCATTCCTTCATGACTTAGTTTTGTTAGGGTCTACCTTAACACCCTCCTGAGATAAAATATGACCCAAATATTCCACCTCTTTTATGCCAAAGAAACATTTGGAGGTTTTTGCATATAATTGTTTCTCCTCCAATAGTTTTAGCACCCTGTCAACATGTTGAACATGATCCTTCCAAGAACTGTTGTAGATTAGTATATCATCAAAAAATACTAACAAAATTTTTCTAAGGAATGGTTTCAAAATTGAATTCATCAACCCTTGAAATGCAGAAGGTGCATTGGCAAGGCAAAAATGCATGACCAAAAATTCATAATGACCCTCATGAGTTCGAAATGATTTTTTCAAAATGTCTTCAGTCTTCATTCTAATTTGATGATATCCCGAACGAAGATCCAACTTGGTGAAATAATTTCTCCATGTAATTCATCCAATAATTCATCAATCACAGGAATGGGAAATTTATCTTTAATAGTGAGCTTATTGATCTCCCTATAATCTGGACACATGGGCCATGATCCATCCTTCTTGTGCACCAATACTACTGGAGCAGAGAAATAACTTTGAGTAGGTTGAATTATACCAGCCTCTAGCATTTCTGCAATCATACGTTCAATTTCGATCTTTTGGACATAATGATATCTGTAAGGCCCGATGTTTGGAGTAACACTTCTTGGAATCAAATGGATAGCATGATCATGATCATGAATAGGTGGGAGTCCATTGGGATTCTTAAACACCTTGGAATGATTGTCCAAGACTTTTTGGAGATCTGGAGAAATAGATGATTTTGATGTTGGAACTTTTAGTGAGCATAATTGTGGAATTACACCTCTTTGTTCTTTCTTCAAAAGTTTTTTCATGACATTAGAGCTTATTATCTTTCCCAACTTCCTTGCGATACCTCATAATTCAACTTCCCATCTTTCCGAAATAAATTTCAAGAAAATTTATTCAAAATTAAAAGCTACCATCCCCAAAGATCATAACCATTATTCTCCCAGTACAACATCAACTCCACCCATTGGAATGGAAAGCATTGGAATATTCAATACACATTCCCCCATGGCTAACTTGATATTATGGCACTTTCCAGAGAAATTTATAGTTCCTCCATTTTCAACTATCACTTGACACTCTAGTGCTGGGTATAGGAAGCAATTCAATTCCTTGGCTACCTTACAATGAATAAAATTATGGAAACTACCCGAATCAATCAACATTATTACATTTTTCTTCTTGATATGTCCTTCTATATTGAGAGTTTGAGGAGTGGTAATTCTTGCCAATGCATTACAAGATATGGCCAGATTCATTTCTTCTTCCTCTAAGGTTGGTTCTTGGTGTATATCCTCTTCTTTTCAAGTTTCTTGTTCCTTTTCTTCCTCCTCTTCACAATCTATGTAAAATAATTTCTTCTCAGCACACTCATGACCTTTAGTGTATTTTATATCATAACTTTAGAAAAGCCCTTTTACTCTTTTTTATTAAAATTTTTGTGGTGTTAACCTTGTATGTTGTGGAAGTCTAGGAGTAGCAACACTTCTATATTTATAGTTGTGAGTGGTAGGATTCCTTGTCGCCATAATTTTGCTTTCAATTTTTCTTGCCAACCTGAATGCCTTATCCAATGAATCAAGTTCCCAAAGGTGAACCTCATGTTGGATGTTATCCTTTAAATTCCCTATGAAGAAATCAATCCTATGTTCCTATGGAATATTAGTTACCCTTATACTCAATTTTTGGAAGTCCTCAATGTGATTCGCCATTGAACCCTTTTGTTTGAGATTTATCAATTGGCTAAAGAAGGTATTTATATTTGTATCCTCATAATTTTCTATCATTTCCTCCGTAAAAATGGACCAAGTGACAATTTTTTTACTAGAGCAAAGCCATCGATACAATACAATTGTATTTTTTTTTAAAATATAAAGTTGCAATGCATACCTTTTGTGTGTTTTTTACATTATGGAGATCAAAGTGTTTCTCCATCTGCGGTATCCATGTTACAGGATCCTTGCCATCAAAATTCCTCGTATCGATCTTTGGAATATGGCGAGTCTTCAATCCCACATTAGAGTTTATGAAATCATGATTAAAATTTATTTTTTTCTCATCATGAGTTTCCTCTACTACCTTTACGCCATTAGGAATATTTTCTTTTAGCAACTTTGCCAAACCTTCCTTCAAACCTTCCATGTCATTTTAAAATCTTCCATGTTGCCTTCTATACCATCGATCTTAGCTTCCATGCCATTCTTCAAACCATAGAACTTAGCTTCTATGCCATTCTTCAAACCATCCATCTTAGCTTCCATGCCATTAATCCTAGCTTCCATGCCTTTCTTCAAATCATTAATTTTAGCTTCCATTTCCTTTTTGGTTGCTTTTTGTGAGAGTGAAATTTGTTGCACTTCGTCTCGTAATTTTGATATATCATGTTACACTTACTCATCTTCATGCATCATAGTAGAGCTTTATAAGGGCTTAACGGGTGTGGAATTATTTTTGGGAGGAATTATAGAACCAAACACTGCTATCTATACTTCAATATGCCCTTGGAATCACTTCAACTAATTTTTCAAACAAAAGTTATGCAATTTTTTAAAAACAATACACACATTTTTCTTGATTTTGAGAATCTTGATATTGAAAATAATGTTTCTCTATGATTTTAGATCCCTAATATTTGATCTTCGGTCCTATAGTAGCCCTTTGAGTCTTATTTCCAATGCCACAAGCTAGACCTGAATTGGATTCTTCAAGACAAATTTATGTCTAATCTCCCACAATGACCTAATTAGGGACTGGTTTAGTAGAGCGAACTTGTACGACGAGACACGTGTCAATATTTCATCATTGGGCTATGAAATCGATACAATAGAAACTAAATTTCATGAACGTTTGGCCACTTTTTACAGAATTCCAATCCAATGTCTGAAACAAAAGCGATGACGATTTTCCCTGAGCCACCTACTTGAGATGAAAATATGGAGCATGCAAAAGTAGGTTAAATCCCTCATATCATATCTCCGAAAGTATGGAGAACCAAGGTCTAAAAT
Organism: Pinus albicaulis; assembly: GCA_034641835.2. NCBI lineage: Eukaryota > Viridiplantae > Streptophyta > Pinopsida > Pinales > Pinaceae > Pinus > Pinus albicaulis. The sequence continues at coordinate 1,308,789,108 of CM076580.1, forward strand.
TTTTACACGCCATTCCTTAGAATTTCATCTCAAATGGGTTTTTTTTATAGATTTTGAAACTTCATAGAAAAAAAAGTTATAGCGAAATTTCCACGATGACCTGTTTGCAACAGGGAAACCCTAGAATCCAAAGCCGTGATACCAAATGTTATGAAACCAGATCACAAAATAGTAGAAAATATAGATAAACGCCTTAGAAATCAGCCTCTTTGAGGGGTAAACATCCTTTAAATTACATAAATGAACAATTCTTGTATGATATAAATGAAAAAACCTCATTTCTATATAGGAGTCCATGTGGTCACAATATAATCCTAGCCAACCTAAAAATAATAATGTAAGGGCACAACAATAACAACAGTGGGATTTTATGGGGCACAATAACAATATGGGGACTATAGGGGTACAATAATAACAATAAGAGGGCTAAAATAACAAAAATTAGGGAATATAATAGTAAGATAGGGACCTAACATTGAAACTCTAAGCCATCTCATATGATTCCATTATTTCTCTACAAACCTTTAGCTCAATATATCGGTTCATCGCAATAGTGTCCAATGTATGTAGAAATAAATTTACCCATTATTGTTGTGATACATTCCCTTCGGTTCATGCTACAATGAATTATTTCAGGTGAATTCTTGGGCACCCCTTAACAGTGTATTTCTCCCAAGTGACTCTTAAGTTCATCTGAAATTGGATTCTTAGATTTTTTTTTTCATTGTTCCCAATCCTTGATATGACCTTTGTGCATTGTCCACCACCTTCTAGGGTTGTGTGCAATGAAAAATCCAACACGCAAGCCCTCAGTCTCTTTGGTATCTGGTCTTTGAATTCCCACAAAAAAATTGTTACTTTTGATAGTCCATCAAAGTTAGGCAGGGTTTGCACTTTTTTTCCTATCCAACGCATTGCGCTGGGGGGGTGCATACATATTCTAGTACTTACTTCATGCAATATACTATGCCAATTTTCTAGTGCAACATCTGAGTCAGAAATGAAGGACCCCATGGTATGCCAACTCAACATTCCATCAGTAGTAGGATTCACGTAATGCTCCCAGTGAGCTGTCACATTATAAATATTGTTTAGATCCTCTCGAATTAGCTCCCCCCTAACCAACTCATTGTACTGATATCATTAATTTGGGTCCAAAGGTGTTATTACTCAAACTTCCCCTACCTAGAAGCTCATATCCCTCTTCTTTATGTTAATAATTACTTGATTATCAAATGCCTAATCAATCCTCAAGAGAGAAGGGTGTGGATTAGTGTCATCCATGAATTTAATGACCTAAAAATCAACATCGCTTCTAACACCAATGATATATAATAGTACCCTCATCAATATACCAATAAAAAATATGCAATGTTGCTTGGTTAGTCTCAACTAGATAGGAGACCATGTCATCTTTGGACTCCCATATTCTCCCGCGTGCTTTGCAACATAATATTTACATCGGGTCTCAAATCCAATATGATATTGTCCATCTCATAGTCTCCCCCTTGAGCTAAAACCTAAATTATTTTCTCGTTCTCTTCCTTCATGCCATCTATTTTACAGTGCGCGGTGAAGCTTGCGCAAAAACCACCTTAGTCTCCTTGGTGCACAATTCGATCATTATCTTGAATTTCTACAACACGTGTTCATTCCTTACTAACTCAAGGCAAATCTTCAATAGGTTCTGAATTGAGTCTATCTCTGTCTCACTCTCTATGAGCAGTGTTAGCATATATCACTGGGATTGGAATTTCTTGTAGTCCTTCCAACCTATACCATTCTATTGCCACCATATCCTTGCTTGCTTTCTTGTAAGTCACATTCTACTTGGTCATATCGAAATTTGGAGGAGGTTCAAGAGCCTTCCACTACAAGGAAAAGACCCTCTAGCAGATGTTTTTGAGGAAAACCTTATAAAAATACCCTAGACATCTGTTTTTGGTAGAGGTTACTAGAGGAGGTTGGCGGGTGGAGGTTTCTGTGAATGTTTTTCGTTCAGTTTGCTTATAATCCTAAACCGCACCGGTGTGCTCAACAAGAGAAAGCACCGGTGTGCACAAAAAATTGGCACACCAGACACCGTGCACTCCATACACACCCGCCCAGTGAATCTTATTACTATAAAGCACTGGTGCTTTACAACTCTTCCACACCGGTGCGTCATAAAACACGGTGCCAAAACAGAAACCACCCAGTGTGGTGTTAAGAAACCGCACCGGTGCGCCTATAAGCCTTGCGCACCGGAACAGGGTTAAATAAAAAAAAATTACGGCTAAAAAACCGCATTTTTCACTTTTCTCAGTGCTCCAGAGCTCTCAAGCACTGGTGAAATTTATCCTTGTCTGATCCGCCCTGACATCGGTGCTCCAATTACACCCATTGCACACACTGCTGCTGTGCATTGCCCACCAATCTCCAGCTTGCATTTTGCAAAACGGTGGGAAAATTTTCTTTTGTGAATTCTACAGCCAATATACCTCCTCGACGGCCAAATGTATAGGTATTTTTCTTGTTTTTCCATAATTAAGTTTTTTAGCAAATTATAATTTCAAATAACCTTAAAATTAACCATTTAAAACGATTTTTTTTTGTCACGCGGTGTGCTCGAGCTGTTCAGCTCGCACCGGTAAGTGGTGCTTCCTGTAAAATTTACAGGACGCACCGCAACCAGTGCTAATGGTATCCACACCGTTTTTGGGGCGGTATTGAAAGGCACACTGCATTATTTTAAAATTTAAAAAAAAAGTGCGGTGCGATCGTTTACCCGGCTGCACCATTGACCATGTGAAATAGCGGAAACATGGTGTGTTGACTGAAATATCCGCCCTGGGGCGGGTATTTTTGTCAGCACATCGCATTCGGCATTTCTACAGGGTCAATAGTGCGTCTTGGTAAAAGACCGCACCATTGACTATGTAATGAAGTCAGGAGGTCAGTGTGCTGACCTAACTATAGGTGCTAAGGTGTAGATTTTAGTCAGCGCACCACACTCCTGACACCGTACATAGTCAACGATGCTCTGAAAATTTTTCAGGTGTGTTAGTATGAATCTTTCATCAGAAAATACCACTTTAGCTACGCATAACAAGTAGCCCTAACATCAATTATGGTTGCCAATATCTTTAAATCTGCAGTTAGTTGATCCAAATAAAGCTGCACAAATCCTGATCTATGCATAAAAGACATTAAGCAGTGAAAATAAAATGTTGCTCCATGCATCCAATAGATAAGACAAGAACAATATATTTGAAAGAATTTTTGTATTAAAGGGGCACCTGAGAGGAAAACAAGAAAGGTGTTTCCAATTCTCCTCAATGAGATGGGTTCTTGAAAGTCCTCAGCCTTTCAGATCTAAAACTTCTCTCTCTTGCTAGTGTAGAAAACCCAGACAAACGTAGAACTCAAAGGGAGCTCACAAAGCAAATGATGGAAAATGTGACAATGATAATGGCTCAAAGTCAGACCAAGAGTATAGATCCAGAGTGATCTAATGCAATGAAAGGTGAAAAATGAATGGGAAAAACCTTTTATTTATAACAAAATATTAGGGTGGTCTAGAGCTTGATGCATGAATAAAATATTATTAACCAAATTCTAGAACCACCTTTTAGGAATATTTTATTACATTTGTTAGAGGGGAAATGATTTTTGACTTGGGTCAATTCCTTTATTTCTTATTTCAAGGAAATGGTGGAAATATAATTAAATAAATAATGATTTATTTAATTATTTATAAATGATTTAGTCAGATTTAACTAGGAATATTATTTAAATAAGGATTAAATAACTTATTCCTAGGAAATAATCAAATCAATAAGGATTTATTTAATTGATTTCCTTGTTTTGGGTTAAATATGACCAGGAATAATAATTAAATTGATGTTTAACTAATTATTCCTTGAGGAAATATAAACAAATATAGATTTGTTTATTATTTCCTTTTGGGGTTTCCTGTTTAGACCATAAAAAACTTAATAAAGGTGTTTTACTAAGTTATTTGACATAGTGAAAGCAATTTTACTTAGGGTAAAATTGGTCTTACATGGTGTACTTGGGTCCATCTAATGATAATAGGTTAGATGACCAAAAAATGGTGTAACAAGGTGCACCGCCTACAGTGCATTGAATATCATCTGGGGCATCGCCACCAGTGCGTGACAAAAAAGAGACGCATCGGAACTGGTGCATGACTGCTTTTTGTGGCGCACCAACTGTTTTGTTTTATTTTCCAAAAAAATTATATATGTATATTCCTAAATACATGTCTCATTTAATAATTTTTTTTTTTTTAATATGTCAATCATTCATAGAGAAGAGGGGGAACAACAACAATAATAGGCGGAGCAGTATGACATGTTTCTCTTGTGGGAGGCACGAGAGAGGGAGAGATATGCGTACCCTCGCCCTATTACAGCAGCTACCCAGGGGCTCCTAAGGCAAGTAGGCCTCCTCAAGTTCTATTAAGAGGCTACCCTAAAGGGCCATGGTGTGTTTTTTAGACATCTTATCCGCAGGTGGAATGCCCACCGACAGGCTTTCCGTGTTGGTCCTGTTATCACTCAGATTTTCCTTGAAGTTGTTGGGAAGAGGAAAGGGGTCCAAGGTAACCACAAACCAACTTTTAGGTACATAATCTAGCCAATCTGTACCCAGAGAGGGCTCTCTCTGTATGATTTAGCTTTGTTTTAGAAGATATCAGGCTAGTTATAAAGTCCAAGGGTTTTGTTTGAATTTGTGTAGTGGAATTCAATAGCTGAGGGAAAGATTGAGTAGTTTAGTCCATTGAGCTAATGGATTCAAAAAGGATAACTTAACTGGATTAAGTCTCTTAGCAAAAGATGGTTTCACAGGGCAAGATAATCAAACAGAGAACAATCACAAATCTTAAAGTGAATGGAACGAAATATAAATGGAGGAAAGACAATTAAGAATATTTCAACACATTTATAAGAGGGAAAATTGAATTATTATTAACAAAGAGCAATTAAGTATTCTTTATTAAATAATCAAAATGCTTAAACTAGAAAAACAGGAGCAATTAAGAATTCACTGTTTAAACCAGTTTAGAAGAAAACATTTAGAACAATAATGATTAAAATCAGATTACACTTAAGCACTTTCTGATTTATTCCTTTTCATTAATCATTCAGAAATGAAACACAGTGATATAATAAACAGATATAAAGACTTTAAAACACAAGAGAGAGATGACTTATTGATCTGTAGTCTGACACATGAATCCTGTAAAAAGTATTTCGCATCAATTCCTCATCCAGCTAGCCACAAAAAATTTCTTCAACAACACTTTATTCCAAATAGTCAATGTTACAGCAAAGTCCAAAAAATCCACCCCAAAATACTTCCAAGAGTGAAGTATTTATACAAATTCTAAACTAAAATATCTTGAAAAAATATCAAGATTAGTTCACAAATCTCTCCAACTATTTTACATAAATAGAACTTAAGTAAATGAAACTCAAACTAATGCATCTATTTGGCACTATTTTTTATGGATAGGTGATGAAAAAGAGGAGAATTCGAATTTGATCCAACTCTTAGCTGATGATGGGGCATCCAAGTCACTAACTGCTTCCTTTCTTTGTGCATTCTGCTCCAACAATTCTACAAACTTGGGGTCCAATGATATATTTTTATTTCTCAATCCGTAATAGATATGTAAAAAGTGAAAGAGGTTATTGTAGATAAATATGTTGGTGAGATAAATGTCTTTCATTTTCCTAAAATTCCTCTCCAGATGTGCACAATAGGCTCTGAACAAAGATGTGTAAAACAGAGTTTTACAGAATCTGAAAAATAGCCTTTAAAGATGTGTATGTATCTATGATTCTGAAATCACTGTGCAAAAAGTGAGATAGGTTTTTGTAGATAGGTCTCTTAGGAACACAAACCTCCTTCAGTTTTGTATGATGTATTTCTTTTTGGCCAAAATATTCTCTGTAAAATGATGACTTAACTGAAATTTTCTGCAAAGAATGCTTTCCAACATTGTTTAATATTTCCAAAACCATAATAGCTATTAGAAAAGTGAGAGGTTTTTGTAGATGGTCCTCTCAAGAAAATAAAATTCCTTTACTTTTTCAAAATTCATCTTGGATTTGTCACAATAGTTTCTGCAAAACAATGACTAAAGCATGAAATTTCTGCAAAAATGTTCCTTCTTGTTGTGTTTTTCATCTTTTCAAATTTTTGTTCTTTTAACTGTTTTACTTTCACTTTAGTTAAAATTCAATGTTGGTGAAAGTATTTTCATATTTTTTTACCATTTTATTGCCTCTGTAATTACTTTTACTGTTTACCTTTGACTGCTCTGTAACTTCATTTTAACTTTCACTCTGACTTTTACCTGATACACTTTAACCACTGATACTCTTTAACTGTTATGATTTCTAACCTCTGTTTATCCTTTTATCCTCCTTTATCATGACTTACTATAGTACATATGTAAGGATAATTTTACAAAATTTCAAACATTTCTTTCCACCATTTAGCTTCCGGTATTCTGGTTCTTTGCAGCAGAAAAAAGTTCAAAGATGATTTTCACTGAGAACAAGGTTTTTAATTTGAAAATCCCTATCTACTAGAGGCAGATAGTCTAAATCTCTGTGAGGAGCATTCAGGGGTGTGACATTCAAAGCCACGGGAATTTCAATTTCTAGTTCTTGTGGATTCAGAAATGAATTCGGGGTTCTATATGAAAAACAAGCACAATCACAGTTTCGGGAATGCAAATGTAGTTTTGGGAACTGTTCTGAACTCTGTTTCAGTTTTCTTGTGTAGAATTTAAAGAAAAACCAGGTTTTTTACAGAGTTTAATGGGAATTTAGGTAAATACCTGTTTTCCAGGAAATAAACGGTGATGAAAACAGGTGCTGGTAATGATGGATGAATTCTGGACACTCGAATGCAATCTTGCTTAGCAAAGTAGCGGTTGGCAAAGTTTGACAGTTGATTTCGAAAATCATTGCATGAGACAGTGAAAATGACACGGGTATGTTTTATTTATTCACAAAATCAAAGGTTGACAGGTTTTTAATGAATGAAGTCAGCAAGTACGGAGGTTTTGTTAGGGGAGGCAGGCAGTAAGCAGTTTCCATCGCACTGCTTTTGGGGAAGAGTGGTTTTGAGCGGAGGGCGAGCGATTCCATACGATGCACGATGTGTGGCACTGTACGATCCAGAAAACCGCTTGGCCATCACGCATTATCGTTCGAACATGGATGGATAGCGATATGGATAATAACCGTTGATCTCAGACAAGTCGATCAGACGGTCGTCGGGCGAGGAAGATGGCAGAAAGATAATAAGGTGGGCCCGATGTGATTTAATATAATTAATCATATCGGGGGCATTTCTATTGGCAGATACATGTTATTAATTAATCATGAGGATTAATTAACCCTTATTGATATGGTGGGGATGTGGATTCGTATTTCGATTTAATTAATCAAAGTATTAAGGTTATATTTCAACAAAAAGGGGCGGGATATTAACTATTTGGGATATAATTAAAATAATACGGGAAAGTGTTTATTTGTATAGGGATTTAAATAATAAAATTAGAAATTAATATGAAAAAATGAACGGAAGCACTAAGTATAAGACATTAAGGTAATGTATTTAACTTATGCTTGAATAAGAAGGGTTTTTATGAAATATTGCATAATTTTTCTAAGTAAAATCGGATTTTACGTAGGAAAAGATTTCTTAGAGGTGAATGAATGTCATGATGAATGATTTTAAGTACTTAGGTTTTTCCAATTATTGGGCCAAGGGTCTGGTCCCTCCAAAATTCAAGGAAATGCCTTGAGCCCCTCTAATCTTTAAATACCTTAGTACTTAGGGGAAATTAGTTAAATTTTTAGGGGAAGATGAGAAGGGAAGTTAATAATTTGAATTTGTTTTGCTTGAAATCCTTTCAGTGTATTATTTTCCTTTGCACTTGTGATGAAAGTAAAATATTTAACACATCTAAAGCCATTATTCATCACATGTAATTCTGCAACATCATCTACCTACCCTACCTACTTTACCCTACCATTTTTTCTTCTTTATCAGGGTGCACTTAGACTGGCAAACCCTTATCACACTTTTTCTTTTACATATGGAAATCTATCTAATTCTAACCTTGTTACATCCAAGGGCTCAGATTAAACTGTTGAGCTCCTTTTATTTACTCTACCTAACTACTTATCTGCCAAGATTAAACAGTTTGGTCAGATTTTATTCTCTATCTCTAAAACATAAAACTGAAAAATGAATTAGCCAAGCTTAAAATGTTTGACTATTCATAAATTGTGGCATAAAATACAAGTTGCACACAATTTTATTTATTACAAAAGAGAATAAAGTAGTGGCATTTAGACTTGCACACTTTCCTTGGCCTTTCTTTTGGTGGGGTTCATTTTCTTTTACTTTTTTGGGCCATTTTTATTCTTTTCACCCTTTGATTGTTCTTTTAGGGTATACCCTCTTTACATTTTTTAAATTTTTTGATTTTTTTAGAATATGGAAAACCTTTGCAACAAGAAAATGTATGAACATATTACATAGTCCATCAAGTCAATCATGAAATATGACACCTATTGGTATAGGAGTCTAACAGGTCCTAACCAGTGGTACACGCCCACTGAGGAGGACATATATTTCATTACAGGGATATCGAGGATAGGGGTGGATTTTACCTCATTCCCAGAGGATCCAGTTGGCTATGCAATAGGGAGTCAGTTGGTGTAATCCCAGAGATACATTAGTGCAGATATACTGTCTCCTTCAGATTTTCAGGTCTCCGGAGGTCAATTACGTATTGGTGCATTTGGTAGTGAGGAGGTGAGGTGCCTCTGACTTCTGATTTCAACCATTTCTCACAACACCAATTACAGGAAATGCATTAGTTGATCGCTTCTATATTACGTTGATTCTTTAGTGTAGGAGCCATGACTTGTTAGGTGGTTTTCCATTTTTTTGCAGCAATTCTGTACAACCTTATATAGATGTCGTGCTCATGCACAAGGGAGGGTCAACTTCCCTTTTGCTTCAGAGATTTTTTGTTTATTTTTTTAGAGGTTTCTAGAGATGAGGCCTACTTTTGTTCGGCAGCCTCGTAGGCCAATGTTCGAGGCATGGATGCACATGTGGGGGTGGATGATTCCCAAGAGGGGTGAGACTGTGTTTCCAGCAAGGATATTGCATGATGCATTGGAGTTGCTAGCCAGTGTTGACTAGCTGCATCCCTTCATTATGGTTCCTTTTCCTTATGCTAGATTGGATTGGGGAGGGTGTACCACCATCCTCTTCATAGATGATGAGCCGCCAGATGATAGAGGTAATATTACTGTTTTATTTAAATTTATTCTAACATGTTCTTTAACTTGTTTTTATTAAATTGTGTAATGAAATTGTCTAATTATTGTTGTGTACTTGTATATATTTTGTAGACATTGGGTCTTTTGATGGCAAGGACATGCCGTCACTACCACATGATCCAGGTGTGGATCCTCATGACGATCAGGGCATGCCAGATGCTAAGGATCATCAGGAGGCTGGTGCAGAGAGACTTACTCCTGCTGGTGTCCCGGTACTGCCTTTTGCTAGGTGCGGTCGGCTTGATACCAGATACAGGATGGAGTTTGGTGACCAAATCATTGCATTGATTATTGAGGCGGGCATCAGGCTCGCTAATATGAGAGACATACATGTCGATGGTAGGCTCTTACATATGCGGAGAGGCATGTTGTGTGACATGTACAACCTGATGTGACATGTCGTAGGAGCTACGACCTTAGTCACGTGGCTAAGGAGGACCATTGCACGTTATAGGCATGGTTGAGATGCAGCATATGATCGAAAGTCTAGAAGTAGCGACTCATCATATCATGATCGTTCACCCTGCGCTGCTCCAAATGAGTAGCCTCTACTAGCATCTAGCAACAATAATCATGGAGATTAGGCTGGACCATCAGCCACGTCCAGCAGTACTCATGATCATGAGTGGGCTGGACCATCGATCGTCGAGGCTGCACCATTGACTGAGCAGGCCTCAACTAGTACTTCTATTGATGTTGTACCACCAGCTGATCCATGACATTTATATTACACTTGTATATTTTTGACATTATTCAGTTATATATATATATATTCCTTGGAAAAAAATATTTATTTCGAAGATGAAATAACAGACCGACCATAATTTGGGGTTTTTACAATGCTCCTTGAGCTATGTGATCTCTTTTAAAGAAAGATAATATTTCAGAATTTACAAGAGAATAAATGAAACACACATTATGTGTTTACAAGCAGTAGCATCTTATATCCCAAAATTATATCGATGAAATTAAACCATTCATGGCACATCACATTTTCAGTTATGTTGCATGATCTAGTTTAAGATCAAACCTAGAAAAAAATAGTGTGGATTCCATTGTATGAGAGAAATTAGACCACGTGGATCTCATCTACGGAGGAGGAGAGATTCACGATCTTCAGCGTGCCTAGAGGAAGAGTAAGAGCTGGTTTGGACATTGCATCGACTTCCATATTTAGCTCGCGATATATATGCCTAAAAGAGAGTTGTTGAAAATGTTTCATAAGGCTCCTGATGCTTCATAGAATTACTTGAAGATGAGGGGAATTAATCTATGATCGATTTTGTGCCCAATTGATTACCAACTTAGAATCTCCAAAACACTATAAAGTATGAATATTTCTGCAATGTGCCACATGAAGGACCATCTAGAGAGCTGCTAATTCCACTTTTTTTTTTGAACCATGACCAGGAGCATAAGATAAGTGTAATTTTACACCTGGAGAGAGATGTAAAACTGCCCCTGCGCTTGCTAATGGAGGAGAGCCTTGGATCGCCCCATCAAAAAAAACCCAAGGGGAGTTTTGTGATATAATAGGAGGACCACAACATGAATTTTGTTGGATTTTGGATGGAGTTTATGCTCGGAAACCCACTGTACAATCATTGCTACAGTTAGCTCTCCGGGAATGATATTTTCGTTAAAAATCGCCATATTACGAGCCCACTAAATGCCATATGCGAATAATGAAGGGAAAGCAGGAAAAGAGCTTACCTCAGGCTCCTTCCACCACTGAAGTAATTTTTGTTCAAAGGAATCTGCATTGGGATGGCGAGGGGTATCAAATGTGGACACGGCTCGCTGCCAGACGAATTCTGCATATGAACAGAGAAAAAATAAGTGAACACAAGATTCAACATCTTTTATACATAGAGAGCAGCGGTTTGGGCCCTCCCATCCGCGACGTTGGAGATTATCCCATGTTAAGAGATGGTTTTTAAAGGATAACTAGAGAACTAATTTTGATTTTATAGGCCCAGGATATTTCCACAAAGGCTTCAGCCAACAAGGAGCATCCCCTATGAACGAGGATTGCATCAAAGATTTGTAACCTAATTTCGTCATGTAGGAACCATTTGATACGTTCTTAGTCCAGACCAAAGTGTCATCTGCCTCAGGATCTAAATGTATGAAATTGTTGACTAATAGAGAAATGTATGAGTTATATTCAGATGCTAGGGAATTCTGAAGACCCAAAGAGTGAGCATACTTCCAGCCCGGGGTTCCCCATGCTTGTAGAGATGAAATAGCGGCATTTGCGATTGTGTGAACATGGGAAGAATGTAAGACCGAGAGTAAGCATGGAGATAGATGATAATCATCCCCCGATCCAACCCATGGGTCCTTACCAAGAAGCACCTATTTCCCATTCCCGATACTCCATGATGTCCATTTACCAATAAGGGGGGAAGCCAAAACCATTTCCTTCCATCCAATAGAGGCATTTTTGTAGGATTTGTTTGGAGATCTGAACCAAGAAACCAGTGATTGTCCCGGAAGATACTTTGCGCGCATGATTCTTCCCCAAAGAGATTCCGGAAACTCAGTCAACCTCCATAAATATTTTTCAGTAAGAGAGAGTCAAAAACACAGGAGATTTTTAATCCCCCATCCTCCCAATTCTTTTGGAAAAGCAAGAGTCAACCATTTTACCAAAGGAATCCCTTCAGATGTTTTGCTAGCAGTCCATAGAAAGGAGAAACATAGTTTCTGAATCTTATGGAGTATTCATTTTTGGATTGATGCAATGGTGGCCCAATAAACATGTATACTTTGAAGAATCGATTTGGGTAAAACTAGACGACCTCCCCTGGAGAGAAAACAATTAGTCTAGTGCATAATACATTTCTCAACTTTCTGGGCAAGCCATAACCAAAATTTGAAATTATAAGAGTTTGGTTTTAAGGTAAAACCCAGGTATTTGAACCCAGTTTTCCATTTAGTATCAGGGAAGGGGAGGGATTGCTTGATATGGGATAAAATGTGATTTTGTATATTACTATGAACCATACATGATTTACCTATGTTGATCAGCATACCAGTTTCTTTTTGAAAAAGGGAAAGTATTTTATGAAGGGTGCAGGCATTTTCAACAGAGGCTTCACAAAAAAGGAGGATGTCGTCCATAAAAAGAATATGGGTAAGAGCCTCAACAACATCTACATTAATTCCTTTAAGGCCTCCACTGGCTTTAGCATGACTGCATAATCGACTTAAGGCTTCAACAATCAGCAAGAATAAAAATGGAGAAAGGGGACATCCTTGTCAGAGACCTCGAGAGGCATGGTAAAAAGGTGAAGGCGATCCATTAATCAAAACAACGAATGATGCAGATTGTATACACCCCATAATCCATTCAGAAACTTCAATAGATATACCAATCTGAATGAGTAAAAGCCTGAGGAAAGTCCAATGAACTCTATCATATGCCTTGGACAAATCCAGCTTTAGGGAAAAGGATGGATTTTTGCTTATATGAACAGAGTGGAGGGTTTCCTGGGCTAAGGAAACAATATCGTGTATTTGTCTTTTAAAAAGGAAACCAAACTGTTCTTCTGAAATGATGCTGCTTAGAATTGGCTTTAAACGTTGAGCGATAATTTTTGATATTAACTTGTATATCAAGTTGCAGCACGAAATCAGACAAAATTCATGAAAGGTTTTGGGAGAGGGAGATTTCAGAATCAGAAAAATGAAGGTCGAGTTTATTGAACTCAAAACTTTACTCGAACTTTACCCAAACTTTGTGATTCCTTGATAACTAAGAGCAAGTCATCCTTCATTAAATCATAAAAACCAAAATAGAATTCAATAGTGAGACCATCTGGGCCCATAATTTTTCCTTTTTGGAAACTTCTGAGTATTTGTTCTAACTCTTTTTCATCCACTTCCTTTTTGAGAGCATCATTCATGTCATCTGTAATCATATGAGGGAACAATTATAAAAATTGTAAAATTTCTTGGATGGGACATCCTTCAGGAGCAGTAAAAAGAATTTTAAAATGTGAGACTCCTGCCTTTGCTTTTTCATCGAACGTTCAAGCAAATTCCCTAGAAGGGGATTTAATTACAAAGATGGAGTTTTTTTTTTTTTTTTTTTTTTTTTTTTTTTTTTTCTGCGAGCAGTGAAATGATGAAAGAATTTTGTATTATTGTCACCCTCCTTGATCCAAATAGCATGAATTTTTAACCGCCATAACTGTACTCCTAAAGTGAGAAGTTCATGTCGTTTTAACTCCAGTGATTTTAAGGACTCCAAATCCCTATCAGAAAAAATACCTGCAGAATTTCGTTTATATAAATCGGCAATCTCAGCTTCTATGTTTTTCAGGGAAATTTGTTGTTTGGCTATGTGGGCTCCAACCTAGGCTTTTGTAACTTTTTTAACCTTTGAAATATTTTCGGCCCACATCTGCATGTATGAAAGCGAAGGTGAGGGAGCCAGATGTGTCCAAGTAGAAATTACGAAAGCCTTGTAATCTTCTTCCATGAGCCAAGAGGGATTAAACTTTAACAGGGGAGGAGGCTTAGAATCAGGAGTATTCCAAGCTAACACAATGGGACGATGATCTGATAGGCCCCAGTATCCACACTAGCTTTAAAAATGAGGTTCGATGACAATAAAGATTCCGAGATTAAAAAACTATCCAACCTCTTAGCAATGGCATCCTCATTTTTTCTATTATTCCGCCAGGTAGGTTCCAGTTTTATGGGTTGAACATCAATTAATCTGTGAGAGCTTATATGAGACCCGAGAAAATGGGCGAGAGGATCAAGTATTGCTGAAGGACCCTAGATTTTGTTAAGGGAGAGGGTAAAATTAAAGTCACCACCCAAAATTATATTTTGGGAGCCCCTGATAACCGAAGTAAAAAAATTACTCCAAAAAGACCTCTTATCGCTACAAAATTAAAGTCACCACCCAAAATTAGATTTTGGGAGCCCCTGATAACCAAAGTGAAAAAATTACTCCAAAAATACCTCTTATCGCTACAGGGACCATACACATTAAGAAGACTGAAAGTGAAGCCAGATAGGGGAGTGAGAATGGAGGATTTTATAAAGGAATAGGAGAATACAATGGAAAGGACTGAGATGGTAGGGCTGATGGCAGTGATAAGGGCCCCAGCTAAACCCGAAGCATCCAAAGAGGAAAAAGACCAATCTTTTAGCCAATTTGAAAGAGATTCTATAGCCGGGGAACCAGACAATTTCATTTCTTGAAGAATAATAACATTAGGAGAGACAATATGACACAAATGTTTGAGGGCTAATTGTGAAGGGGCACACCCAATACCCTGAAAATTCAAAGACAAAATGATCATCTAAGGCCCTTCTTAGGGGAGCTCTTCACTCTAAGAGCCCTTAGAATAGTTTTCTGTTTTCCAGAGGTGACATCCAAGGATGCCTGAATTTCTGCTTTGGATAGTGCTGATTTTATCCCTAGAATAATTTTAGGTGGAGGAGCCATGACAAGGCCTCCTTTGATAGCATGATCTAGACTGATGTGCGGAGGAGCTCGGGAGCACAGTTTTGTAGTGTAAGGGCTCGAAGAATGAAGTACCGGGGAGGGGGAAAGAGGGCTGTGGGGAGGAGAAACCCTGGGAGGCGAAGAGGGCATGGGCGCAACGAGAGGGGACTTGAAAACAGATGAAGTTGTCGGAGAGGATACAGTGGGGATACAAGGGGAAAGTGCATTCAAATCCGCAGATAAAGAAATCAGATTTTGAATAGGAGAAATCAAATGAGATGCAGAGGAAACAAGGGATTACCTTTGTTTGAAGAACAAAAGCCTTCTTCTCAACGAGAAGAGAAGCATCCTCCTGTAATTTTGAATGGGAGGCAAGCAGAATCTTTAAAGGCAACTTCACTTCTGGAGAATCTATAGGAGAATCACGAGCACAATCCTATTTTTCCTTTTTATGCTAGAATTTTTTGGTAGGGGGTTGAGAGAAATATGGATTGTGACAATCCTAAGCCAAGTGACCCACTTGTCTACATAAAAAATAGCGGAATGGTAACTTCCAATAATCCAACTTTTGGGACCATTTGTTATCGTGCATTTCCAGAATTATACCTTCATAAAGGCCTTCCCTGACATCAAGTTCCACCTGGATTTTTGCCATGTATATTACACTAGTACTGCTATTGATGTTGTACTACCACCAACTGATCCATGACATTTATATTACAGTTGTATATTTTTAACATTATTTAGTTATATGTATATATATATGGTCCATGTAATTTATGTTCATGTTGTAGTTGTACTTAATTTACATGTTGGCGATCATCATGATGTGTATATTTTTAGGTCATGTTAGATATGTTCATTTGATGTGTAGCTTGCAGATAGATGTGTATGTGATAACATGAGTTATTTAACATGAGATGTATATGTGATGTTTGTGTTGTGATGATGTTATACAATGCTAATTGTGTTTTGTTAGATGATCATGATCATGATGTTGTTAGTGAATTTGAATGTGTTTTTTAGTCGAATATGATGTTTGTATGATGGTTATTGTTATTGAAAAATCAAACCTGATAGGCTGCTCATCAAACCAATCTTGTGCAACTATTTCAAACCAATCTTTTGGTTGAGGCTTAGCCTCCTCAACCTGAGAGGGCTCTCTCAAGGGTTTATGATTTTTGATAAATATGTAGATGGCCAAATATATAAGGGATAAAAATAGATAAATGATATAAATTGGTTGTAAATCACATTAGCAAGTATACATTGGGCTTATGGAGTCATAATTGCTTCAGCAAAACCAAAATAATTTACCTAGCATGGAAGTCAAGGCATATCAGAGTTCAAGTCAAGGAATAAACATGTAGAACAGTGAAACACATAGTCAATTTGTCTATGAAGGAATTCAGAGCATCATTGATGAATTCTAAGTAACATAAGAAAACACCACTGCAATAGAATATTGAAAATATTCCATCAGAACAAGAACATACAATAACTCCTTATGAATCTCGAGTTGTCTAAGTAAAAATTTTGTATTAGGCTGAAAACAGTCACATACATAAAACAAAGTCTTTTTGCTAACAAATGTCCAACCCTTTCCTTTATCTTTTATAGATCCTTTACATCATGAGATAAGCTTCTCCATAACTAGATACATCGAATTCCCATGCTTTGACACCTATTCTAACTATAAAACATGGTATTTATTACAAACACAGTTGTAAAGCTAACATAGAGTCCTATTACAAATAGGATTAGAACTCTTTTGGTTCTACTCAAAACAACCTTATCTAAAATTAAATACATCATTTTCCACCTATAATTCCACTCAGTCGAGTTTTGATGATGAGTTTCAACTTGTTATAACCATAATGTTGATGATGTTAATTCCCTGTAATCTAGGAAACTGCTCCCCTGTTTTTAAGCTTAGGATCCCTTTAGTTTCTTTAGATATTATGACCATTTCCAACTGATAAATTCGATGCTAATTGATGTTGGGAACAAGATTGACATATGTCCCAAGTCCTCCCTTCATGCCAACTATGCAAAACCACCTTGAATTTATCAAAACCATGAAAACAGACCTGCGCTACGAAAACAACACAGTTTCGTAGCGATTTTCTTAGCGTGGTATTTTTTACCCTTTTCCGTTAAAATTTAACTTCTTTTCCTTCAGATTTACTTTGATATTCACCTGATATATCTCCCTTAGGAATTTCAAATCAAAATTCTTGGTCTTCCCTCCAAAATTTGATAAGAAAAAGGGTGAAAAAGCAGCTACAACATTTTCAACCAGATTTTCACAAAATTTTAAAACAAAAAGGTACCATAGCTCCAGAAAATCATGGGATTCATCAAAATCATCAGAAATTTGAACTAAAAACATAATATTCACAAAATTTGATCCTCATTTTCCATTTAGAGTTTGTTTTGAATTTGTCATTTTGTACCTCTGCTCTTTAGTTCATCTTGAGATTGTTTTAACTGTAGCTCCAAATCCTTCACTTGGATTTTTAGCTTCCTGTTACTTGCTCTCAAATGAGTGTTTATCACTCTAACAAACCTTGATTCTTTAATAGCTAGAACTGTGCGTGTAAAGAACTGCTGGGTACTGCTTGGGATCTCTGACCTAGCAACTATTTGACCTTCCCAAACAACCGTCAACCTCTTGAATTCTGTCTTTTCAATGCTTTTCTGTCTTTCCCTCTTTCTTATCATTTCCATTTCTTGATTTTATAGCTTCAACCTTTCTTCCAGTAGTTGACACTCTGACATGTGTTCTTTTCCCTTCTCTACCTTGTTGATTGCATGCTCTACTATGGGAGATGAGAGATCAATCACCTTTTCAGGGGCTTTGGCTGCTTCAATAGTTACTTAGGTATCTTTATTGCTTTCTTGGAGTTTCTTTTCATGTCTGGTTAGAGGTTTCCTAGCTTGAAAAACAAAAGCTGCATTCTCACCTTCAAAATCCAATTCATTTGCTGATTTGATTTTTCTCTATTTAGGTTCATTCACTTCAATGAAATCTGCCTGCACAATAGGTGATTCTTCTATGTCTATTGCATGCAGTATATCATCCAAGTTTCCTTTCATCATTGGACTATCCTCTGTCATTGAAACAACTACTTTTCCCTTTGATGTTGATACTCGACTTCTTGTCTTTCTCGGACTCTCTTGCTTACTGGCCCCCTATTTTTGTTTTGTATCTTTGACCTTTTCTACTTTCTGTTTTGCATGTGATGGGGTTTTTGCAACAAGCACTGATGCTTTCTCAATTCTATCTTCAACTTTTTTCCTTGGTTTCAACTTCACAAACCTCTTAGCTTTGGTAACCACTAGCTGACTGGATTCTGCTACTGGTGGTGAAGGAATTTCCTTGATCTTAGGGTTTCTAGCTGGGGTTAAGGCTTCCATTTCAAATCCACCCATAAATAAAAAGGAAGACCAATCTATATTTATTTTCTGTAGCTCATTTAAAACCAGTAACTCAATCAAACCATGAGGAAACAGAGATGTTTGACAACCATCAAATCTAGCTTGGACTTTGTCAGCCATTTTGGAAAGGCTTCTATGTAAATAAAATGGTAAATCTAATGATATCATTCCTGTGAAATGCAACAGCAATTTAAAATGATAAGTGTAGAATTTATGGTACCTGCCTTCACATGTGAAATATATTTAGATGTTGAACAACAACTTTGCATAGTTATCCTTGATACAACTCCTAGGTATTGCATTGTTCAAATCCATATCTACAAATTCAGGTTTCATAAACTCTTTGCATGGTTCCATGTCAAACCTAAAACCTTTAAACCAAGATTGCTGTCCCCTTAGTATCTCTGTCACAACAACTATGATCTCAGGTGTCACTGGCATGTTTATCATTCCAGCTTTGGTAGTGGTTCCACTGAAATGTAGAGAAAACTCTTTGGACACTTGAGTGTGGCAACCCTATCGCTTTTCACAAAATTTGAGACAACCAACCTTGCTAAAAGCCTCCATTACCATTTTATCCTCCATAACAAAATTTTCATTCTCAGGTTCATATCTTAAAAAATGTCCCCCTCTATGGATCTTCCTCTCCTCTTCCATATTCCCTGTAGAAAATCTGTTGGTTTCTTAAAAACCTGAAAAGCAGCCTCTTTTGATTTGATGAATCAACCTCGCTTGATTTGATGAGGGTTGTCTTTGGATAGAACAACCATAAAATTATCCTCAATGTTTCAGAGCTTGGATAACATATGTGAAGGTGAATGAAACAAGGATGACTCAATTAGGCAAAAAATTCGAATTAGGGATGTCACTTCATGACCAAATGATGATTAATTAACACCTTATCATGAATATGATGACTGTAGGACAAGTGGGTACAACAAATTTGTTAACTAACTGACTCACCATACTCCTATCATGTTATTCCCCAACTGAAACTGACAAATCCCGGCTTATTTGACACGATAGCTACGAAATCGCGCTTTCGTAGCGCTCACAATGTAAATTTTTCAGTTTGTGCTATGAAATTAGCAGCGCTTTCATAGCGCAAAACTCATTTTTTGAACTAACGACGCTACGAAACTGTGGATTTGTAGCTAATTGTAGAAAATCAACCCAAAACCTACTTGGATGTCCCTTAAATGAAAAATGTGAACCTTTTAACTATGGAAGAACCTAAAAATACTTTTTTGAATTTTGATTGTAAACACTAACCTCCAAAACTATGACATACCCTTGACCATAATAAAAATGACTTCAAAACTATTTAGACTCATGGTCAAAACAGATTTGACATGCCATGTTTAAATTTTTTTTGTAATAGTGATAACAGTGGCTCCACTTGGGATAGTGTGCCCATGTGGTACATTAAGAACCAGTAGTTCCAGTGCTGCTATCCATTTTTCTTGATCAAAACAGTAAAAACCTTGAAATTTCCAAGCTTCCTCCTCAAGATCTAATGGCCTTCG